>JAOUZG010040464.1:1409384-1446938 GCA_026289955.1 Argiope argentata | reverse complement strand
ATATATATATATAAATTTTTGCTATTTTTGCAAAAAAAATTTTAATACTGTGAAAAAAAAATACTAGAAACTAAAATTTTAATCTCGGAGATTTTTATTTACTTAGAAAACTTCTAAATCCATCAAATATGTTTGTATTGAAGAGTATTCAATCTGATTTGAAGAGATATAAGTTAAAGTTAATGTTAATTCCGACAGATGGCAGCACAAAAATACAAATAGAACCTGAAGACAAGAGTATTGAGAAAATGAAAATCCGAAAGATTGTATTTTATGAATGGATGTGAAAAAGTGCTGTAAGTTATTAATAAAAAATATTTTAGGCACTTATATTAGAAGGCTAAAATCCTTAATTTTTTTGTACTTGTTTTGTAAATAACTTCTCAGCTTAATTGCATTAAAAAAACCTTAATCGGATTCTATACGCCACATCACAAGACATAGTTGATAAAAATCACATTCAATTGATTAACTCTTGTTCTATACAATCGAGTACTTCTTAAATCAACATTAGAAGATTAAAACAATTCTCTTAGATTTTATATATGATAAAAATAAGCTAAATAATCATTTACCATTAACCTTTAGTTGCAAATATATTTTTTTTAATGCCTGTAATTCTATGATTTGCAAATCACTGAATGTTTTATTGAAATTTCATTTGAATTCTTTATTACAAATAAGTATGAGAATATTACTGCTTAATTATTCGTTAGGATAGAAGGGCCCTGATATATAATCATTCAATAAAAGCATTACTCTGCTAAAAAATTTGTTTATAGTTAAGGCAAATATAAAAATGAAGCGAAATCTAACGCTGTGTATCAGTGTTTGTAATGTACGAGAACTTGTAATAAAAGAGTTAGTTTCAAATTATTTAAAGAGTAGTAAAAAAATAAAAAATAAAATAAGTTCTATATAAATAAAAATAAATAATTGTCTTGAGAGTTGATGACTGAATTTTTGGAGGGTTAGATATATGTTGATGACCAAATTAATCGAATAAGTTTTATTGGAATTGTAGCCACTTTTGACGACCATAAATTCGAGAACCAAATAGAAAGATCAATCTAATCATGTCATTAACTATAATGAATCACTACATCTTATAACAGAAAAGGAATTACAATTTTCTGTAATAAACATAGAGCATTTTAGGGCAAACCAAGATTTCGCCGAAATCTTTGCCAAATTTTAAACAAAGTTCATTTTATAAAAGGTATTAAATTCCTTTACCTGTTTATATTAAAATATTCAGTAACATACTTCTGAGTCACAGACTCAACAGAAAGTAGTTTAAAATAATAAAATAATTCCTTTTAATATATTAGTAAAAAGAACATTTATTATCCAACATCATAAACGGAAGTGATTACATAAAGAACAACTTTTTCTTTTTTATAGAAGATACCAGATTCACAAGTATTAAAACAAAATTATTAATTCAGCGATGATTGCTTTTACCAGTGCTATATTTTATGAGAACCCAACAGAGCATTCTGATCAACAAGCATTGCCTGAAAATTCAAAAATAGAATTTCGGTACATTTATTTGTTTATTATTTTTCTAATTCACTGCCGAGATTTGAATTTTCGATGTATTTCGATATTGCATATGGTTGGGAACAGATGACTATTGGAAATATATCTAAAGGTTCTAAATTTTCCTATAAAACAAAAGTGACGGAATTAATGCTGTGAGTTTCGTCAAAGTAATCTATTGTGGGTTTTTCTTTTGAGAAAAAAAATACAATAAAGCAGTATTTTGAAATTGTTCTCGAAATTGAAGCGTATTGGAAAACTGGCTATCATTAGTGGCATAAAAAGCGTTTGATTTCTATACGACACAAAAATTAGTTCTCATTTCGGACGTCAGAGGGCGATATTATTTTTTCGGAATTCTGTAAAGAATTATTGTAACAAGTGCGATTACAAATTCACATTTATTTCTCGCTTCACATAAATATTATTCAGGTGGCAAATGCATCATGAAAAATAAATTTGCTATGCGTTCAAACTATTTGTAGTTCGTAAAGAAAATGTAGGTGGAACACTGTTGAAATATTCATTAGTCTTAACCAAAGCTCCAGAGAAAGATGCGGTTATATGTTATATACGGCGAAATTTTCATATGCACACAAGATAAATGGCTTCACCTGTTTCTACACAATTTACTTCAACCTGCATATTTTATTTTAACAAGCCTTTCTGTGTCTATTTCTACATATCTATTTCTGGCATTCATTTTTTATGAATACGTATTCCGAAACCAAGGATGTTTTCTTTTCAGTTTTTATCTTTGACATTAAATGTCATAGTTTCTTTTCAGATAAATGTATTCGAAATCTTTCTATTTTAAGTTACAATTAAATTCTTTTTTTGTTTTGAAATAGATTTGTAAAAATGAAGACTAAATAATATAATGCACTTACTGGCCAATGAATTAGAAACCCAATAATTTATTGGACCTCCTTTTGCGCGGATAACTGCTTTAATTCTTTTGGGTATCGAGTCTACGAGCTTCTTGATTGCATTGCATTGGCTGTGAAGCTTTTTAGATCTGGTAAATTAAATGGAAAAGGAGAGTGCTGTCGGACGCGTCTTTACACCATATCCTACACATTTTCTATGGGGGTCTAGATCCGGACAATGTGATGGCCAGGGAAGGTGTTGGAAAAAAGACTGATGCTCAGCGAACCAATTTCGAACACTTCTGGCACGATGTATAATTGCATCATCGTCCATCAAGTATCCGTCGTCAGCAGGATAAAAATGCAATATTGCAGGGTGCACTTGATATGCCAGTATATCTAGGTATCGGATGGCTGTTTGTTCACCCTCGAGGAGCACCAGGGCACCACTTCCATGCCAGCAGAACTTGCATCCATATCACAATACTCCCTCCAGACCCTTGCACAGTGCGAGTAAGGCAAGATGGATTCATGGCATCGTGGGGTTCTCGCCAAATTCAACATCTTTCATCAGTTGAAAATAAGGTGTAGCGTGATTCATCCGACCACATTACCCGCTTCTAATCCTTAGATGCCCAGTGTCTGCTTTTCCAATATCACTGCGAATGAATTTTTGCGAGTCGGGCAGAAATGAGTGGTTTTCTCACGGGCACTCGACTATGCATTCCCATCCTCTGCAATTCTCTGGGCGGGGTTCAAGCTTAAATATGTTGGAAAAAACCTTGGTTGACGATTTGTGTGAGTTGAATTACAGTAGAGGTACTGTTCTGCCTCACTATTCGTCGGAGACGACGCCGATCACTCTCTTGGAAAACTGTGAGCGAACTGCAATTACGCCTTCTATACAAGGACTGTGGGTTCTGATTGCAACTTTTGAAAAACCTTTGATATGGCTGCTTTTGAGAACCCGGTGAGATCTGCCATCTTCGAAATCGAGACGCTTGCTAAACGGGTACCAACAATAAGCCCTTTTTTCAAATAGTGAAAGTTCTGCCGTTTTCCCCATTTTACTTCATTCATCGTGAAAAGGACTCTTACACCTTACTTATACTAGCATTCTAACGACATGTAACCCACGTCATAACAAAAAATTTGCTTAATTCATCCCTAGAACGCATTCAAATGCAAATTTCAGAGGTTTCTAATTTATTGGCCAGTGAGTGTATTAGTGTAATATATATTATTATTTACTTTTGGTCAGCTCCTGGTTTGTCGAGTATACTGCTTATATTTAGCTCCATTTTAATCATTTAAACGTAATTGCATGTCCACAGTTCCAACCAATTATATAAGATCAAATGAAACTTTATATTATTAGATGTATGCATATTTTCTGAAAATGCGTACATTTTATTGGTCTATTGGAGACCAATCCAATGAAATCATAGCTCTATTAAAATGCAAACGTGTAGTTCAGCTCATTTCTGAAGTTCACGTTATTGCATATTTTCTTATTTTATTCGTTTTCTAAACAACATGCGTATTAAAAAGAAACCTTCCTCCTTAGCTTTCAATAATGAAGGAAAATCATGTCATCAAATATATGAGGAAACAATGGAAATAGTTTGAGCTGCAGAGGAACAATGTAATCTATTGTTTGAAATTTGATTTTAAAAAATCGAAAATTTGTCCATATTTAGCAAAAATTCTCACAGTTATTAAGTTGGTATTATTGAAAAGGCATTTTTCAATTCCTGATAATAGTTCACACTTTCCCTATTATATTCAAATCTTAAAACGTTAATAAAATACAATTAATTCATCCACTCAAATTCAAATACGTTATTTAAAACTGGTACTGGATGACAATTGAAGTTAATACAGTTTTTTCAAATATCAATTCATTAAAAATAAAATTAAGGAAACATATTTTGCATGTAAAAGGTTCGTTTTCGAACCACAGATGGCGCCACGAAAATTCTCTTCAATTTTTTTTCATTTCCTTCTATTAGTTCATACTCTCCCTGTATATATATATATATATATATATATATGTGTGTGTGTGTGTGTGTGTGTGTGTGTGTTCAAATTCAATTCGTTAATTTTTATTTAATAATAATTAATTATTAAAAATAATTACAGTAAAGAGTAATTAAAACAAAGTTTTCCCTTTTTAACTTAAGTAAGAATTGGCTTAATTTTTTTATATTACTTGTTTATGTCCTTAAACAGTGCGAAATTCTTTTCATTGCGGTAATATTTTTGTATGAAAGAACGCCATAAGTAATATTATTTGCAATTAGTTAAAATTTCCCGTCCTCTGAAAAAAAAAAGAATCTTTGGTCGGTTTTGATCTAACGATCAAGTTTGTAAAGTGTCAAAAGACACATTATTTGTTATTATTATAGATATCAATTTCTGCTTGTCCTATTACTCATATATTTTCACGTAACAATGACACATGTATTGGAAATAGTAATATTATGAAACCTTTTAACTGAAGTAAATAAAATACAAAAGTAATTCATAAAAATAACATATTTAAGAACAAATTTTAATTGGCTCACTAAAAGATGGGAAAGAATATTTTATCAGAGATTCCGTGTTTTAAACAAAACCATAAATTCTTGACGCAATATTAAAAATAATCCACGAAAACCGGAATTTTTTGTTACATTTATAATGAAATTTTTGTGTAAAATGGATAGTTAAGAATTATTTTTTTAATCTTATCTTATACTTACTCTATCAGATTTATTTTCTTACACAATTTTCTTCAGTATCATAAGTTTTTACGATCTTTTTTTGAAATTCAGAATTTTGGGAAAAAATTATTTTTTTCTTCCTAGCCTACTTTTTACTTTCTAAAGTACGAAACATAGTAAAAGTGTAACAGTCGTCAAAAAAACTTGAACTTAAATATTTTGTAGCTAATGTATACCAATGCCATGAAAAGCTTTCTCTGGCACGACGCTTTTATTTGAAAGTATGCGAGAAAATTCTGAGGTGACCACTGCTACTGATTTTCTTTATATTATACAAAATTGCATCACTGTAAATAAGAAAAAATGTTAAATAAATTTTAAAAATATGTAAAAAATGGCTTATATATATATATATATATATATACACTACAGTGACAAAAGTCATGGGATAGCAATATGCAAATATACAGATGGCAGTAGTATCGCAGCGAAAAAGTATAAAGGCGCAGTTCGTTTTCCAGGGCTTTCAATTGTGTTCAAGTTATTCATGTGAACAGGTTTTTCGTAATTTATGGCGACATGACGAGAATTAACAGACTTTGAACGTGGAATGTTAGTTGGAGCTAGACGCATGGGTCATTCCATTGCGGATATCGTTAGTGAATTCAACATTCCGAGATCCACAGTTTCAAGAGTGTGCCGAGAGTATGAAATTTCAGGCATCCCATCCCATCATGGTGTGGGCTGTTTTTACATGGCATGGACTCGGTCCTCTGGTGCAATTGAACCGATCATAGACTGGAAATGATTATGTTCAGCTGCTTGCAGATCACTTGCAGCCATTCATGGACTTCACGTACCCACACAACGATGGGATTTTTATGGATGAAAATACGCTATGTCACCGGGCCAGAACTGTTCGCGATTGGTTTGAAGAACATTCCGGACAATTCCAGCGCATGATCTGGCCACCTAGATCGCCCGATATGAATCTCATCGAGCCTTTATGGGACATCATCGAAAGGTCCGTTCGTGCCCAAACTCCTGCACCATCCACACTTTCACAATTATGGACGTCTATACAGACAGCATGGCTCAATATTCCTGAAGAGGACTTCCAACGACTTGTAGACTCCATGACACGTCGAGTTGTTGCACTTCGCCGGGCAAAAGGAGGACCGACGCGATATTAACAGTCATCCCATGACTTTTGTCACTCCAGTGTGTATATATAAGAAAAATAAATCTGACTTTACAATTTAGTAACCGAACATTCAAATAATCTATTCCTTGGGTAAATAATTACGAAATTGCTATATTTTTTTCCAGACTGAACGAGTGGATTTATCTATCCGAAACTTTCTCGCATGTTCTCTAATGAAATATTCTACCCTCATTCTCCACATTAACTTCTAAAACTTGTGCAAAGTCGCGTTCAGATTTTTATTCACAAGGTTTTGTGCTTCGTGTTATAATGAAGAAAACCAAGTATGCCATTTGAAAGTCTTTTTTTATTAATTGTAATTAAAATATGATGCAAAATTTTATTGACAATTTTTTTATTGATGACTAGCTTTTACCCGCGACTTTGTACGCATGGAAAAGCACAGAACTAAGCTACAAACAATTTATTTACAGTGTGTACCTGATATAAAGCAAAATATCAAATCGAGTCTGAATTTCTTTAAAATCAAGACAAATTTATTTTATTTTTCGATAAAGGTTGAGATAGCTAGCAGAGTATTATACACATAATTTTTAAACTTTTCATTAAAATGAAAATGCATCTATCAACAATTACATTTCACATGCGTCAATTTTCTATTTCAGTCGGGGCAACGCAATATAGATTAGAAATTTTTAATGTCCTTTATTCTGTGGTATTTTAATTTAAAACTACTTCAAAATGTATCCGAATAAATGATTCATTAACAATGTTTAATTTCAAATGCATCAAATATTATGAAAATAAACAGAATGGATTGAAATAATCGGTCGGAAACATGTTAAGCCTAATTTCATTAGCATGGGAAGGAAACAAACTGAAATCTTACTCATTTGGCTGTGAGGAAAAGAAGTTTTTTTTTTGGCGAGAAATTAGTTTTTAATTAATAAAAGATTACTTACTTGCTTACTTACTTATTAAAAGATTTTCGGCGGGAAAGTAAGAAAAGTGTCGTTTTTACAATTTTCCTCGCAGTTTTTCCATTTTTCTCTTTATAAAAACCTTCTTCGGGTCTTCGCGAAAGTATAAAAAAAATTAGCCGAATCGGCAGATTCGTTCTCACATTTTGCGCTTACCCCATTTAACACATTTGGCGATTCATTCTTATTTATACAGATTTTAGTAAAAAGGATACATACAAAATTATATTTACTTAAAATTTTGTACTTTTTTTAATGTATATGCGCGCGAAAATCCAAAGGATGGTCAACCTTTTGACAAATTTTGATACGGATCTACAATTTAGTTATTTAGATTGTGCACTTAATTTTATGCTTACAGTTCGTTACGATTTGTATTTATACCTTGTTCCCGTATTCTCACACTGTCAGCCGGACATCCTACGAATAAATGTCTCCCAAATTTAATAGAATATTCTAAATGTAATATTAATTAGAGTTAAAAATCAAATACCATATTTCACCCACTTACTCAAAGCATTGTGGAGCTCTCGTGTTCCTACGCAGACAAACATTATTCCTAAAATTTTGCGTTTCCTGAGATGAGAATTCTCTGGGGGTTTGAAACGTGTATTAAAATTTCAAACTGTTTTTTTTGTTGTTGTTGGGGTGTACAAATCAAATAAATCTACTCTAAAACTCGTATGACAAATGTTAAATACCTAATTGGACAAGGCTTAAGATACCCATAAGATACACACAGGATTTTTCTAATCAGGATGACCATGTACAAAGCCTAATGTATGGTTTATCTGTTTAAATGCTGAAAAAAAAGTTTTAACTTGACTTAACTAAAAAGTAATAACTTAATTAATTCCAAAATATAATAAATTTGAACAACATTTCTTTGGAATTCCATAAATGAAACTATCCGATTTATGCAGAATTCAGAGATATTTCTAACAATTATTGGCACATCCATTTTTCTTCGCTGCACATACCTCCCTAAGAGAAGAAGTCTCCCCCAAACTTGCCCGTAGACGGTCTAATGTAATTTATATGTCAGAGAACGACGTGCATGGAACTGGCGAACAGTAGCTCTAAAATACGAATTTTTGATGTCAATTTAGTATTTTTAAATACTAAATAGTATATAAAAACCAGATTCTTTTTTAAACGAATTATCTTTAATTTTTGAAACAAAAAAATCCTTTTCCTTAAACAATTTACACAAAACTACTATTGTGGTAAAAGAATCACATATCAACTTGGATTAATTTAAGTTATTTTTTGCATATTGAGTTAACATATTTTTGAAAATACACCCCCGACAAACTAACTGTCACACTATTATTGGATTTGGCTTATTTTATATATCTTGCCCTCATTGTTTTGTCATTATCGCGTTAACTTATATTCGAGCAACTTGACATACGGAATTCGTTTTTTCTGAAGAGATTTTACACAAAATTCAAAAGAAATTTACAAATTTAATGTAAATATTGAGTACAAAATTTGGACCTTCGTATTATACCGTACCGTATTAGACCATCGGTAACTCATTGGTGACGGATTCAGATTTGGCGATAAACCATCGACGCCAACGAAACCAACAAAATGGCTGACGTCAGTTATGGTTTGGACAATTTTTTAAATAATGACGGGCTTTTTGCCATTATTGGCGTTTTAGCAACTCATTGGTGATGCCTTCAAATTTGGAGATAAATATCGACGGTCTAATACGTAAGTACCCCAATTTTTAACTACCGAGCTGAAACAGTTTGGAATTATCTTTGTCACAGACACAGTTGCGGATATTTTTCGAACTCCGGAAGGTTTGAAAGGTGGAGATACTTTAAAATCACGAGTTCGAATACTTTAACGATTACTACACTTTCTCAATACTACGCATACGAGAAATAAAAATGTTGTAACATTTAATCTAAAAAAAATATCTAAATTTTCAAGTTGAGAAAAATTAGGTAGCAAGGATATTTTGATATTTACTGGGCTCCTATCATCAGTAAAATGAATATTATATATGTTGTAAATCATCTGCATTTTCGGGGAAATAATTCAAACGACTTGATGACACCAAACGCTTCCCTTACGCTATTTACTTGTAAAACCACCTGCCTCCGATCAAACAGAGAAATTTGAATCCGAGCGACAGCCTATTATTTGGCGACCTTCACATGAATAAATCAGTTTCAGATTCTCTGCTCTCTCTTTGTTTGAAAAGCTGTTAGCTGTGACTGATTAATGAATGGAGAATGATGTCATCTTATACCTATGACGAGAACAATGGATTACTCTTAATAAATGAAATAAACAGTGTCCATTTGATTTTTAAAAGTATAATTGTAATTAATGCGATATATTTAATTAAAAATATAAAATTGTGCTATAAACAATAGAAATAAAACACAAAATTCGAAATAAATTTCAAAATACACACTGTTGGAATTGCATAATTTTTGTTTAACGTGATGGAACAATCCCAGCAAGCGCTTGAGTAGCAGTTTAATCAGGTCAGAGAGGTAAAAATATGAATGTAATGCTTTATGTAAGCGGCATTCTTTTATATTTATTTAAAAGACATCCAGGTGTTAATATAATGTTCAATAATTTTGAAAGCTAGTGTTGCTTAGTTCACAGAGTACCAAAATAACAGGTTTATTCCTTGCATTCTAGAACATGGAATATATGATGATTAGTTAAATTAATTTAACGTGTAGTTTTGAAACCAGTTTGAGACGGCCCTCGTAATTTTAAACCGCATTCAGATGAAGATGATACGTGAATTAGGAACCTCTTTTCCAAACTTACACATTCATTTGGTTTGAGACAGACTGAATGTTTTTTTTTTGTGTTTTAATATGCCTTTATGCTTTAACCAAATTTATATTACTTACTTTGATCTTACTTACTAAAGTACTATAATACTTTAAACAAATTTATGTTTTTTAACAAAATTTATATGCCTTTAACAATCTATCATTTTCAGTACTAATTATTTTCATTCAGACTCAAAGATGAAAGATAAGGCATATTCTTATATATTAAAAAGAATGATCAAATAAAGTAATAAATTCTTTCACATTTTTGGAGAGTTAACTATATTTAAAATGAACATGAAAAAGAACATGACAAGTACATGACTTTTTAGAACTTGATGACTTCTTTGGCAATCAAGTTATTGTATTTATACCGATTCTATCCATTTTAGATTAGGAAGGAGTTCTAATAGCTTTGTTGTTTTTTATAATTCAGTTAACACAAGATTATCTTTAGATATAATAGCTTAGAATGACAAAGTAGGTTAAAAAAACTAACGTTGAAATTAGATCAAACAAGATAAATCTTGCTTCTCCATCAACTATTTCTGTAAAGCAAAAATCAAGGATTAAAATTTTGTTTCACAAAAACTGAAGCACCTAGCTGAATTTGATTGTAGGCATTCTGTAATGCATATTCTTTAGGTTCCCAATATTTTACTAAAATGTATATTTATGCAAATATTCAGATTTTTACAATTTAATTTATTTTAAATAATTTAAAGGTTATAATAATTCTTAACTGTTAATTGACAGAAATGAAAGAGATTATTATTTCAACCTTTCAACCTTTAGTCTGTTTACGTATAAAATCGTTTGCATGTTTGCAGCAAATCGTTTGCGTATAAACGTATTCATGATCGTATTAGCATAATGCCTGTCAAAATCATACAAAATAAATTTCTACGATTTTTTTAAATTCTTCTTTAACGTGGTGATCATAATGATATTTTCAATATTTGGCGAATTATTGGCGAGTTCGGCACCATTAAAATATTTGTGCCACTTTAATTGTGATGAAAATTTAATTTCAATTTTTAATGCTAATAAAAGCAGATATTTAAATTTAATTTTATCAATACAAATAGCAACAGACATTAAAATGTAAATATTTTAATATTGTTAATAGCAGTTATTGAATGGTAATTTTATTAATGCTGATAAAAGCAGGTAAGTAATTATAATTTTGTTCATAGGTATAAAAGCAAAATGTGTAAATAGTTCACTTTCGAATTCCCGTGGTCTAAGGAATGTAAATATTTAGGAGTAATTTTAGACAGTAAATTAACTTGGAAGCCCCACTTTAATTATCTAATCAACAAGTTTCGAGACCTAACACGTAAATTATATCCCTTAATCTCTCGAGACTCCAAAATGACTAGGAAAAATAAAATACTTATTTACACCGCCTATTTGCGTCCAGCAATTACATATGCTTGCCCAGTGTGGGGTTATGCGCCTAAATCAAACCTAATCTTAGTTGAAAGACTGCAAACCAGATTTCTCCGAAACATCTGCAAAATTCAATGGTATATGCCGAGCAAAAACATGTACCTTGCATTAGATTATCCCCCACTGAAAAAAATTTATTAAAAAACTTGCGGAACATTTTTTTGTTGACCAAGAAAAAAGTAAAAACGAAGTCATCCTAAATATCCCCAAATGCACGCCGAACCTTAAAATCAGAAGACCCAGAAATATCTTACTTTAACTTTACTTCATTACCAAATTATTCTAACTTAACTTAATTTTTTCTTCTTCTCATATTTAAAACTTAACTTCATGATGGTAACGTTCCCTCCTTTAGTTCTAAGTCTAAAGTTCCCACAAGGTGCATAACTCTACGCTCACCACCCCTAAATAGCCAATCAAAACCCGTCCTGACTCTCGCCACCTCACTCACCCCTACTCTCCAACAGCTGCTATAAAAGTTCCTCCAGCATTTTTCCAGTCCAATTCGAAGATAGTAAATAATATCCTTACGCCGGAGCAATTTGGATTCCGGAAAAATTTATCAACCACGCATCAACTTGTCAGAGCAGTTGAATTCATTATAGACGGATTTGAAAACAATCAAAAAACGGCAGCGGTCTTCTTAGATATTCAGAAAGCTTTTGACAGAGTTTGGCTAGATGGCCTTATCTGCAAACTAACTACAATACCCCCCCCGCACCTAGTCAAAATTATCACATCTTACCTCAGTGATAGATCCTTTAAAATTAAAATTAATAATATTTACTCTGACACCAAACCTATCAGGGCAGGTGTACCACAAGGATCCAAACTGGGGCCGGTACTATTCTCAATTTTCATTAATGATATCCCCAAGCAATTTAACACCATGATGTGTTTATATGCAGACGACACAGCGATACTAGCCAAAAATAAAAATCCAAATTATATATCTATAGCACTAAATCGCCACATTAAATCTCTTGAGGACTGGTTCCACAAATGGAAGATTGAAATTAATGCATCTAAAACAGAAGCCATGTTCTTCTCTAAATTTTATTGTAAACCTAAATCCCCCCCCCTTAAAATTAAAGATCAATCTATTCCATGGTCTAAGGAATGTAAATACTTAGGTGTCGTATTAGACAGTAGATTAAGCTGGAAACCCCATCTCATTTATATTGCAAATAAGTTTCGAGACCTAACACGTAAATTTTTTCCCTTACTTTCTCGAGACTCAAAATTGACCAGGCAAAATAAAATACTTATTTACACTGCTTACTTGCGACCAGTACTCACATATGCATGCCCTGTTTGGGGATATGCTGCCAAACATAATATTAAATTCATTGCCAGACAACAAAACAATTTCTTCAGAAGAATCTATAAAGTTAAATGGTACATGCCTAATACAAAAATGTATAAAGAAATAGACTACACCCCCCCCTTTGATAAATTCATTAAAAAACTTGCCAAAATTTTTTTCATAGACTTAGATAATAATAATAATGAAGCAATAGTTAATATCCCTAAATATATTCCTAATCCTAAAATTAAACGCCCACGTAATATTCTACTATAAAACTCTCATAATCTCTGACACCCCTTTCATAACCATTAATTATAATCTATAAAAACTCTATCAATATTCAATAGATTAATTCCTTATGAACTTAAAAACCTTTCCACTCATGGTAGCATACCCCCGCACCCTTCACCCCTAAACCAACCAATCAGAAAGAGTCCTGACACTCGCCACCTCACCCACCCATCAGATGAAGCTACGACTATTTAAGACGCTGCAGAAGATCACGGCAATCCATTTGAACGCTATGTGCTCGACGACTTGCAATTACCGGGGTTAAGCCCCTGCCGGGGCTAGGTACCCCTGCAAATCATCCTGTTCCTGTTCCTGTTCCAGTCCAATTCGAAGATGACCACGGCAGTAAATGATCGCTAAGAGGAAGCACTACAGCTATGACCGGGGATAAGCCCCTGCCGGGGCCAGGTGCCCCAAGAAATCAACCACCGTAATTCACTTTCGAAGAAAAAAAATAAAATCATGATTATTAATTAAAAAAAGAATATCGGAGTAATCTTCTGTGTCACTATTCACGTTCACGCACTCGGAATACCAAACGAATGCTAAATTTTAGTATGGGATAATAATTATTACGTGATTAACAGAGATAAAGGAATAGTATATAGTTTATCATCTGTATAGTGACTGGAGAGTCAATAGTTAAAGCTTACTTCAATGCGAAGATAGGATCTCCAATTCACTGTGCCACATAATGCCTACTCACTCTCTCATGGCACATGAGAAAGCCAGAAAGAAGTCTCGAAGAAGAATGGTGAAGGAGAGTTGCATCAAATACCCTTTCACGCAGCAAAATCCACTCTATAAACCACATTCATAAATACTAAGACATCTTCAAGAACTACAATAGTTGAGACCAGAATTCCCGTTGTGATAATCAACCCAAATAATAACTTAAAAAGTCCCTCAAAAGTGCAGATTCCCCCTCCCCTTTTCTTCTTTTTTTTCCCATCTTGTGCTCATCCAACTGGTTAGATAACCTAGCGTTATAGGCACCGAGGACACAGGATGGCGTTATGTTATGTCAAAGGAGCATACTTAATAATAAAGCAATACTGGTAAAAGCAGGTCAACTTTAAAAAAACGTATTTGCTATCAAAGAAGCATACATAATAATAATGCAATACTGGTAAAGGCAGGTAAAATAATATATGCTATTAAAAGATGTTGATGAATATTACCATTTATGCTTCATTGCCTACGCGATTTCGAGATTCAATTATTTGTTGCTTTGAATTATTCAAAAACCCTAACGAAAACAACATTATTTTCTCATATGATAATAATGATTTTGGTGAGCAAACAAAAAAAAGCATCGTTTTAAGATTTTTTCTTAAATGTAACAGTATGCAGGGTATCAAAGTAATTTAAGAATGGACTTCTGAATAAAAAAAGAAATTAAGATGCCTTTATAAATATAAATACGTTTTCTTAGACAAATTGTCTTAGGAAATAAAGCTGAAATATATTAACAACAGATAAGCGTAGATTAGTTAGTATATCATCTCGATTCGAAAGGCAGTGAAAGTTGTCTCCAAAAATTTCTCGCATAATTTCTAATAATTTGATAATATTACAGAGAACGCCTTACATGACATGATTGTAAGGCGTACAATATTTTTGATGTACTTTGATGTACAATATTTTTGAAATAATAACTTTTGGCATGAATTCAGCAATTTTACTCATCTATCATGTGATGGCGAGTTGATTGGCGATTAATCAATGGCATGAGTATTTAGAAATCTATTTTGAGCTCAGAGTTTAATCTCTCCAGTTTCCCAAGACAATAATTAGAGAAAGCGAAGTTAATGCAATTATATTAGCCTTCAAATGAAATTAAAGATAACAAAAATAAGCTTTGTAAATTATGAAAGATATTCAAACAGAGGTAGCAAGACATCAACAGTCAAAGAATAACCGAATTTTTTATCTGATTATAACTAGTCAAATAAAAAATAAAAACTTAGCGAATAAAATAAATTTTTAAGACTTTAACTAAGCAAAAATGGACCTTTTGTCGCATTGCCACTAAAATGGAAATGTAGAAACATTTACAATACGCTTTCCGGGAATGCAATATAATCCGTTCTCTCTTTTTCTTTTATTCATGTACGAGTGAAGATACATAAGGTATATTGCTAGGTTTTTATAAATAAATTTAATATAAACGTTTTTTTATAAAATAAGCTTTTATTAGTATACTAAAAAGCCCTTTTTTGTTTTCATTATTGATCAAGTTTTATTTTATAACTCATTGTCATAAGCATTATCAAATTTTGAAATTAAATCTTTTCTCACACTTACTACCAGATGACGCCACTTGAATGGAATCGAAATTTAATTAAAATAATGGATGAATATTTATTTAAATTTTGAGATAATAGAAGCGTATATAATCATTTTTCACATCAAGTTCAAAAAATTTTAAGCATCTGGAATATTGGAAAAAGAGGAAGATAAATTGTAAAACTCCCTAAGAAATGCGCAATTATTTTAATGTGTGTCAAATCTGCTAATGCTTTATTTTCAGGCGATTTCAAAAGAATCGAGAAAAAAAACTCTAATTTGCAAAATTAAGAATTTTTTTTCTTTATTTCTTAATTAATATTCAAATTAGATTTACGCGTTCCTCAAATCTAAATTTAAGTATATTTAAATAGAAAAAAGTAAAAATACAAACTAATTAATACCCCTTTTTCTCGTAAAAAATATTTTAACGTTTCGACGCAACATTCACCATGATTTATTTAAACTTTAAAATAAATTTAATCGCTTTACTCCTTTTTTTTTATTTATTTATAATTATATCATAGAGAAAGGCTTAAGATTTCTAAAAATCTTTATAGTTGATTTTTCTCACTCAGAATTCATTTATATCTAGTGATACAAAAATTTCATAAATAGTCGAAAACAAATATTACTTATCAATAAATATCAAACGCGTTTTCTCTTACGTGTTATCTACATGCACATTTTTTGTTAATTAATATTAAATATAGCGTTTTGTATCAAAGAAACTCTATTTCCAATTTGAAAGATTTTATTTATAGTAATTTTGAAATCCATTTGGAAGACTCTGACAAAGCAGATAGAGCCAAAGATGTTTGTAAGAAAAAAATCACGATCTGTAAATTTTAATAATTGTAGATTATAAATATCACTGTATCTACAAATAGATACTGTGGATTATAAATATCACTTTCTAAGTTTTAATGAAGAAATCTCAAATGATGAAAATAATTTCAAAGAGAGTAATGTGTTTTCAGTATTAATTAACATTATTAGTTACGAACTGCTTTTCGCTAGGAATATTGGTAAGTATTAATTTCAAACAAATAATATAAAAATAAAAGATTAAAATGAAACTTGCTATGCATATTTCAATGAATCATGTCGGAATATAATTTCTTGAACGGCCAAGCACCACGTGCACGTACAAGTTAAATTATATTTTCACTCATTTTAATTGTTTCATTGAATGAGTCACTTTGGTATCGCAAACTATCAAAAGAACTTTGTCTCGTATTGATTGTTTAAAAAAATATCACATTTCCTATTTATTTCATTTCATATAATCACGTGTTCAAAATGACATTTTCCTAGAATTTTATTTGCTGTAGTCATTAACTTATTTTTAAATCAGCTTTTGTAAATGCAATGGCAACACATTATTAAAAGCTGATTTTTTTTTGAGATGCTTGTGAAGATAATAAAATTTCAATTCATTGTCCACGTATTTTTGTTGATGCCAAAATCCTCATCCTCAAAACAACATGTTCTGACATGATAAAAAAGTTCTGTTACTTTTGATCACCATATCTCCTGTCTGTGGACTTCATTTAAATCACAATGAATTTTTAACTTCAAATTTTTCTCCTTCAATGGCAAAGGCAACAGATTATTAAAAGTTGATTTTTTGAGATGCTTGTGAAGATAATAAAACTTCAAATCATTGCCCACGTATTTATGTTGACGCCAAAAAAACCTCATCCTCAAAACAACATCAGGTTCCGACGTGATAAAAATTAAAGTCAATCCCTATTTAAGTCATCAGATTTTTTTATTTCAGTTAATTTTATTAAATAATTACAATTAATAAAAATAATTTATCGAAAAATTATTGTTTTTCGCAAGAATTGAACACGCATTCTTCACCTTCAAGCGAAAAATAAAGAAATCTTCACATTAGAAAATAACAGGAAAAACTTTCACATTCATTTTTTAGAACTACTATAATAAACCTAAAACTATTTTTGAGATTTCTAAGCACCAAAAGGAACGCTTAAACTCACGTAATAATACATCTCATTACTTTTCGGAATGCAAAAAATTAAATGTCGTTGCGAATAAGAAATTTAGTAATGAAATTTTCTCTACATCTTAAAAAATTGCATGTTGATAAATTTAGTATTATCTAAAAGGCATTTTTTTAAATTTAAAAATGGATGAAAAATTAGTTCAGAGAAAAATTTGTAATGCCATTTTTTGGAGCTACTGCGGAAAAACACTAAACGCCTGTTTAGTTTTCAACTAATTAAAACTCTAATAAAACAATTCACAAAACAAAATCGCTCCTAGGTGCATGTTTCTTGACTTCAAGGTATACACATGCCAAATTTGGTATTTGTAGGTTGAATGGTCTGGCCTATAGAGAACCAAGCCGTGTACACATAGACGCACACACAAATTTCTAATGTAATTAAAGATAAAAATTTTATCTCCTGATCTCTCTTGGTTATAGAGGTTAAGATAGTGGAATTGGAAATAGGTTCTTCAAAATCGTAAAAGATGCACATCAAATTGTCAGATTTAAATTCTATTTTTTAAAATATTTATTATTATTTTCTTTCTTTTTGGAGGATTATAACGTAGAGCATTTATACATTGCCGTACACATCTGATTCAAGAAAGTACGTATTGGAAACATTGCTACGGAAATTCTCTCAAGAACGATACAAAGATTCAGATAAAATTCAGATTTTATTGACAACGAAACGTATGTTAAAAACACACAAAACAAACTATAAATACACACCGAAATAACCCTATTTAATTCTCTAATTATGGGTAACGGCAAAGTTCTTGTTTGAACTTTCGCCAAAAAGAAAAGACGTTCTTCCAAGCCAAGCAAACTATCTCAGCTCGCTCACTAAGATGGGCGGGAAAAACACAGAAACTGCGCAGACGCACGCCCCAAGCAAGTGTGGAAATGTCTCCAACCTTCGCTAGAAACAAATCTTTATTTCTTAATCTCCACAGTCCATTTTGGTGTGTAGCAAAAACCGTTAGTGACCTAATTATGTCGCTAACACACCTACAGTGCTAAATTAGTCCAATATGGCGATTTTATGTTGGAAATGCACTTAGAGAGGTCTTTTCTCGCTGACAAGCGATTATATTATAAACAAATATTTGCATCTTATTACACAAAATTCATAAAAATGTACATAATGCAGGGTATTACGTATTTGTAATTGCGATATACAACCAACAAGATAAGCATAGAATAGAACGCCTGGCAGTTTTGGATAACATATGAAAGTTTATTATTTCTTTAATTTTTTTAATTATGAAAATTAAGAGAGTATATATCTTGTAATCATTTCCCTTTTTTACGCGTGCGCGAACACGAATAAGGATCATATGCTGTCTTGAGATGTCAATACACAATGTCTCGCATTTCCAAGAAATCTTTGTCCAATCACTAATGGGGTCGTGTATTACGATAAAAGAATAAAGGTAAAAGAAGATAGAAGGCAATAAAAGTGAAAAAAGAAAGATTTTAAAAAAACTTCAGAACTTTAACAATTAAGATTTAATTTGCAAGTATATAACAATTATTTGCTATTTCAATCACTATAGTTAGATCTCTGTTGCTTCTCAATGTATCGGTATATACATTTACTGATCTTATTTTCTTCATGTCTTTTCTTCCGTTATTCGATTCGATATATTCATCAGCAAATTGTCAAATCAAATCTCATTCATACCGCTTTGACTGTGGAGTGATGAATGAAACATATTGGACGGGTTGCTATGGATACATTTCGAGATGCATTACATTACTCGCCAAGGTTTGATTGATGACGTTATTTGAATCAACGAATGCCAATGACATTGTTAGCATTACCGCTGTTGATAGTGTGAATTATGAAATACATGCTATTAGCTTATGGTTCAAAAGTGATAACATACGTTTGATTCTTAAATGGTTTTAATTTTGAAAAAAGATATTCTGCATTTCTGAGCAACTATTAATAGTATTATACAAGCTCTCATATCCTTCTGTACATTGCAAAACTAAACTGATTAAAGGAATGAAAATTACAGTTAAATTAATGCTGGGTTTACACACGACCAGTTATAAGATAGCAAGCAGGATACGCATGCGCAGAAGGGTTAAAAATTGCTGTTCGATCGATGGCAAGAAATTGTCCCGGCGGGACAAATGCAAGCCGCTATATTGTATTTTTTCAAACTGCGTATACGTTTGTAGAATTTGGCTTAAAGGATTATAGCCTTTGTCGCTACATATCCCACAATATTTACATTCAAGGCGAGTAGAATTTGGCTTTTATTTTGAGATAAAAAAATTAAAGGATTACCATCGATTAATTTCACCATTTTTTGCTTTTTTGTTCTTTTTGGTAAGAATGTGTGTGCGTTTTCATTTTATTTATCATTTATTTTCTGTAGTATGTCAAATTTAAGTGTGTAGATCTTTTTATTTTACCAAGTTTCTTTGTGTAAATGTCCATAATTTTAATAAAATATGCAGTGAAAATGAAAATTCAAGAACGCCAAAAGGGCAATTTATAGCCAAGCGTGGAATGCTTGAATCTCTCTTATCAAATTGTGAGTAAATATAAGTCAGTCCCAGTGTCTTGTGAATGTTTGAATTACAATGTACCATTTTAGGTCAATCCAAATCTCCTCTTTCACAGGGTTAAGTATTACCTAAGAAACTGCTTATTGATTTATAAATTCATCCTTCTTACCCAAAGCAGAATACTCATTCTATTGATTCAAATCCAAATATATTAATATCAAATGAAACGTGCAAAGATAACCTTTTCAAAATTAATCAATGGTATTATCAATATTTAAAAAAGGAAGCAATTAATTTAAGCTACTGATTACCTACCTAGGGAGCCTATTTCAGAGAAGGCCGCTATCAAATCAATTAAAAAATTATAAATTATTTAAAATGATATTAATTGCTAGTGTTAAATGTGCGTTATTATTAATGAAAATTAGGTTATTATTAATGTAATTTATATAATTATTGACGTAAATGAATTATCATTATTAAAATTGTTAATAATTTTATCTATCATCTAAACGATTTTATAAGAATTACATATTGTATGTATTATAGAATATTATTACTTGCTAAGCCTAGTTCATTCATAAATGCTTCATTACGGTGATCTTATTAACTCCTTGACATATGAATTTATTTAACTTCAAAATTAGACAACACATCATTTCTTGAATATTTATAGTTATTTTAATCGTATAATAATGCAACGAGCTTTAAGATATTGAAAAGTTTCTAAGTGATTCTTGCATATTAAATTACTGAATACTTTCACTTAATTGCAGATTTAAATTTAAAAATTCAATAATTCGATGCACGTGTCAGAGACGTCATTGTATGTGAAGTGGTTAATATGGTATGTACAGATACCGAACATCTATTTCAATAAAATTGTGCGTGCACACACGCACACACACAATATTTAAAAAGAAAGAAAAAAATTATTTAAACTAAATAATTAATATGTTGAACAAATCATTTCAATGTTAAGTTATTCACTTCATTTATATAAGAGTATGAATAAGCTAAATACATGTCACAATACAATACATGTCGAAACTGACTTGTTTATTAAAAATGTATTCTCATAATTTGCATTGCCTAGAGACAAAATACCTTAATCCACGAAGGATTTAAGATGTGAAAAGTATTTACTGATCCAAATACGCATATTAGTATTAAATAATTTAGATAAAATTATGAATTATTTGTCAACCAGAAATTGGAGAAACAAATAATTTATCTCTCAATTGGAACTGAAGATATTATTTCCTTTTTTTTTTAAGCAAACTGCTTTTCTCGTCATCCACCGGAAGGAACTCGCACCTAAATATTCCCGAAAAAAAAAAAGATTTCCTGAAGATTGAGCTTCGCAAAATGTAATCTTGGGATTTCTTAGTAAGCAAAGTATCAGTATCGAATTAAAAAAATTACATTTATTTACAATCTTCTCTTTTAGTCTGCAGTTTCTTGATTCATTAAAAATATAAAGCAAATTGAACATTATTATTTTTACACACAAATATCTGAAAGTCATGTTTTAAACGACGGGTGGAACATAGTTATAAGCTAAACGGTATCTTTCAAATTTTTCTCTTAGTAAAATTTCGAATCTTAAAAATATTTTCGAGAAGAATATGTAAAATACATGATACTATGATAAACGATACTTTCTTTTTGATTTAAAATTATTAATTGCCTTAAACAGCTAGCTTTTTCTTCTCAGGGATATTGGATTTCTTGGCAATTACATTATCAACGCATATAATGACGTGTTTCCCACGTGTATAAAATTATTGAATTTTTTAATTCTAAGTTTGTAATTAAGCTACAGAATTAAATATTTTTCAAATGCAAAAAATCACTTATTAATCTCAAATTCTCCTTTTATTATTACAAGAAACAATATAACAATAAATATCCAAAAATGGATGTATCATCCAATTAGGAAATTAAATGTTTTCTTATGTCAAAGGGTTATTGTTGAATTCGTTTATAAAAAGTTTTACCTTATTGTTATAAGTTCGAGAAATAAATTGGAATTAACATTTGCTACGCATGCAAATTTTAAAAAAAGGTATATAATAAAAATTAGATGTGAAAATAATAAAGTTATTATTCCAAGAAATATTTTTGAAAACTCAATTTTAATATTTTTAAAAGCAAGTGATTGAATATTCTGGCTAGCAATTAACTAGTTTGAGTTTCATCATAACAAATAAAATATTGTAACATATAGCGTTTTAAATGAAATTTTAAAAAATTAAAATTGCATAGAAATGAAACTAAAGTCATTAAAAAGTAGTTTTGAGGGGGATTAAAGTATAAAAGCTATTTTTGGAAAATAGATATAGATATAGAGTTATAGTTAAAAATCATCAAAAATTTGTTCCATTTTTGATTAAGTCATATTTGATTAACTTTGGAATTCGAAAAAGATTTTTAAAGATTAGACAAAAATTAATGATTTGAACAAAAGACTTTTTAATCTAAAATATTTATTGATCCAATTCCAACCTTTTATTTAATTAATTCAACACGCGCTCTGGAAAATTACTCATTTCAGCAAGCTCTCACACTTCGAGTGAAGGGATAGAATTCTAATTGTTTAGAATATTCTTTTAAAGATACCTATGATTCTCTTTCATAAGTCGACATGTAAGAAAAAAAATCCCTATCAAAAATTCATAGTAAAATAATTGAAGGAAAAAAATTATGTCTCTTTTGCATTTGTATCATGATTTAAAGGTCGTCAATTTTGTCATCACATTTTCTATATAAAATGTTTCCCGTAGAAAAATAAATTGAAAATGAAATTCTAAAAACTGCAATTCTCCCACGAAACTGCTAAAATATTTTTATATATACACATGTAAGAAAATAATTTTTCAGCAATTCCGTGGTTGAAGAGAGAGGAGATACTTTCAAATTTGAAATTTTGATTTATTTTATGCCGAGAGGCATAATTTACGTACAAATAAATTGCGACATAGTTAGTCATTTTATAGAGTGATACAACAGTGAAGCATTTATTCGCATTATTATATATTGTAAGATTCTGATATGAATTTCTTCACACGTTCGATTTAGGAAAGGTAATTAAAGGGACCTTCTAAAAGAATTTGTTTATATCAGCAAATTTTTACCCTTTCCTTCGGATTGAGGAATTTGCTAATTTCAGCAATAATAGAATCCGTATTGAATTAATTAAATAAAAAAAGAGTAGAATTGGAATTAATATGATCTAAATTAAGAATATATATATTAGGTAGTAAGGTCTCCTCTGTTTATTTGTAGAAGCGAAAGAATGATGAGATTTCTAAATCGCGTAGCCTAGAGGTCAGAAAAAAAAACATTGAAAAGAATACAAATCACCGAATGACTACTGATAGCTGAAAAGAAAGCCTGAGTGAACAAAACTTCATAAATAATAATTTGAAGTGAGATTGTATATTGTTATGATATTTGATCAATGAGATGCATGACGTTCTTTATTCACGATCAATTAATGAGACAATCGCAGTATTAAATCTGGTACTTATGTGTTTAGTTTAGTTCAAGGAAGTGTAAATATTTTGTAAGAGAATGCAAAAGTAAGCATTTTTTTAAACACAGATAAATATAATTTATTGAGGAATTCAACAAAGACTCAATAAATATTCATGCGATGAATGAAACTGGATGCATTTAATTTCCTCGTAAGCCAGGACATGTTGCCTTTATTAATGTATCAAATATGTCGCGATTGAAAAACTTACTCATCTCTAATTTAGATAGATTTACTCCTAGTTTTGAACATTCGAAAGTTGTATTTGGGGAAACACCTTACATTCAAAATATGATTCCAGACTGGGTCAAAATACAACTGGTAGTCATGATATTTATAAAAAGAAATTGATAACTTTTTAAAAAGCTGACACAAAACTGAGTTACCGAATTTACCCGATACTTAAATTGCAGACTAACAGTACGAGTGAGTGAGTGATATTCTAGGCAAGATCAATTTTATGGATAAATTGCGTCTTAACAAGCTGAATACTTAAACACTACGTTTTAAAACTATGGATAAAATTGTAAATCTGATATATTAAAAAGACAACTGCAAACCCGTCTCCTCTAAACAAAGGAAAATGTTAAAATGTGGGTTGTGTCCAATTAAAAGCGGAAGACATGAAACAAGTAAGTCAAAATATGTAAGATACTAAGTCCAGTGATCGACATTCAATCAAGATTTGTCGGATAACTATCATCTTAACGGTTAAGAGTTGTTAGTGGCTGCTTAAAAATATATTTATAAGTATTCGAGAATGCCTAATACGTAATCGTGTTAGATTAACATCGCAGTGAGGATTTAGGGAGAGACAACGAAATTGAATAAAATGTTTGCAAGATTAATATTTTAGAACAATTGTACGCCAATGCCATGCAAGATTTCACTAGGATGGCACGATTATTAGAAATTATACAAGAAAAGTTTTAGGCGACCAATCCATCTGATTTATGACTTATAGTAGATATTTAATATAAAGGGAGACTAAAGTAGTTAAGTTAATATAATCCATCATAGTCAGAAGTCTTCTGGCTGCACCAAAAACTCAAATCGATTTTTTAAAACTCCTTTTCGGAAAAGAAATCTAAATTAATTTCACAAAAACCTCAGATTATCATAAATACCATATCATAAATTGCATTCGTAAAATTCGTGATTTAAGATTACGCATTTGTAAGATTAAATTTAAAATGATATGTTTTTTCTACTATCTAATTCGATGACTATTCCAAGTTTTGTTGTTATAACCCAAAGAAGAATCAATAGGATACTTGGAATTGCATCGATTCCCAATAATTTTCGCTATAAATTATAACATTTATAAGTGGTTTAAATTTTTCTTAAAAGAAAAATATGTATCCAATAAATAAAAATATATACAATGAATACACTGCATTCTGTATTCATTGTATATATTTTTATACAATGAATACAGTGGTTTAAAAGTCATTAGTTTTAAAAGTTATAGTTTCGATTGCAGATATATTTATTTCAAACGTAGATATGGATTATCTATACCTATATCTACGTTTCAATGTTATTTAAAAAATGTGTTGATTGTTTTTAAAGGATGTAATTCGAATAAAATTTATTCTAAACTTATTTAATTTTTAGAAATTACCTGCAGAAGAATTGCCATTGCCGACTTCTGCAGCTTAAAGAATCTGGTTACTCTCTTTTATAAACAAATAAATAAATAAATGTAAATTGGTATTTTATTAAGTTTTGTTATTGGTCGATTCATTTTATCATCAGGGCCAATAGCGAATTAAAGGAATTATATTATCTTCTTTACTCATCATCTTGAAAATCCCGGTTTAAGTCTGAAAATTCTGGTCACTTTAGTAAGCAAAAATAGCCCCTTTTGTCTGATGCATCTGAATAATCGAATTTCATGCCAGAATTTGAGTTGACCCTCCTTCCAAACTCCATAGAATCTGTAGTAGGAAAATAATTAACTTTATTTTTTTCAATATTATTTCTTTTATAATATTTCAAATTATGAAAGAATTTCCGCTGTTTGAATATGCCGATGACCCGGATGACATTAAACTGAATTGAACTAAATAATAGATGCTTCATTCAGATGAAAACAACCTTACATGCCCAGTGATTCCTGTGGAAATAATCCAATTAAGAGTTTATTATATATATATTGGGGAATTTTGACATTTAGATAAAAAGAAACATTTCATTAATCTGGTACAGGTCTTAAAAGGGTGATTGTTTGAGTGTTGATAATCTGATAACAGCTCAAAACTAAGAAATCTATCTTTACATAGTATAGGTACAATCATGTTGATTGTTAGTTTAACTTCAGAAATATACTTTGAACAGTTCCAATAGAAACTAACAAAATTATTGCAGCACTATTTCAGCTTAATAAGCTCTACTTTTCTTAAGAAAAAAAAATGCTTAATATTAGCAATATCACCTAATTCATTTAAAAACTACAAAAATAGTTATATACATTGAAGGGATATAATTTTTTAAATAATTATTTTAAGTTCGTTTACAAAAAGTACGGATGAAGTAGCTATGAATGACTTTAAGATAAATGTTATAAATATAATTCTTTAAAATAATTAATCTTAAATTTAATCTTAATTAAGTCTTCAATTTTATAGAAATATATTAAATTTAAACTTTATATATATTTCTGTAAAATCAAAACTTTCTAAAAAATTTATATGACGCATATTTTTTAATTTACTTCTGTGAAATTATTCTTTTATAAAATATCACTTCAAAACCATAATTGCAACGATATTAATTTGTTAAGAATTATTTGGACGCATAATTTTTTAATTACTCCTGTAAAATTATTCTTTTATAAAATACCAATTAATTCAATTCCATGATTACAATGCAATCAATTTGTAAGGAACAGTTTATTAATTAAACAGAAGCTTTGAGATAATAAATACTTGCTTCATAATCATTTGCGAAAATTAATTCACCTCACGCTGTGCCTCATAGATTTTTATTTATCTTTACTACCGATGCTTTAATAACTTTTCTTAATTACAACATTCTTATGAAACTTTCTTAACTGATCTATTTCCTTATCCCACTTATCATTTAATAAAGAAATAGAAAAAAAAAATAACCCAGAGTCCAACTGAGAGACAAGAAATTATAAAAGTTAATACAAGTTTTCTTGGGGAAAAAAAAACTAACGATTTCGCTGATTGGTCTGATGTCAGATAGATGCCATAGCGGGAGAAAGAGACACGATTCAAAAGTAGAATCGATTGTGCACTCGCGGGTTGCATCGTAATCTTATCGTAGAGGATGTCAACTACACGCCAAACTCCGCGCCGAGGTTGTATTTACACTTTCTACAGATATTTTACCGTCAGGGTTTGACTAAACGGTTTTCTTCATTCTGCAGGCTTGCTGCATTTCTAAAGGAAAAAGCTTGCACTCATGATTATTTTGCTGTGTAATGTGTTCGGCGATATGAAGTTTTAGCTCGAAACTTTTTGGATTTCGCTTGTAAAAATAACAGACATTGTATTTATTATCATTTGCTAGAAGATGACGAATTTTTTAGTGCTTGCATTGGTTTTGGCAGCCTTTTCTTTAGGGAGCTGTCAAAGAACAGATGATGAAAGTAAGTACATTTTTTAATTTTTATAGAATAATTTAAAAGTAAGCTTATTAGTATTATTGGTAAAATTAGGAACGAAACAATAATTCATTTATTACTTCGTTATTTTTTTGCAAATCTTGTTCATGAATATAAAAACTTTCGCGTTTAAGCAAAATGTTTATTTCTAAAAAAAAAATTCATTTAGTTTCTTTATATCAAAAAATGTATAATAGTTTCATTTATTCTCAATTTCCAAGCTATTTTTTTAAAAATATACTTGATTATTTATGACAGTAAGCTATATGTATTGATACATTTCACGTAATTTTTCTTTCAAAGAATATTTGATCGCCAAGTAATTGTATTCAATATATTTGAATGTATATTCAATAAAATTCGATTATTAATGTGAAAGTTTCGTCATAAATGTGAATAGAGATGTTTCAATAAGTGTGGTAATTTGCTTTTCGCATTTTTTTGTTAATATTTTTATGATGAGATGAGATTTTAACTAATTTAAAAACATGATGAAAATGAGAAAATCTTATTTAATTTAATTTGGCGTTTGTTTTATGGCGGTAAATTCTTCGTGTTGCCAACGTTGAGTGTTAAATATAAAGAAATAACAAATTTCGGTAAAGAAATAACAAATTTATTTACCGAAATATTTTTTTTAAAATAGATTTTTTTGAAGTATTTATTTAAAAAAATAAGTACTTAAAAAACTCGAAATGAATAATTTTTTAAAGAGAAATGTTTTTAAAAACTTTAATAATTATTTAGTATTATAAACTTTCTGAAAATTTGTTAAAGCAGTTGTTGTTGGGTTTTTTTTTTTTTTTGCTATTTTGATTTTATAAAAATTATGTCAATTCCGCCAGTTTTATTGTCTTATCAAAACTCGATTCCACCGATTGCAGAAAATAGAGAGATAAATTTATATTAGACTCCGTAAAAGTTGTTTATATTGTTTTTCACCCACTGAAAACGGCATTATGACTGGGAAAAAGGCATATAATCTGAAAATTAACAGGCTCAAGTTATTTTTGGAAGTTAGCAGTACGTATTTATTTACAACGGAAATTGACTTACTTTTTACGGTTAACTTAAGGCATATTTTTTACTTTCTCGTATCCGTACTATAGTAAAAGTACACATTTTTGAAAAATGTCCATGTCTATGACAAACATAATTCCGAAATGCTTTTGAGATAGATGGCGAAAATTTGGCATCCTGTTTTGATGCCAAATTTATGATTTCTATAAAATTTAGAGTAAAATCTGTTCGGAGCAAGTCTGTTCTGTCTGGCTATTTGTATATGAATTAACACGATAACTACCAAACGAAATAAGCTAGATAGGTAAAATTCGATACACATATTTAACATCTATAGTGTAGACTTTTGTCAAATTTTGAGTTAAATTCAAAGACTGATTGTTTGTTTGTCGTTTCGTACTTTCAGTAACGTGTAAATACTGTAATGTAGAAACAATGATTTAAATATATAAAATTTTGTACAAGATTTTGCGACTACGTATGCAGTTTAGTGTCAAATATTTGTTCCAATCGATTGTGAAAAACTTATCTAAAACACAAATTCGATTCTTGGATTCTATTAACGCATACCAATGATTATTCCCCAAATAACTAGACAAATATAAATTGATAGATTCAGTAAAAATATTAAATCCACTCCAAAGGTTAATATTTCGTAAGTATTGTACTCGAATGCCATGTAAAAAGTTCACTGAGCTAACAAATATTTGTGCAGAGAATACGAGAAGTTTTGGGGGAAATTGCTCGCGCTGGTTTTAAAAAAAATTACTTTATGCAGTTTTGAATGCATTTGTAATTGAATGGAGAGGGTATGTGTGTGGGTTTTTTTTTCTCGTCGAAATAAAGTTTAGAATACTGAGTAGTATTTGCTTGCAAGTATGCCTGTTTAATGGGAAAAAATTTCAACTCAGTATTAAATATTAATATGATAAAAAATTACCCTAAATAGACATAAAAGGTATTCAGCTTCGAAAAATACGATTTCCAAAGGTTGAGATCACAACTCAGATTTTTTTTTTGTCATTAAAAATTCGAAGTTTTATATACGTTGAAAAAAAAAAACTGCTGTGTAATATTGCATTTATGTTTGAGTTGCTTGGAGTATATTTAAATATAGCTGCGACTGCTTACATTTTTGCTAACAAGAGGATATCCCAAATTAAAACTAAAAACATTTTTTTATCATGCCAGAACATGTTGTTGTTTTTGGGATGAGGATTTTGGAGCTAACAAAAAGTTCGCAGGCGAAAAATTTAAATTTTATTATCTGTACTAGCATCTTTAAAAAGAAATCAGCTTTTAATAACGTGTTGCCATTGTCTTAACAAAAGTTCTGATTAAAAAAATAAGTTAATGACTACAGCAAATAAGACCTAGAAAATGTCATTTTGAGCGCGTGATTATATGAAATGAAATAAATAGGAAATGGGATATTTTTTAAAAACAATAAATGCGAGAGAAACTTTTTTTTTATCGTTTGCAATACTAAAGTGACTCATTCAATGAAACCATTAAAATGAATAAAAATGTAATTTAACTCGCACGAGCACGTGGTGCTCGGCCGTTCAAGAAATGATGCTCTGACATGATATATTGAAATGTGCATAGCAGATTTCATTTTTGTTTGTATATTACTTGTTTGAAATTAAAAAGAACCAATATTTCTAGCTAAAAGCAGTTCGTAACTAATAAAGTTAATGAATACTGAAAACACATTGCTGTCTTTGAAATCATTTTCATCATTTAAGAATTCTTCATTAAAACTTAAAAAGTGATGTTTATAATCTACAATATCTATTTGTAGATACAGTGATATCTATGATCTACAATTATTAAAATTTACAGTTCGTGATATTTTTCTTACAAAACATCCAATTTTTATTGGCTCGATCTGCTTTGTCCATGTCTTCCAAATGAATTTCAAAATTACTTTAAATAAAATCTTTCAAATTAGAAATCGAAATTCTTTGATACAAAGTTTTTTTGGATCGTTTGCAGTACTAAAGTGATTCATTCAATGAAGCCATTGAAATAAATAAAAATGTAATTTAACTCTCTCGATCACGTGGTGCTTGGCCGTTCAAGAAATGATGTTCTGACTTGATACATTGAAATATGCATAGCAGATTTCATTTTAATCTTTATGTGATTCTGCAATCATCTTAAAAATATTTCGAAAATGGATGTTTTTCGAGACACCTGAAAAATACTTGGAATTTACTTACATGTAATAAATAAGGAATAAATTTATTTCAGATAGATAAACGGGAAACAAACTCGCTTTATTTCTTATCATAAAGACTGCCATTAAGATTCAGAGCGTTTTAGGACTTATCTCCGGCTAAAAATTGAATGAAAGTGGACTTTCCAAAACTGGTTTCGACCTCACCTTTGAACCGAGACCTCCGGGTGTGTTATAATAATCGCTGAATCACCCGCCGTTCCCCACTGACATCCTAGGATTTCCTTTTTGATAAGTAAAAAGAAATGCTTTTATATTTCATCGGGAGTAATCTGATTGTAAATATTATCTTAGCTTCTTCCAATCTGCAGAAAGAAAGCATTTCTTTTTTTTTAACGTGTAGAAACGATGATAGAAATATCGAAATGAAGTTCAATGTACTTATATTTGAAAAAGAGCTAATTACTGACCTTGGGAAAAATCGGTCTTGTCCTTCCCTCTAATTTTCTTGTACTGCCAGATAAAGTTACTTGGAAGGAGTAGCCCAATATAATTACACCTATGTCTCAAGCAACCAAATATTTTTGACTAAAGTCTGCCAAAAATATTTTAAAGTTTATAAAAATTTCCAAATAACTATCGCTTATTAGTTTCTGGTGACGAAGTATATATATAAAATATTCTAATCGTCAAAAAATTCGAACATGAAATTTTGACAAAAGTTCTTATTTTAGATCTCCTTGAATACGAAGAACATATTTTTAGAATTATGTTTGTCTGTCTGTGAACATAACTCAAAAGTGCTTTGATTTAGACGGATGAAATTTGGTATATGGTATTTACACCAAATTTATAGGCTTTTATTAATTTGTAAACAAAATCATTTAGAGGAAATTTATGGCCAATAACAACAAAACATAAAAAGCTAGATAGATAAAATTTGGACCCAAAACTTGCATCGATAATTTTGAAAGATTTGATATCATATTCGTACAGGGAATGATTATCTGTTGTATTTAAAAAAAATATGAATACGGTAATTAAAAACTTGATAATTTAAAAAAGTGAAATTTATTCACCATTTTAGCATTTAAAGTATAAATCCATGAATCTTATCTACCAAAGGGATGTCTATATGCAAGTCTGTGTTTTTTCACATACGTAAACGCATCAATTGAATAACAGAATGATTTTAGTAAATTAAAGTTGATAAATAATCTTGTGACAGGTTCTAGCTCTATGAGAAACTTTAACTCCGATTGATCTGACAAAATCCCTTCAATACAGGTATATAGTATAGTCTATTTTCTTCTGTATTAACTATACGCCAGCTATTAATCACCTCCCTCCCCCCCCCAAAAAAAAACACCTCTCAAAGATCGCTGCCTAAATCATGCCAAATATTGTTTTTTCCTCGTCGTCATGGGCATTCATTTAATACACAAATATTTTCTAAACTACACTACGGAATGCTCCCCATTCCACTCCCATGTGTGAAAATAAATATTTGAGCACGCGCGGCATCTATGGCCTTGCCCTGTTCCAGAATTTTATGAGGGAGGGATGTCATTTTCATTGAAGAATATACCAGAAAGTTTTAGGGAGACCACTATTGATGTTTTTTATTTTCTCCTATTCGAAGTACTAAAATTAAGAATTCCGAGAAAAAAAAATAATTTTTTGAATTCTTCAATTAATTCCGAAAACAAAATTTTTTGTGATAAGGCCTATATCTCAATCTATGAACATGATTCGAAAATTTAAAGAATCAAAAGCATGAAATTTGATTTGCGACCTCCTTAGATAGATAGATATCAAACGCCGATTGAAATCAGTATATAAGAAGTCTATTTGTTCGTTTATGTAACTGCATGAAATTAAACATATCTGCATATTATTAGAGTTCAATAATAACTAATATTAAATGCATATTAATATGTCAGAACATGGTGCTATTTTGGGAATGAAGTAGATAAAAATAAGTAGGCGAAAAATTGAAATGTTATTATCTGCACGAGAGAGTCAAGAAATTGTCTCACATTTATTGTTTTAAAAAATATATATCATTTTGAGCGCGTGATTATGTGAAATGAAATAAATAGGATATTTTTTTAAAACAATAAATGCGTGACAAAGTTTTTGGAGCGTCGGCAGTACTAAAGTGACTCATTCAATAAAACAATTAAAATGAATAAAACATATAATTTAACTTGCACGAGCGCGTGGTGCTTGCCTGTTCAAGAAAAGATGTCCTGACATGATACATTGAAATATGTGTAGCAGATTTCATTTTAATCTTTTTTGTTAGAGTTATTATAGAACTGTATCGACTTTGGGGTCCAGTTCGTCAAAAATGCAACCAGCAAGAAAGTTAAATCTTCGTACTCAATATTTACCCCAAATTTATGGATTACAAAACTTTGAACAAATTCATCGGCGACAAGTTTGTCTAATCTATCCGTCCATTTGCATCTAAATATGATAACTCAATAATTTACCTATGTTAAAATTCACCAAAAAGTTCATCACCAAAATCCTAGATCTGCTTTAAACTTAAAACATGAGGGGCCGCTGTGGTCTGATGGTAAGGTCTCGGCTCGTGACCCCATCCCATTGAAGAACAATCGAGTAAGGGGGTCTATTGCATGCTAAATCCGTCAGGACCAATCCTGCTCTCACTGGTGTGGTGTGAAGCTTAAGGGGAGTACAAGTTTAGATGTCGTCCTCGTCATCTGATTGCGATTCAGAATTCAAAGGTCCGTCCTAATATAGTCCTACAGCTGCTTTTCAACAGGGCGTTAATATAACTAAATGAACTAAATCAGTCAGCCATTACAATCACGCCCTGTATGTATATCTGTGAATATATTAACCCAATAATAATTACGAAATGCAACTAGATTCATCAGATTTTCTTTTTTTGCGTTGAAGTCATATTAATTGATTTTTTTGTATAAAATTTCTTTATTAAATTGTTGTGTGGTGGCTTGAAGGTCATTAGGATCCTTGCAGTGGAAGTAGGTTGGCGTATGTTTTCAGGTATATTTCTTTAATGATCACGATTCACAGAAAACAAACACAAAATATGAAGACAAGACATTAACGCGCAAGCACTTTAACAGAACAGCATTGCATCTCATTATTACAATCGCAATGCATTGTGGGATGCGTACTTAATTAAACATCGCAATCTATTATCCAAAAGAGAAATCAGAGTATTGCAACTGTGCTGTTCTAATCTTACCAATTAGTATTAATATTTTGAAATTCCTAATTCAATTATTTCTTTGAAAAAAAAAGACTCAAAAATACTTTTTGATACGTCTAAAGAAATTAGATTTTCTATCTTTCAATCAAATAATAGTAAATATTGGTAATAATAGTATGACACATCTACATAAAATTTAAAGGTACTTACGAATTATACCGTTCGACTTTATCGCCAAATTTAAATTCGACGCCAATGAGTATCATTTCGTTGGCAATCGTTGGCAGAGGCGGTCTAACACGTAAGTATCTATTTCACTTTTGCATTTATTTCTACTAAATAAACTTTTTAATTTGCAATAAATTCAACTGAATTCATATTGAGCGTTTATCCTCTTTTCCAAATTACATACATTTATGCAGAGATGGAGGATAACAACTTTTCTACTATGCGAGCGGGATTTGTGCGGATAACTCCTGCTGGTTTTTATTCGATCTCAATGAACAAACTTCACAAACAGTGTTTAAATTTTATTTAAATAGCTTATTTGATATTTTTTCAGTCAGTACCAGCTTTACTTTTTCATGTATATCCTGCTCCCCGTGTGCCACAGATTTCGATTACTTCTTAGGGTATTTCTTTTGCATTTTGTCTATGAAGAAAACATTTAGTCATTAAAAATCTTTTATCTCAATACCTTTATGAAAATTCGTTGCTTTTTGGTTTGTCGATAAGGAAAAAAATTCATATCTTATAGCTTTATGATCGTATCTTTAGTATCTTATCAAATCCTTATGATGATTCAGAAATTCTAAGAACACTAACGGATGCAATTTGAGATTTGATTAGTGCATCGAAATGCTAAAATTGCACCACATTTGGGGTGATATCCCGCGTGAGAAGATGGCTATAAGTGGTTTGGTCCTGACTTGGATATTGAAAGATTCGAGGTTCGAGGTCCTTTTGGAGCCAATCATATCGAAGAGAATATCAGTTTGCCACATTCGGTCAATGGAAGAATGGACCTTGCTACAATCCACAGTCGGCCACAACAAATTCTACCGATACTGCTACGTTCAGTGGTGGGGGTGGTCGGCTGTACACAAGAAGGTTCGAGACCTGGTTCCATTGAAGAACCGTCATATAAAAGGGTCTGATGCATGATGAATCCTTCGGGGTTGTAAACGTACTCCCATTGGTGTGGTGTAGACGTTTGAAGGCGGCGATGCCAAAACATGAGTCACCCTCGTCATCTGATCGTTGTTCAAAATTACGGGGATGGTTCCAAAATATTTTTAGAAATTGCATTAAAAAGTGGGATATTAATACATTGAAACTAAATCGGCTACAGAAACGTATGACATGTTGACCTACTCGAATAATTTTAATTTCGGTAAGGTAGATTTATTATTTCATTCCATAGAGATTTTGTCGCAGCTTATTCATCAGTCGAAGGCCAGTCGATATCAGATGGAAATATATATATAAAATTTTACAATTACAGTTTGAGTTTCGATTTCTTTAAGTTTCTTCAAACTTATATAATGTGTGTAAATTTTAAATTTTTAATTGCATGCTTGTTTTCGTATTTAAACTTTTATTTTTCTTCAACATTTGTTTTTCACTATTATGCCGTTTATCCCTTATAAATTCGATGCAGTATGGCCAAATATGGCTCTTGCAATACTAAATAACACAAATCAACCTGATGTCGATAGTCATACATCTTGTAAATGAATTGACGTGGAAAATGTCGTATTATGAACGGCGTGGCATTTCCCATGGTTCAAATTTACAAAATCCATCACAAAATGAACCTTGTGTAGCTTTAAAAAATGAGATTAATCTTCAGAAAAGTAGATTAAATGAAACCACCAGCAGAAAGATACCATTTACCTTAACTGAGTCATGAAACTAATAAGTAAAATATTTGCAAAATTATGCACATTACCACCCATGTTGAATAACCATCATTAACTTTCTAGCCGGAGTATCCGATTGATTAATATATATTTTCTTTAGAAGTCATAACGATCAATTTTCCGCTCAGATAGTTAAAGATAACAGCAATTATTTAAGCAGAATATTATAAAAATAAGGATGTAATTATTGCGTTCATTTATCAATACTTCATTACGCATTTAGATACAATATAATTTGTCTCCCTATATATCAAATTTGATTGCTTATATGCAATTAATTGTCTCTAATTAAAACTATAAAAATGAAGTCAATGAAAGATCGTTACTCCAACGAAATTTGTCGTTACGATGTTAATTTTTTCCCGCATGAAAGATACAAAGACAATTTTTTAATCTTAAAAAAATCTCTACATAATTAATCGGTATGTCTAAACCTCCCTGAATTAAAAATGAAAGTTTTTTACTTGCTCGTATATGTAGAATAGAAAATGTAGATTAATCCTCAAAAAATTAGAATTCGAGATTTTATCGAATCTTCACGTTTTAGACCTCCCTGTGTTAGAAAAAGATATTTTTGCAAAATGTGTTTTTATCTGTGATAAAGATAACTCAAAAACGCTTTGAGTCAAATAATTAAAATTTGACAGAGGGTCTTTACGGCAAATATGTAGACTTCTATACCATTCTGAGAAAAATTCGCTTAGAGAACGTCTGGGCGTTCGAATTTAAATTTAAAGCAATAAATACAGAACGAAAAAGTGAATGGATAGCATCCGGCACACAGTTTTAGCATCTACAGTGTTGCAACCAAATTTTGAACTGAATATAATAAGGGACTGATTGTCTTTCGACCTATACTTTTCGAAACACGATAATTCAAAAACGTAATAACTGAAATATATCAAATTGGCATTTTATTACTGCTATTGTAGTTGTAACAATTGACGTCCTGGCGCCGGGATAGCGCATCTTCCCCGTGACCTGGTCTTGCTGGGTTCGAGTCCCGGTTGGGGCATGGTTGCTCTTCATCTGTTTCGTTTTTGGCATTACCCCCGGTAAGGACAGACTGAGAGAACCTTTATTTCCATCTTTGATGTCGTCGTCTACGACTGTATCTGAAGGTCTGCGACTTTTGTATATTTAGCACTAGCAGTACCTTCTTTTAGTGTACAGCCGACCGACCACCTCGCCACCACTGAGCGCTGCATATCGACAGGCAACACTTTATCCACAAGGCGCTGCCCATGGCATAGCATCCAAGAAGAAAAATTAGCTTTATACTTAAGTCTAGCCTCCGTCCGATGCGGCAGGGGCATGTTACGCAACATCCAACAAACATAAAAATATGTTTAGAAATTATCAAAAATAGCTACTGAATGTTTTTATAGTACACATTCAGAAACGTTTAGACCGTTACAAAGTAGAAATATGATACGTCCACAAGTACCAGAATTTTGGATACTTTTTTCCCGATCGATTAAATTTTAAAACTAAAATACGACAATAGGGCGTTGTTTTTACTCCAAAATAACATACAAAATTTCATTACAAACCGATAAGTATAGTTACCCTCTTAATGAATCTGAATCCAAATTTGATTCATATCTATACGTCAGTTGTTAAATTTGTGTACAGAATTTTAGCATTAAAGCTCTCATCATTTTGCAGTTATTATGTTAACTTATGTTTGGAGAATCGCACAGATAGATTTTTCTTTGAATGGATTTCGCTCAAAATTTAGAAATTTGGAAAATAGACCATATATACTAATATATATGCTTTTGTTACTGTGCTCAAAGATAAATAGGCTTAACTTCAAAAATATATTTATTGAAATCGGGGATATCAGAATTATGGAGAAGAATTATAAATCTCAAGGTATTTCTCTTTGTACGCTTAATATACGAGAAAGTATAAAAACAAAATGAAATGCGGAAAAAACCTTTAATCCATGTGCTAGTTATTTTTTATTACTCAAATATTTTTGTTACTGCTTATCCAAATTTTTTGGTTCCTTACAAGTGATTTAAAATTGCTTCTTTTGTGTGTGTGTGTGTGTGTGTGTGTGTGTGTGTGTGTGTGTGTGTGT
>JAOUZG010040464.1:1381032-1409374 GCA_026289955.1 Argiope argentata | reverse complement strand
TGTGTGTGTGTGTGTGTGTGTGTGTGTGTGTGTGTGTGTGTGTGTGTGTTGTTATCTGGTAGGAAGTAGACGTTTGGAGAGATGGCCATGTCATACTTATCATTCATTCATGGCCTAAAATTTCATTGTCTTAAAATAACTTTGCAATTTCGAAACAGAAGTGAATACATTTCTTTAAATTTAGAGCAAACTGGAAATGAATTTCTTTATATGGGGATATGTTAGACATTTCATCAAAAATCGAGTTTTTTCAACAAAAAAAAATTGTTTAGTGTAGGGGAGGTCTTTATTTTGGAAATGAGAATGTTAAAATTAGAACAATCATATAAACGCTTTCATGGGAAAAAAGAAGACTGGATATAGGATAATTGGAATTTTAAACAAAAATTTACTACAGACATTATTTTAAGCGTGATTTCTGTAGATTTAATTCTTACTAAGCTTTTATTTACAGGTTGTTTTTACTTTGGGCGAATGTTTAGTTGTTTGCCTTGTATTACGCTATCTGTTAGAAACCAGTTTAGAAGAATGGTAGGAATTTTTTTTAAAAAAAATTAACTAAAAAAGTGGAAGTAAACAGCATTAATGAGTATTCCTCTTTTTCTTCCAACTTTCTTCAGATCTTATGGAAATTCCATGAATTTCAAGGTAAAACCCGTGTCGTATAAATTATCAGAATCCGTAATTTTATTAATAAAGTTATTTTATCAGGAATAATTTGTGTGCCGGTGTAAGCGTACTAAAAAGCAGATCTCTTTTTATTTTGATTGTTTCTTTTTTTTAAAAAAAAAAGAAAATTTATTTTATAATTTAGTATTATAAACATTTCGGAATATCGAAAACCAATTTATTTTTAAATTTGTTTAAAAAAGGCTTCACTGTCACTGAATCAAAATTAGTTTGTATTAAATAATAATTATTATCCTGTGAAAATATTAAAATTATGGATTATCATTAGATATAAACAAATGCTTACAAATTCACGATTCAAGTACCCCAGTAAATGAATAAACAAAATGAATTTTAAAAAATTAAAATGAAATCTGTATGTAAACATATTTCAATGTATCATATCAGAACATGATTTCTTGAACGGCCAAACACCATTCTCTCGTGCAAGTTAAATTATATTTTTATTCATTTTAATTGTTCCATTGATTGAGTCACTTTAATATTGCAAGCGATCCAAAAAACTTTGTCTCGCATTTATTGTTTTTAAAAAATATCACATTTCCTATTTATTTCATTTCATGTAATCACATGCTCAAAATGATATTTTTTCTAGGTTTTATTTGATGTAGTCATTAACTTATTTTTTATAATCGAAGCTTTTGTAAATGGGATGGCAACGCGTTATTAAAAGCTGATTTTTGAGATGCTCTTGCAGGTAATAAAAATTTTATTTTTCGCCTACGGAATTTTTTTGACGCCACAAAACCTCATTCCCCCAAAAAACATAACGTTCTAACAAGATAAAAAAATTCAAACTGTACAAACATGAAACAAATTGATTTAAATATGTGTAAAAATCCATTCAATTAATATAATTTCATCAATGTTTAACTTTTCGCTGAACCACTAATGATAATAAGGATTTTTTTAAAACTATTTTTATCAGCGTTTTAATAACATCCGTCAGAAGCGATGTTTCAGCCAAAACTGTTTGCATTTCCTATTTTTAGAATATCGAACTAATAAAAGAATTTCTAACCGGCTTCTATTCTGCATGACTTCATGATTTAATTGTGATCTATCATGCAAGAATTAGCAATTATTATTCAGAAGTTATATAATTATATTTCTGTAAACACTGAAATTATCTAGTTTGAGGTTAAAAAATGCAGCATGTACTTTTCCTACTGAGAAGATTACAAAACATTCCTTAATGTGAATAATTGTAAATACTGTTCATAGAATCCATTAAATAGTAGGGAAAAAATCAGAATCAAGGATGTGATTTGATTCATGATATGCAAATCGCAGAGAACAGATAAATTGATAGGTAATCAAAACACTTATATCAACGGCAGTCCTCATTTTTTATGATTTATATAATTCAGACATATAATCTAATTTAGTTTTTCTTAACCACTTAACAGTTTTACCCGTATGCCGTACGTGTATCGATTTATTGAATTTTAATAGCTGTAAGCTAAAAATAAACCATTCATAATGATTATAATTCAATATGAAAATTATTTCGAATCCTTAGATTTGTCATGTATTCAATGGATTTCCATTTGGAAAAATAGAAGGAAATATTCCTGAAATGGAAGGTGTCATCTTATTAGTAAAGAAAATAAAGCGGTTAAGTAGGTATTACATATCCTCGGAGTGTGATGGGATATTGTATTATTATAAAATAGTATAAAAACGGGATATAGCGTCGTTTAAGGCGACCAGGGACCTTAAAAATGACTTTTTGCAATTTTCACCTAAGCAATTTGAAATTTTACAGGCATTAAGAGTAATGTTATGAGAGATGACACTCAAAATTTTAAAGAATTATATTAATTTATTTATGAGTTTTTTTTTGGGGGGGTAATATAATATTTCATACCGAAAACTCACGTCAATGAAAAATGTTCCATGTGCTCGAAATTTGTTCGAAAGCACTCCAGTTTTTATTATTACTTACTCTGATCCTTTTGAAACAAAAGTTGGGATTAATCTTGAAGTTTGAATACGAAATATCAAAATTATCAATGTAATAACTCAAAACTACTTAATATGTTTTTTAAAAATCAGTAGTTTTAAATTATTATATTGGTTTGTTTTGATATTTCGTTCTCAAACTTCAAGATTAATACCAAGATTTATTTCAAAAGGGTTAGAGTAAGTAATAATAAAACTTGGAGTGCTTTCGAACAAATTTGGAGCGCCTGGAACATTTTTCATTAACGTTAGTTATAGCTAATTTTATACTATATTAACTCCTTAACTCATAAATAAATTAATATAATGCTTTAACATTTTGTGTATAATTTATTATAGTGTTACTCTTGATGCCTGTAAAATTTCAAATTGCTAAGGTGAAAATTGCAAAAAGTCATTTTAAAGGTCCCTGGTCGTCTTAAATAGTTTTATGCTGAAATAATAATGAACAATGTTGGGGAGGGGAGTTAAACACTTACCAATTGTCATATCTTCCCAGTGAGAAAGAAAAAAATTGCATCGCAAAAAACATTTATATTAACTTGTTAACATTTATATTTATTTGCACAACTGAACAATATATTACAATCAGTCGCAAGATATTTTACAGTTTTTATTACTACTTAAAAATTCAAACTTTCGGATAAGCTTGATTTATAACGCAAGTTACTGTCTCAGTAAAAGAAAACCTAGTAGTAAGGTCACAGTTTGGGAGCCGTAGGATTTCAGGTTCCAGACCCGATTTAATCGAAGAAACGTCATGGAAGGGGGTCTGTTGCACGTTTAATCCGCCAGGGCCAAATGTACTCCCGATGGCAGCTCAGGTGTCGTCCTCATTATCTGACCGTTGTTCAAAAGTACGAGGTCCATACTAAAATAGCCTTAGTGCTGCTTTACAACAAGATGTTAATACAACTAAAGTAAACGACTCAGTAAAGGGACGTGATTAAATCGCTGGAAATCGGAGATTTTTTCATTCAGAATTACCCCGCAAAATAAAATGAGAAACTTTGAGCACATCCTTATTACCTGCATTTGGAAACTTTTGGAGAAAATAACTATTTCTGGCTCATGTCATGTACGGATAAATAAATGTTGTGTATCGAGGTTGCAAGGTAATACGATTTTGGATTCTATACAGAAAGATGTGAAGAAAGTGAGGAGGTTTAAAATTATACTTTACAAAATATCCACTGCGTGTAGGAACTTAAATTATTTTTAAACTCTATCGATTAACGAAATCTTCCAACTGATGCGACTCATAAGTTCGAAAAGGTTCTGTTGAAGCCAAATCAAATGACATCTTCATCCTTCAACCATGATTCAAAATTATACGTTTAGATCTAAAATGATTTTTACGTAATAATAGCAATAATTAACAATAAATTAAACGAAAATGTATTGGATAATTTTAGATCATTTGTTCAACCTGCAATTGAAGATTCTTGAATGCTGCTGGTTATTCAAAATTGAACGACTAAGATTTCTTGACCTTCAGGTTACATCCCATCTGCATTGATGTTAACTAACCACTTGAACTACTTCAAGCTAATAGCCAGGTATAAGGCAACAGTACAACGCACCTCTGCCTTTGTCATTTTGGCAGCTAAAATTTGGCTATATAGAAAACATCCATTAGCCATGGTAACTAAAACCCTCCAAATGAGTCGACAGCATCACTCTTAAGGACTTTTATTCGAAATTATAAATTTAAAGTACAAAGTGGTTATATGCTTGGTTCATACTCGATAGAATTAGAGAGCCGGCTTTCTGGCACATAGGTAGCGCGTTTTCCTCGTGTTCTAGGAGTCCTGATTCAGGGATGGTTGTTCTTCTGTGTGCTATCTGTGAGATGTATGACTGTGCCCCCCTGTAAAAAGGGGCTGTGCAAGCAAATGCAGTGAGTGTGCAGCTGAGTCGTACTCTTGGCCCTAGTTGGCGCTACTTCCAAAACAAGAGACTCTTCTTGTGGCTTAAATCTGCTGATATAATCAGCAGAGGGCTTGTCCGTAGGCAAGTGCCATAAGTAACAATAACGACAGAATTAGAGAATAAACAGTTATTTGATTTTGAAGCTAAATTCTACCATAAGACTACCATCGTTAGCTTTCAAGCCTAGTTATATATTTTAATCATACAAGTTGCTTATAATATAATTTTTGAGTGATTCTAAAAGTCAAATATTTTGTGCATAGTAATTTTTAGCTCTTGTAGAATGTATATAAATTATTCATATAAAATAAAGTGATTAAAAGCCAAATTTCTTGCACAGAGGTAGGGTGTCTTCTTCGTGTTCTGTGAGTCCCGGTTCGGGTATGGTTGTTCTGTTTTCCATCTGGGAGATGTGTGACTGTGTCCCCCTGTGAAAAGGGGCTGAGCAAGCGTGTGGGTGTGTGTTACATCCTCATATGAGCTAAAAGTCAGACTTCTCCCCTCGGGTGCTCAGAGGTCCATACCCTCAGAAGCTACTGCACCCCTCTTTCCGTGGTAAAAAGCGGACACGACATCATCATCATCAAAGTGATTACAAAAACAAATTTAATTATAAAAAGTTAAATGGATCTAAAAAATACCATGGTAGAGAGAAAAAAACAGTTAGGATTTTTTTCTTCTAATTCTGAACAATCATTTCGCCAAAGCAGTAACAAGGTCATCCTGAACATTCCTTTCTCGGGTCCGCGGGACGCAAGATTGATCTGTTACTCCTGCGATGACAAAATAATTTGTGGCTTAATTAACAAACACATTCGCGCCCATTAAACTCCCGCTTCATCTTGTCATCAACTCTAAATTTCTTTTCCGTCCACTCGATGAGATCCGCGTCCCTGGGAGCGTCGTTCCATTGTTTCGCAACCCCGAGCAGTAAATTACGGTGCCGGGGAAAAGTCGACAGTTGCACGCACGGCCACCTGTGAAACGTCAAATGCTGAAGCATGCATTTTAATTAAATAACTCTTTTTTCACCTTACGTTTGGCAACAGGTTTCACTACAAACGAGAGATGCAATGTTTTTTGGAAAAACAAGCAATGAGTATTCTTGATAGTCGACTTAAATGACAATTTTTTTCTGTGGATGAATATAAAAACATTTAAGATGTCTTGTTATCGCCCTTGATAGATTCAAACTTTTTTTCTGTTTATTAGTAATATTTTTTTAACAGATTAGCTGCATCAATTTGGTCATATTAAGATATAAGTGCATAAAACATGTTTGCATTGCTCGTTCCTAAATACAAATAGTCACATTGCTGTATTGATACAATAGCATTCTTCGCATATCACGATTACTTTTATTTGCTTCATTTGACTTGAAATTAATTTAATTTGAAAGTATTCAGTTATTTAAAACGCAAATATCACTTAGAAATTCGAGAATGTCTCAAATAACCATATATTATTACAAGAATTAATATAGTTATACATACCCCAAATAGGATGTGAAATTTAATAAGGTTTTCGGTGTAGCGGATAGCGCTGGGCCCGAACTCCCAATCTTATGGTTAGTAGCCGAGTAACATATCCGTTTGGGCGAAAAGTGCACTTCGGTCCGAGGGATGTTATCTGGCTTATATGTATAGCAATCACCACAAAGTATCTTCCCAGTGAGGTTGACGAACGATACTTATGTGAAGTGTTGGTGGTGATGTTAACAACTTGTTGTATTTAATGCGCGTTCTAAAGCTTTGAATCGCTGATAGAGAGCGCCACGGCAGTTGAAGGAAGCTACGTGCGAAGGTTGCGTTTTTTATCCAAGGTTGGTCGTCGGGTTACCATTTTAGAGATTAGCGAATAGCGCTAGGCCCTAACTCCCAATCTTATGGTTAGTAGCCGAGTAACATATCCGTTGGGCCAAAAGTGCACTTCGGTCCGAGGGATGTTATCTGGCTTCTATGTGAGGCAATCACAACAAGGTAAATTCTTAGACCAAAGGATTAAATAATGGTTTCTAATATAACACCATATAATAGACATGAAAAATTGTTGAACGGCGCTAAACAAGTTTTAAACAGCACCTAAGATAACTAATTTTGGCATATAGTTTTTTTTTTTTTGAATAATAGGTGCTCACCAAGAAAGAGGATAAAGGCGCTCATTTATAATCTAATTATATTTTTAATAAAATCAAAATTCTTAGATAACTTTGAAGTGTATTATTATGCGAAAATAATTTTTATATAACACATTAAAATTCAAACATTAAATTAAGAAATTTATCATTTACAATTAATTCATAATTAAAAAATTAAACTGAAAATAACTAATTTAAATTAAAATAGAATACTTTTGCTATTATTTCTCAAATCAAAGATATCTGTGGAATATCATTCTTTGACATGTTTATCCCTTTCTACATTAAAAAAAATCTCTCATAAAACGTGTTCAAATATTATTGTCCCTATATGTTATGTAACGAAATGTTATCGATTCGCAACGATTAAAATACTTTATTAATATATAAAAAAAAGTTTTATCTTCCACTGTCGATTTGTGAATGATATTTTTGATTTCTCAACTTTGATATTATCTGGCTATAACCGGTAACTGTAACCGATGGCGAATTATTGCCAAATGAAAAAAAAATCTTTTTGATTTTCTCTTTAGCAAATATAATAATATTGCCCGCTTTTTTCTTAGATGAACATTATAAAGAAAATAAATCAATTATCTTTTCGGAGCTGTTTCTTTTTTGGTGACAAAACCACATATTTCACTTATTGAGATCGCTCCATTTTTTTACTTATGTTAAGAACTGATAGATCAATTCATTGAACAAATTTAATCTAAAATGGGATTTTTGAATTTATTTTTTGACCTTGTAGAATTTCTGAATTTCCTATATCAAAAAACACAAGAACATACGTGTCAGCACGTAGTCATTTCCTTTGGCCAATTTTTCCTCAAATTTGATTCAGATGTTACAATCCTTATATTAAAACTATATTAAAAATTTCAGATTGCTTGTCTATGCACACACGGAAAAATCGATATTTAATTATGAAAGGGGTTTCTTCCTGACAGGAAAATACTTTTCTAAAAATTATTCAAATTTTAAGGCCAGTATTCTGATTATTAGAGAATCACTTCTCATATCTTGTATACGAGAAAATGGAATTTATCAAAACAATAATATTAATTTGATTTGATATTTGTTGTTGCTGATCCCCTTGGCCTAGACATTCTAAACCAAGTCCAAGAGACCATGTCGCACTAAAAGAGAAAAAAAAAACATTTCCATTCTCGTCCATCAGTTGCCTCATTGAGGCCCCAATACAATCGATGATGTGAGAAGGGGGAAAGATAGCCGAACAGTGGTCCATGTGCATAACTTTTTCTTTTTCCAACGAAGGACAAACTTTTAATATGGCCTGTCTCGAGCAAGTGCTGCGCAGGGACACTCAGTGGCATAACAGTCATATTTAGGTGAAATCCACCAAACCGTATTAGTCGCCGAAAAAAGGGAATAAACTTCTGAAAATCTTAGATCAGTAGAAGAAACGGCAGGAAGGTAATTCTATATTTCTCTCATTTAATTCCACGATAATATCTAAAAGTTTAGTTTCACTTGAGGCCGTGTTGGCGCGTCCTTAAAGAAATGTATCAAATGTTTTTGCTAGAAAATTGCAGTTAAATACAATGTTTAACTAAGGGTTTAGTTTAATCCCAACCTTCTCCCACATTCGTGCACATATAAAATGGGTATTTGAATCAGAACCCCGTACTCTACAAGTGTTCAGATTCTTATTTATAGTATTACATAAATAAGATAGTATTACATAATATTACGCAACGATGCATTTTATGCATCGTTGCGTAATAATGAAAATCATATATGCGTTTTCGAATCTTTTTGTCAACTCTATGAATTAAAATAGGTTCTTCCGTGTTATAACGCCTTCGCCAACGATCGCCAACTTTTCAGTAACTCATTGGCAACGGATTTAAATTTGACTATAAAGATCAACGGATAACACTATTGCTGGTTTGCCATAATTGGCAGTTTAGAACTCATTGGCGATGACTTCAAATTTGGCGTTAAATTTGGACGGTATAATACGTAATTACTTTAAAATACTACGCAGAACTATAATTTTAGTGCAGGGATCGCATGCCAAATTTCATATATCTTAATCGTTGCTCCTTGGGTTATTGTATTCATATCCATTCGAACATTCTACCCTTTGTTGGGTTTTATTTAAGATTTGATATTGATTTACATTTTATATTTTAAAACTGTGCGAGAAATTTTTAAAGTCTAGTCTGTTGCTTTTAGCAGTCGTGTGCTGTAATATTAGGGTTGATCGACAAACTTCGTGTGATTATATTTCATTCAAATTTTAATAAAGGTTGCAAATTTGTTGTTCGCATATCAAATACTTCCATCTATCTTAAAACATTTGTGAATTATCGTGTTCATCACTGTAACGCCACGTCAGGTCATCGGTACTTTAACATTTGGTTATTAAAACAGTATAACGGACATGAAGTGAAAGAAGTATCGAAAACTCTCCTTAACTGCCACTGTGACCACCACCTTATCTGTCCGGCTCCTCCTATTTATTTACAAAAACTGAAGGAGGGTTAATTTTTTTTACATTTAATTCTTAACTGTCATCACTGTGACCGTCACTTTTTCTGTACAGGGTCTAACCTTTATTGATAAAAACTAAAGTGGAATTTTCACATTGTACTCATAGAAGCTGAACCCACCAATCTTGGCTGATTTTGATATTCCGAATTTTGAGCTAAATTGTTATTTCATACTGCAAACTATCGATGAGAAACAGATAGCCTTGACATACAATCTAGTTATAGTAATAAAATTTACAGAATAAAAGTTTTTTTAAAAAGAGAGGCAGATAGATGATAGGTTAAATTCCAAAAATGACTTTTCAGGTCTAGAAGGTAATTTGAAAACTAAATATTCATTAAAATATCCACTTCAAATTTTTTAACGAATAAGACGCCTATAATAAATTAGTAAGCGAATATGAAGAAAAAAAACCCCTTTTAATTGTGATTAGAGTGATCTGTCCTGTAAAGCGCCAACACACATACACAACTGCACTTTCATTTTAAAAATATGTGAAGATTATTTCAAATAAAATGTATTGTTCGGCATATTATAATGTTTGTTGATATGAACAATTTTGCTAAAAAATTTCATAATTATACTGAAAAAATATTTTTAACCCTTTCACCTAAGAATTTAATTTACTTTCTATTTAGAAAACATATTCTGTTCGGTCATTTAATGCTATTTTACATACTATTATAAGAGAAATCAAGAAATTAAAGCATTTTTAAGTGATTTTTTGCTGTTTGAAATTACTTTATACTTGAACCAAATTGCAGGTTTAAAACTAAAAATTTAGCAATTGGATGCTAAATGTCAGATGCATCATTGCATGCGAGGGGGCGAATGCTTCATTGATTTGAATTGAGATCAAAATAAAAATTTCATGTTTTAAAAATATTCAACGTTTTTTTAAAAATCTGAATCTTTTTTATAAATGCTTACTGCTCTCGGCCAGTTCTCTGATTTTAGCTGCATGTAGGAAATCCTCTTTTATGCAGATTGCAACTAAAGTGAGAGTTTGTGGAAAAAGGAAGTAACCTCCTTTTTCCAAAATGCCAATAAGACTTCGGGTGGCGGGAAATTCTGTAATCTTATTCTTTTGAATTTATTGATAAAGCAGATAATCCTGAAATAGAATATTTTGAATGAACCACAAATGTAAGTGAGATGACAAAAAAAAAAAACTTTCTTGTCGAAAATTTTCATACTTGGGAGATATTCTCCAATGCTTCGAGAATGAAGAATGTTACATTTTCGCTGAAACCATTTTTATCATAAATTAATAGTTTATTATTTTCTCCGTTTCCTTTTTTATAAGAAGAGCCATGAAATAATTTTAGGAAGGGAAGGTTAGAAAATGGGGGGGGGGAGAAATATTGGGACATTAGGAATGTTTTCGTTTAGTTTTGGCTTATAGATCATTCCATCTGACTATTATAAAATTTAGTCTATGATTATAGTTTATCTTCAATCAGATTGTAACCAATTTAGAAAACAACTTCTATCAATTTTTTGTTATGTTAAAATCTTACGCAACCCCAATTAAAATGTATTTCCTTCAAATTTCGAAGAGTAATTTTCAGCAATTTGAAAATTTTTTACTGTATATACAAGAATATAAATTTTTTTCCCAAAACAACATTGATTTTCTCTGACTGTTGGAAATCTGAGTGTTTACGTAATTACTCATATTTTTTTTCCTGATATGTAGTAAATATAAAAAAGAGGATTCCATATAAAACATTGCTTGTTAAAAAAATTTATTTAACTAGATCATGCTTGTTGCGATGTCTTCTTCTCTCAAGCTTCAAATAAATAATTTCCGATGTGAAGCATAAATTATAAATTTGTTTTAGTTTATAATACATATCATATAAATGTAATGATATGTAATGATAATGTAATAAATGTAATGATATTTTAAAATCCAATTTAAATTTCTTGTTAATTTTCCAATTTTTATTTTAATTTAATCCATATTAACTTTATTCTAAAATGGCCTCTAATTTCCTGATCCAATTCCTACTTTTTTTATCAGTCCAACACGCTCTGCACAAGCTGTAGAAAGAAAACATTTTCTTAAGGTCCGAGAGAAGGAATAATGCTTAGTAAATTCCTTAATGCTTAGTAAATTCTTTTGAAGTTAACTGGAATTTACTTTTCCTTAGACTATACGTGTCAAAAATTCTTATCAGAATCTCTTAATATGAAATCCCAGTGGAAAAATATTTCAATTTCTTTTGCACTTTTATTATTATGTCACGATGTAGAATAACGTATTGTTTCACGCTTTTTATTTTATAAATATAGATGAGGAAAGGAGAAATTCTATATTTCTACCTTTATCGACTGTTAAAAACAAAATTGATGTTTTTAAATAATATTTTTGTTAGAGTTTTTTTTACACTTGTCGAGCATGAACTGAAGATGAGAGACTAAAGCATTACAAAAAAAATTGAAATATCTTTCTTTGTAATATTTTGAAAAATATATGAATCCTGCGCTTTAAAATTTACAATTTGAACTTTCGAGCTCTTCCATACCATTATATTTCCCTTGCATTTTTTTCCTTTCTTGAAATTTTTCGATAAAACTTATTTCAAACAATTCTATCTTAAGCTCTGTCCCATTGTTTACTGAACAAAGGCGAAAAAAAAAAGAAATCTTCAGCAGCCTTGCAGTTTTCTTTTGACACAGAGTTACCAAATGCCGGACCTCTTTAAAGAGGAAATATTAACTTCTAATGTATAGATAAAAAATTCGAACTGGAATGAAAAACCCTGAAGGGAGTTGACCTTTGTGTAGCGGAGGTCTTTTAGAAGGTTTGACTGTAGCGAGTTTCTTTGATTTTGATAGAATAACTCATCCAAAATTGTGATACAATCGTTTTGATTGGCAGCCTCTATAAAATTTGAAATGCTTTATTAACGTTGAATGCATTTTACTTTAAATTTATGCATTGACGGCTGTGCAGCAACTGTTTAAAAATCAATGGGGTTTTTCAAAAAGCTCAATACGAAGCTTGAATGAAGTTATAATATTTGAAACATTACGCCTTGTAGAATGGCTTTTCATAATTTTTTACATTTATTTTCCTCTATTTATTTTTTTATATTTGTGAAAGAATATATTAGTATTATATTTAAATGGGATGCAGTGATTGCCGCCTGTTAAAAAGATATTTAATTTCCTTCGAATTTTTTCCCCTACACCTCATAATGTGACAATCAAAACCATTGTATGCTACAACTAATTCCATCATCTTCTTCTATCGTAACAGACCACAGTGGCCTGTGTTTAGAGTCTGAGCTTTAAGACAGAACTAATAGAAATTCAAGAGTCATGCTGTTCTCATAGATCTGGAGACTGTGGTGGCCTGGTGCTAAGGTATCGACTTCTTCTCGTTCGAAACCTGATTCCACTGAAAAACCATTGTGTTTACTAGTCTAGTGTCTTAAATTCCCGTCTGGGGTAAATGTCCTCCAGCTGTTGGACGCTTGGAGAGAGGGATGTCAGTTGAGGTGCATCCTTGACATCTGATCATGGTTCAAAATTACGAGGTTCTCCCCAAAGTAGTCCTAACGTTGCTTTAATCCGGAACGTTAACATAATTAAAACATAATCAATTTCGCAACTCTGGTGAAAATTAAAATCGTAGGTTTTAATGCCATGACTTTGAAATGACATGTCAGTTGAGTCGTTATCTTTGACATCTAAAAAAGTATGAAAATTACCAGATCTGTCTTAAGGTCCTAAATTATACCTCGTTTAATGTTATAAAAGATTGTTAACTCCATCGAGTTTAATGTCATTATTAGGCGATGTCAGATATTAAGATAGTTAATTATTGTTTGAATCTATATAAAAACGCAGAGCACATTCCAGTGAATTTTTTCTTTTAAATTTTACCCAATATTAATGAAATCGCATTAATATTATTTACAGAAAGGCTATTTGTGAAAAGCACGTCATAGATGGAAAAAAATATTCTTTTTTTCGTATTTATTCAGTTGTAAACACAAGCTTTCATATTGAACATCAAGACAGAAGAAACTTTTTTTTATCAGTTACGGAAGCGTAATCTAAAATAGAATCATGTCGCAATTTTTTTTCCACTCCGTTTTATCGGTTAAGATACATAGTATTTGTAAGTTCAACTTATTTTCAACCCTTTGAACTCGGAAAGATTATACGATGCATTAATATATGAATCTGCTTATTACACCAAAAAATAGATACATTCAACGATTTTAAGCTGAGTTTCCTTGAAAAATGAATCTGCTTTTTATTTAACATTCTGCAGGTATTTTTAACCAATTGAAATCAAATAATGTAAAAATATATATAATTCAGTTCTTTCTTAGGTTAACAAAAAATATTTTAGTCAAATGTAATTATTTAATAAAGAGGAATATAAATAATTTATCAATAAATTATTGATTTAGTATAAATCGATCTCACATTTTTCACTTTCACGTTATAAATAATGAAATCCTCGCATTTTATCGATTGAGCTATTGTTTGTTGATTTCAATCTTCTTTAAAGATTGAATCAACAATCTTTGCTAACTGCTAAAACTCTATTCAAAGTATTTAAAATTAATTAAATTTAATTGATGAATTGATACTTGAAAAAAATGAATTGGCATCCAGTGTCATCCACTACAAGTTTCAAAAAATGTATCTGAACTTGAGTGGGTGAATAAAAAGTATTTTTATAACGACTGAAAATTTTAACAAGATAAATATACACTGAAGTGACAAAAATCATGGGATGACTGTTAATGTCGTGTCGGTCCTCCTTTTGCCCGGCGAAGTGCAACAACTCGACGTGTCATGGAGTCCACAAGTCGTTGGAAGTCCTCTGCAGGAATATCGAACCTTGCTATCTGTATAGACGTCCATAATTGTGAAAGTGTGGATGGTGAAGGAGTTTGGGCACGAACGGACCTTTCGATGATGTCCCATAAATGATCGATGAGATTCATATCGGGCGATCTAGGTGGCCAGATCATGCCCTGGAATTGTCCAGAATGTTCTTCAAACTAATCGCGAACAGTTCTGGCCCGGTGACATGGCACATTGTCATCCATAAAAATCCCATCGTTGTGTGGGTACGTGAAGTCCATGAATGGCTGCAAGTGATCTGCAAGCAGCTGAACATAACCATTTCCAGTCAATGATCGGTTAAATTGCACCAGAGGACCGAGTCCATGCCATGTAAAAACAGCCCACACCATTATGCAGCCACCACCAGCTTGAACAGTGCCTTGCTGACAGTTTGGGTCCATGGCTTCGTGGGGTCTGCGCCACACTCGAACTCTACCATCAGCTCGTAACAACTGAAATCGTGACTGATCTGACAACGCCACGGTTTTCCACTGGTCTAGGGACCAGTCGATATGCTCACGAGCCCAGGAGAGTCGCTGCAGGCGATGTCGTGCTGTCAGTGAAGGCACTCGAGTCGGTCTTCTGCTGTCATAGCCCAAGGAAGACAAATTTCGCCGCACAGTCCTATCGGACACGTCCCTCGTACGTCCCACATTGATTCCTGCAGTTATTTGACGAAGTGTTGCGTGTCTATTAACATTGACCATTCTACACAGACGTCGGCGGTCTCGGTCGTTAAGTGCAGGTGGTCGCCCACTGCGCTGTCCATGATGGGATGGGATGCCTGAAATTTCATACTCTCGGCACACTCTTGATACTGTGGATCTCGGAATGTTGAATTCACTAACGATATCCGCAATGGAGTGACCCATGCGTCTAGCTCCAACTAACATTCCACGTTCAAAGTCTGTTAATTCTCGTCGTGCCGCCATAAATCACGAAAAACCTGTTCACATGAATAACTTGAACACAAATGAAAGCTCTGGAAAACGAACTGCGCATTTATACTTTTTCGCTGCGATACTACTGCCATCTGTATATTTGCATATTGCTATCCCATGACTTTTGTCACTTCGGTGAGAGAGAGTGAACTAATAGTAGGAATTTAATGATAAATAAATAAAATTCCAAAATAATGCGCCTTTTTTATTGCTGACTGAGAGAAGACATTCGAGTACAAAGGGTTAAAAGTAAGAAACCAGTAATATAAGGAATATTTATACTTCTTAACTTTTTTCTACGTTTCATTCTTAGCCTATCTCTTTAATTGTGATGTTTTCTTTACTATCTAATTAGGTAATGTCCTCTATATTAAAATCTAGGGATTCTTATCTAAATCGACTTATCATTTTAGATTATGTGGATTATACAACCTTTTCTTAATCGTGTTAGAAGTCTACGAATTGTATAATTATATACTTTAAGTTAAATTATGATTATTTGATACAGGAAATAGACGCAGGCTCTACAAATAAGGGTTAGAACAATAAAATAGCTTCTCTTGGGCATTAAAGTATTCTTATTGAGAAGAATTTAACTTCAAAATTTACCATTGATCTTTTGAGCAGGAATTGTTGTACATCGAAATGACATTAATTTGTTTTCACCCAATGCATATCACGTGTTCTGTGACAATGTAATTTTGAATCTAATGCATCTATTGTAGAAGAAAATGAACATGATTTCATAACATAGCATTTGACAAATAGATGATTTAAAAAAATATATACAATGACATTTATTATGAATTATGACATCATACAGGAAATTTTAAATTAAGTCGAATTTGAGTTTGATTTTCAATGGAATTATTGTTAAAATATTAATAAGATTAGCATATATTCATTATTTTCATTTCATCTGTAATTTTCAATAGAAAAAACATTGAGATTCTTTTAAATGTAAATTCAATGTTTTCACTAGTATTTTATTTCTTAATAGCCCCTAACACATTTAAAACTTAAAAGAGAGAGTGTGGCTTTAAATTAATGGCCGATCATTATTCGTGGAATCCTCAGGCCAATGAATATACGTCAAAGTCATGATACACTATCTGGCCAAAAGTCTGCGGACACCCTTTAAAAAAGGATTTATGGCGGCTTATGCAATTTGATGTGTAATCTAAAGCTTTAACATCATTAATAGTAATTTGTCAGGTTATAATTATGCTTTTGTGAGGGAATGAGTAAGTCAAAGGAGCTTAGTGAGTAAAAGGAGTCAAAGGAGCTTAGTTAAAAGTATGCCTTCTTTGCGGGAAATCAGTTCGTGAGAAGCTCTCGCTTCAGCTCTGACGGACGCCTGCTAGTCAATTCCAAGAGCCCTCTTTAAAAACGGGTGGAAAGTCTTCTCTAGATGTATGCAGGCTATCATCGATGAAAAAGGAGGACCAAAATCATATTAATATGTGTCTCACTATGCTCCAAGTCCATATCACTGGGTGTTCGGATATCTTTGACCGGATAGTGCATTTAAAATATACTCGGCTCTTTGAGAACAGAAAATATACAAATGTTCATTAATATTATTTCATAAATTATAAAACATATGATTGTTTTGTTAGCTATTCAAATTTTTTAACTTATGAATAAATAATAACCGTCTAGTAAATCCATAGTAGCTGCCGTAATGATGTAGCCATTAATCGCTTATATCTAAATCAGATAATTAAAACACTTCATTCATGCTTAATAATTTATCTCTCTTTGAGATAATAGCCTCAAAAATTATTGATAATTATCTGTTTTTGGAAAAGAAAACAGTTCGTCATTATTTTGCATGATTCCACTGCCAAATTGAAAGCAGTTAAAACGTTCATTATTTAAAAACTGGGAGTCCATAGCTAGAATTATTTTCAAAATTTCTTGTAGTATAATTTAATAACTGCAACGTTATTTTATATTACAATATTACAGCTAACAGAATAAAGTCACATGATAGAATTTGTGGCTACATCTTTATGGGTTGATCTGAAATTATGGATATCAAAATAAACTCATGGATATTTTGATCTATGTTTCTGCATCTGCTTGTGAGCAATTTAATAATTCTTTTAGACTTGTAAAGCAAAATAGACAAACGTTATTGCTAAAAATTGTATTTAAATTGCTTGATCATAATCATACAAAATATAATTATTGAAATGAAATGAATAGAATCGATGAAATGAGCAAATCTAAAACTTCACATGAATCCTATAAATAATCCGAAAAAGTATTCCTGAAATTTTCATGTTCTACTCTACAATAAAAGTGTCATTCATTTTTATAAAATTGGGGATCTTAGGCAGGACCGTGGATGCCATACATTTGCACATTCTTATTTTCTAGGTCCAGCGCATGAGAATTTCGTGTTCTTTAATACAATAAAGAAACCTGAATGTGCATTTAGAGCATTTCTTTTATTATGAATATAATTGAATTTTCCAACTTAAAATTTTAATAATAAGATCACATACCAAATTTCAATAATATAGGATGTTACCCTTTTGAGTTATTGCGACAACTTCCATGTTTCTTGCATGCGAAAGTATAGGTTAATAGTGAATTCTTTAATGGATGTGATTCAAGATTTGATGGGGATTTTAGTTTAGTTTAATTATAGTAACGTCCCGTTGTAAAGCAACACCTAGAGCTATTTGGAGGCTGATCTTGTGATTTTGAATTGCTGTCAGATGACGAGAATGACATCTGATCTGGCATCCCCCTCTCCACACCACACCAGCAGGAGGACGTTTGGCTCTGACAGATTTGACGTGTTACACGACGGTTCATCGGTGGAATTGGGTCTCGAATCTGAAACCCTACAGGCTCACGAACCTGAGACCTCACCACACCGCCACCCTCCGTGGATCGGATGATGAGTTTTAAATAATATCACGTTTGGCCCCTGGACGGATTGAAAGTGCAACAGACCCCTTTACACGACGGTTCATCGGTGGAATCGGGTCTCGAACCTGAATCCCTACAGGCTCACGAACCTGAGACCTCACCACTAAGCCACCACGACCCCGATTTCATGGTAACTATTTTCGACTGGTTACTTAAAGTTCTACAGCTGTGTAAAGCAATGTCTATCCACCTAAGTCTTTACGCTTTACAGTTATCGTGTTTACTTTATTATATCAACCAGATTAACTTTCTGTGAATAAATTTCGTTCGACATTTTATAGAAATTTACAAATGTCGTACATAGGTAAAACATTAAATTTCATCTCTCTTAAAGCATTTTTGAGCTATCATATTTACAAAGAGGCATAATAATTCAAAAATCTGTTTAACTCATGGAAATATGAAACGTAAAGATTCGTTCAAACATTGAAATTCATTTTATTTTATTGATTTCTTTTTATATGTCCCATATGCGAAAAAAGAAAAGTAAAAAAAAATTCAATCTACGATCGCAGATTTCAAGTTATCTTGTGAGGACATTATTATTTTTACGCGATTAGTTATCTTAATTAATTTTAGTCATTAACAAGTTTCAAAAAACAATCCTGGTAAAAGTAGGTCAACCTTTTAAAAACGTATCTGCTTTCAAAGAAGCGTACATAATAGTAATGCAATACTGATAAAAGCAGGTAAAAATATATGCGATTAAAAGATGTTGATGAATATTGCCATTTATGCTTTATGTATTGCCTACACGTTTTCGAGCTTCAGTTATTCGTTGTCTTTAGTTATTCAAAACCCCTTAACGAAAACATGTTCTTACATTAAAATTAAAAAAAAACGATCTTGCAAATTTAGTGCATTTGTGCTTTTCTTTGGTTGGCAATTAACAAAGAGATAAATGCTACCAAATTTCCTTTTGTAAAAATATTTTATATATTTACACGCCAAAAAAAAAAAACTGAATTAAAATTTAATCAATTACAGTTTCACATTTAAGTTTTCTTTGTTCTAATTATGCTTTTATGTTACTCTTAGCTCACTGGGATGTGGAAAAAGACATAAGAGAAATTTCCCAAAGATTTTCCGGATCTTTGAAATCGAGCTGATTATTCGAAAGAAATAAGCATGGATCAGAAATAAACAATGCGATAAAAGAGCGAAGCCAGTACTTAAGATAATCTAAGTTGAGAGAAATGCTGTAGTGTCCGTTGTTTTTTAAGAAACAAATCTTTTTGACATAAACGGAATGTATTTCCTTTGCTTGAAAATAGGTAAAACCAGAAGGAGTGGTCTTCCCAAAACTTTCTCGCATGCATTCTAATAAGCTTATCGTGCCAGAGAATGCATGCCACTAGTATACAATGTTACGAAATAATAAATTAAGACGTGAATTTAGCATTTTCACTGAATCTGTTGTGTCATCCATATGGAATTTTTGGCGATTTATTCCAGGCATGCAATTAATAGTATCGTTAATTTAATTTGAAATTTTGGCGCGCTTTTCTCAGTCGATTGGAACAAAGATTTGAGACAAAACTGCACTTGTAGTCGCAAAATTCTATACATAATTTGTTGTATTCATTTCGTCTATGAATTATCACATTTACAGGTCTCTGAAAGTACAGACCGACAGATAATGAAGCTGTTTTTGGTTTTGGTTCAAAATTTAATTGGTGTTTACACTATAGATGCCGAACCTCATTTATCTAGCTCACTAAAATTAAGTCACACTTTTCTCGAATTTGATCATCCGTACTTAGTAGCTTGTATAAAATTCTAATCAAATTTGTATTTTTATTTTAAACCTTTTAAACACTTTATGGATTGTTAAAGAAATGTTTCTTAAGGAATTATTTTTTAGTATAAAGGTTTTCATGTATTGTTTTTCCAATCGTTTAAACAATTAGAGAATATTTTTCGCACGAAATAATTTACATGGTATTGTGATAGGTAGATCTTTTTGAATTTAAATACATCATCAATCTTCTCTTTCTCATTTCTCCTATTTTTCTTAGAAAAATAATAAATATCTATTTGCAAATATAACATAATCAAAATAAATATGCAAGGACGATGAAGAATTATTTATTATTTCTGTTAAATAGTATTGGATATTTCTTATAATATAATTTGCAGCAGCGACGTTCAATAGACTCCAAATTGTAGGATCTCTTATAAATTTAGTTGTTTTAATATTAGATTCTTTTGTGACTTTATTAGCTTTTAGCTCACTTATGCTTCGAACGAGCCTTAAACACTTCATTGTCGTTAGTTTCAAATATTAGTTAAAATTTTACTTTTCTGTTATTAGGTTACTTACTTCAAATTTATTTGTAACTGCAGCTAGTATGATAGTCTTTCAATATTTTTAATTTCGTTTGCAGATATTAACGAAAACTAGATTTTGTTTCCCTTCAGAATTTTGGGAAACAAGCCTACTATCATACGAGAACATGATGTGGTTTTTGCTCGGATTTTTTGAATAATTGAAGGCAACGAATAATTGAAATTCGAAATAGCGTAGGCAATGAACAAAACATACATGGTAATATTCATCAACATCTTTTAATCCCACATATTTTTTTACCTGCTTTTATCAGTATTGCTTTATTATTATTATGTTTCTTTTATAGCAGATATGTTTAAAAAGGTTGATGTAGAAATGATATCATAGCGGTTGTTTCATCGCAAAATCAGTCGAGCTACAAAACTTTGTTTGCCAGCTAGAAAGGTTGAAAATGAAAGTTATATATATATAATATAACTTCTGGAAATAAAAAATATTTTAATGTATTTTGATGTCACATTATTGAACGTCAAAATACTCTAAATTCGTATTCTTTAAACAACGAAGAAAGGACTTTCACATCCTTTGTATCTTGTCCATCCATCTTTAGAAAAGTATTTCAATTTCAATAACTTTATGGCAAGACAAAGGAAAATTGTAGATAACTGGCAATCCATATTTTGAGATTATGCTAAGTTAAGACCTGAAGCCTTGAATTTTAAAAAAAATTGTGACAGTATTGATGGGAACCGAGGACAACTACTACAGAATTGGTGAGAAATGAGGTCGAATCCTAAGAACCATCCATCATCAGCTTTGGTATAATCCTTTCTGTGGTGGGGTACGTCCCGTCATTACTCGACCCCACATCATTTCAATACTCACCCAGGTTGCGAGAACTGACTATCATGCTGAAAATTGAACTCGTGGTATATTTTTTTTCTTAAAGTTTACTTTAAATAAATTAAGGAATGAATAAAGACAGTATTATATGTTTTTTTCTTACTATCGGAAAATAGAAGGGTATAAAACAAATGGAAACCACTCAAATAACCAAGTAATACTAATTTTAAAGTGCATAATTTCGGTGGATAAGAATAGTTTTCGAAGAATCATTTAAAGTGCATAAATTCGAAGTATTCAACAGAATTAAGCACACGATAATAAGGCATGGAAATTAGAATGCTATAGCAATCATGCCAATGAAATTTAATGCTCCAAACAGAGAACTTGTTGAACGCATCTCCTAACCGTATCCAACTATCGTGTGACTTGACTGCTTTGATCGACAGCTTGTTTACCTGGCCACTGAACGAGCGAAATGGTAAGGTGGAAATGGCCAATTATCGCGTTCTTTTAAATGAGTATTCAGTATGAAAGAGCCACAACCTTGACAAGACAGTAGAGTGAAACCAAAATAAGAAACAAATCTCTGGCGGAAGGTTTCATTAACGAATATTTCTCAAACACCGATTTCAACAGGCTTGTTGACATTTGCAAGCTTCATTAATGACTTGAATGAAAGAAAAAAAATGTTTTTTGTACTTTTCTATCAGCGGAAGAAGACAATTAACTTTTTTCAAAAGAAATGGAATGTATCTTTTTTTCTTCACTTTTTTTGTGTATGAACTTGTAGATCAGGGATGGCAAACCAATGTGTTGGCACGCGACCCAATATTTTGGGCATATTTTTTAAAAATTGGTTCTCGAAGTATAAACTCCTTGTGTGCCAACAAGTATACCACAAGGCTTACAGATGTAAGTCATTTCACAATTAACAGTTGGATGAATTTCGAAAATAAAGACATAGGCACAAATGCAAAGAAAAACAAAAGGAGGGAAGCAAATACACAAAATACACACAGTAGATGTTATGATACTGTTGTAGAAGTATGATAAAATAAAATAGAAAATTCAAAACACAAATACAAAAGAATATATGCTAAAATTTCTAGACAAACACGCTGAAATAAAGTTTAAATTACATGGGGGAAAATACTATTAATATATATACAAAAGGAAATGTAAGATGATTTATTCTGCTCAAATGCAGATAAATGAGGAAGTCAAGCTATATTGTTCTTTAGAAGACAATTCCTGAGTTAACATCTTTCGTGAATAAATTTAGTGCACTCAAATATCAAATGCTTGGCATCCTGGACTGCACCACGATAAAAAAAATGGTTTGCAAACGGGTTTGAATGTGACTTTACATGATAAAGTGAACTTGACCCAATTTGATTAGTTAGAAATTGAAGAAATTGAATTACAATTTATTAATTTACAGTCTAGTTCAAAATGGATTTAAAAACTTATTGAAACAAGGAAAAAGTCGAGATTGATTAAAACAGAAAGATTCACAAGCAATGTAAGTAAAAATGCCAATACCAAAATTTTGGAAACATGGAATTCGATTCCAGACACATTTAAATTGTTTGAAGAAGCTGGTTAATGCAATTTGAACCATATTTTCATCTACCAATGCCTACGAATCATTATTTTCACAGATGAATAACATTAAAACGTATAGAATTCTATCGAATTTTCAACGAAATTCATTCACAGAAAATGTGTGCATCGATCTGTCCGAGTACAAATGAGCTCTGTCTATACTACTATTATAAATGTGAAAAGTTTGAATGTTGCACGTTAAATCCATACATCCTCCTACTGGTGTGATATGGAGTGGAAAGAAGGGTGCTTGCTCAGGTTTGTCCTCGTCATCTGACCATAGATCAAAATTACGAGTTTCGTTCTAAAATAGTCCTAGTGTTGCTTTAAAATGACGCGTTAATATAACTAAACTAAGCTAAACTTCTCTTTTTTTTCCTGATTTCTTTCTGTAAGTCGCGCAGTAGATTTAAAAATTGAATCAACGCAGAAATTTTGATGTGTATAGTAGATTCGAAATTATTAATGGTTTTAAAAATTCCATTATATTAGTTGTTGTTAATAATCAGATTTTGATATCCAAATATTGATTTAAAAATTTAATTGAAAAAACTCTTATTTCCTGCTCATGCAAATTCTGACTGATTTGTCACTTGTTAAGACATTTGGGAATTTTTGGAATTTTTCATAGATTCTTTACTTTTTACCATCATCTTTTGTAAATGCCATAAATAAATAAGAGCATGCGACAGATAAAAAGAATAGATTCATGTGTTTAAGGCAGAAAGGAAAAGATTTCAGATGAATATAACTCTGGTGTCTCTTTGAGTTGTGCAAGAGAATTCCTGACACCACAAGATACACGCAAAAGTATGCGATGCGTAATGGTATATAAGCATGCATTCACGACACGGAGTACACCGACTCAAGGTCAAGGAAAAGAATGAATGCTGAACAAATTGCGCTTACTGTGACAATCATGCGCAATTGAAAGAAAATATCTTGTAATACTTTAGCTCCACTGCAATTACTTCGAAAGTGTCATTTTTTTTAATAAGAAAAAAATATAGAGAGTTTTAAGTTATGGGAACAAAATAATTAATACCTCAATTTTTCTTATAATTGTTTCCAAATATGAAAGTTTCTATACAAATCGATCAATGAAGAAATCCAAATATTTTCAATTTTCTTTCCGTAAGTTTCATATGAAATGTAGTATATATTTTTATCGAACTATATTCCGACAAAACTGCTTATGTTCTAAAATTTAGAATTCAGAAGAATTAAAATTTAGACTTAAAATTTAGAATTTTTTAGACTTAAAATTTAGAAATTTAATGTTTTTAACATAGCTATAAAAATCAAACAGAATGCAAAGACAATTGCTGTTTTCCCCTTTTGATCGTAATATTAAATTTTATTTTATTCTATTCGAATGATATTTCTCATAATTTAAAGTATTAACTATCTTTTTAATATACATTCCATAAAAATATTAATTAAAATTGAATCTGATAATTAGAATGACAATTCTTAGTACTAAAAGCAACGGATTTAAAATAACTAATTTATTTAAAATCGTTTTATTGAAATCTTCATAAGACAAACTTCCTTTTGGAATAATAAATTTATAAAAAATTAAATTAATTTATCGTTTTCTTTTCATAAGACAAAATTATATATGATTAAAATATTCTTTTTATTTTCAGTTACCTCTTATTAATGTCAAAATTAAGTAGTCTGAAAATAAGAAATATCCACTTTAATATATTGCACTCTTCTAAGATTGTATTTCTGTAATAAGATCAGCAGCTGGTCTTTGCGGACTGGAATTTTGCGATATGATGTCTAAAGCTTTCCATGTTTCTTTTGGGATTGATTCCAACGTCCAGTCAAAAGCAAACCTCTCCCGTCTTTTTTAGATCCAATAATGATAATACTTTAGCAGAATAATGTATTAAATTCTTTATCATTTTACTGCTTTTGAATTCGTAGGACTTCCGACAACTTCAAAAAAAAACATTCATTCAGATTCTGTATTTATTTTCTTATCACATTTCCTACTTAGCACCGAGGTTTAATCTGTCAAATGTTTACTGAACAATTTGAAAAGTACTTATGATAAAGATAACAGTTCTTTTCGTTTAAAAAAGCCAGTCAAACAGCTCGAAACGCTAATGGAATTTTTTTTTAAATCCTACTTAATATTTTGGTTTTAATTCTAGAACCGAACTTCTAAATTATTCTTATTTTTCATTTCTATGGATATGTATATAATAGCTGTAAAAAAATATCGGATCTGGTTTTTGAAATTTTTATGTTCTGAAAGAGGGAAACGCTTTTAAAGGGAAAAAAAAGTCGTGCTCGATAATTTGAAGCTATAACCTCACAAAAAGACGAAAAAATCGCCAAAAAAGTTGTCTACTAATGCAGACATCTTGTTTTGGACATTTGTTTGCTGTTATTAAGAGCTGAAGTACATTATTGAAAGCAAAACAGTCTTAATTTAAATCCAAATGTCAATTTCAACAGAAATCAACATAAAATCTTAGTTATGGGCTATTATTACATTATCTGCTACTTTATTTTCGAAACCTTTTCGATCTCAGTTCTTGTTTCCAACATTTTTAACGGAGAAGTTTTTATAATGTTGGTGATACTTGTGACATAAAATGAGCCCTGGAAAGAATGTTTTAAATTTAAATAAAAACATCGTATGGTTTCTCACAACATATTTAAAGCAAATATTATGTAGATATTAGAAGTATTGTATGAAAATTTAAAAAAAAATGCCATATCGATATTTCTCCTAACTTTAAAAAAAATATCCTGTTTTACTCACCTTTCATCCATTTTTCGAAAAATAATATTTTACCAAGTAGCTGAAAGCTGAATTCGAAATGGCGAATTCCAAAAACCGACTATTAAACTTTGAGCAAACGATTTTTTATTAATATAATAAAACAGTGAAAATAGTTCGTTTATGTGAAATGATAAAGTAAAATAAATCAATGTTTTCTTTAAAAATTCCATTATTTTTTTTTAATTATTTGAAATTATATTACTTGAAAGAAAATTTATTCCGTAAATAATATTAATTTTAAATGTTCTTAAAATATGCAGTAAGTTTACAACTCAACGAAAATAGCCGAATTTATTCGGAAGATTGCCAGTAGAATTAGTTTCGTCTAGTGGTTAGGGTTACCATTATTTGCATCGAAATCATTTATATTTCAAATTTTTAATACGATCTCAGAGTATTCATGCTCTTACTTGGCCAATTCATTACAAATCGTAAATTCGCTTTGAAAAGATAAGTGGTGATGCCATAAATTTTTATAAAATAAATCTTTTTCGAAAAGGATGAATCATATTTATTAATCTCTTTTAACTTTAAAGAGTTAAATATTCTGTAGAATTTGGCTTCTTAACATATTTACAATTTATTGTCCTTCTTTACAATTCTTTAATTGGCTCTTGTTTTTTTATATCAAAAAGGCTGATTTTGATTTCATTTAGTTTTTTTTAATTCAAAGCAAATTTCTTTAGTTAGAATTTGAAAAGTTAACCATTTAACAAACTGGATATTTATCTTCCTGTTAACAACTTTCGTGACTATACACATTTCTTTTGAATTCTAATTTAGAAGCCAGACAGTTTTCCCTTTCAACTGCACCGAATTTCCATGATTGAAATTTTGTAAACAAATATTATCATATTGGATGAATTTCATTATTTTTTTCCTCACGAAAAGTAAACGCAGCTGCGTCAAATATAAACAGTAACTGTGCATACTAATAGAAAAAATAAACATTTTTCTGAAACATTGCTGTTTTAGAATCAGCGCAACAAATCATATTCAAATATTAGTCCGTTGAAAATTGATCGTTTTGACTTGATTTATCACGAAGATAAGGACTGATGGTATGAAAAAATATATGCATATGTCTAGGGTCAGAAATTCTATGAAGACTCACTATTAAATTATGATATTATGGCTATCCAGTGTTGGGTTTATAACCGTAAAGTTATGATTTTAAATTGATAAAATTATTCAGAAGCCTAATATTAATCATAGCTCATTATAAAACGATTTAATTAATCTAATCCGTATTTTTGAATTAAAAAATTATAATACGTAAAAGAGTAGCTTATTCTTTTATTTTTCACATGAAATTTAATCTAACATTGTTCTTGTGATTTCGTTCTTTGATTGTAATTTCTAAGCGCGGTAAGTAAGTCGTGCATATCTATACACAGTATAAAAATAAGTCTCCTGAAAGCGTCTGTATGTTTTAACCACATAAACTCAAGAAATAGTTAACGGATATTGGAGATATTTATACCATTTTGTAGAGCATTTATTGGGCAAGGTTTTAGTATTACATTAAAATCGTATTACATTAAAATCGTATTAAAATAAAAAAGGTAGTTTTATAATTGCGATTTTAACTCATCTGCACATGCGCTAAAATCTCAAACTGCTCATGTGCAAATAGCAAAAGTTGTGGTATGCATATGCGATACATTTCTGTGTTTACTTCTGATTTTAAACAGCGATTCAAATCTCATTATGCCGAAAAGAAGGAAATCCAACCTCGAAACGATCGCCTGTGTTTTGTCTACGGACATATCATACTTTTACCAGTGTATCAGTCTAAATATTTCTGAATAGGTACTGCAAAAAATTATTTGGTAACTATTTTTGATGATTTCTAAATATATTTTTATGTTTGTTTGATGTTGCGTAAGATGCCTATGTCATATCGGGTGAAGGCTAAACTTAATTTTAAAGCTAATTTTTCTTCTTGGATGCTATGCCAAGGGCAACGCCGTGCGGGTAATGCTAGTTATTTTATATATTCAATAAATCTTTCTGTCTAATTTTCTTTCAAACATTTCAAGTTCATGAAAGAAAAATGTAGTGGCTTTTTATTTATTTCTATGAGCATATCCTGTATTGACAAATCTTAATGATATTTTTTCTCCAAAATCTCTTATTATTCGATTGCCTCTTTTTAGTCCTATTCACTGTCATCTCTAAACAATGCATAAAGTATTATTGAAAAGTTTTGATATTGTTTTTCTCACTATTGTTCGAATAGAATTATAAGTTGACACTAAGGAAATTTGGAAGGTTTCTTCTATAAAGAGTAAAGGGAATTTCTTTATGAATTTACTCTCTATCTTGAATAGTTTTATTGAAAATCAAACAATTTAAAAAATAAACTGAAGACTGTAAAGAAGATGAATCAAAACTTTCCATCAAAATTTCTTCAGTTTGGAGTCGATTGTTAAGTATGTGTATAATCTAGAGTAGAGTACCTAATTCATGGATCGATTCTGGCTGAATTTTATCATTTTCCAGTTGAATTTTATTTTTATACACAGTGAAGATAAAATTCTATGCATTGGTACGACTTCAATATTTCATAACGCAAGATTCTGATTCAGCCTCAATACAATTGCTATCGTTTTCTTACCCACTTAATATGAACTCATTTTCTCAAATGTTAGCTTTTAATTACAGATGAATGACGAAAATTTACTTTGTGAAACAAGTTGTATACAAACATCTTCTTTTTGTAATCGGACTTTCTTAAATGTTTTTTGTGAAAACATCTTTTTGTAATAAGGCTTCCTCAAGCGTTT
>JAOUZG010040464.1:1368458-1381022 GCA_026289955.1 Argiope argentata | reverse complement strand
GTTTTTTGTGAAAACATCTTTTTGTAATAAGGCTTCCTCAAGCGTTTTTTGTGAAAACCTCTTTTTGTAATAAGGCTTCCTCAAGCGTTTTTTATGAAAACCTCTTTTTGTAATAAGGCTTCCTCAAGTGTTTTTTGGGAAAACCTCTTTTTGTAAAAAGGCTTCCTCAAGTGTTTTTTGTGAAAACATCTATTTGTAATAAGGCTTCCTCAAGCGTTTTTTGTGAAAACCTCTTTTTGTAATAAGGCTTCCTCAAGTGTTTTTTGTGAAAACATCTATTTGTAATAAGGCTTCCTCAAGTGTTTTTTGGGAAAACATCTATTTGTAATAAGGCTTTCTTAAGTGTTTTTTGTGAAATATTTCTGTAATAAGGCTTTCTTAAGTGTTTTTTGTGAAATATTTCTGTAATAAGGCTTTCTTAAGTGTTTTTTAAAAACATTTTTTGATAATGAGACTTTTGCAAATATTTTCTTAAATTTATTATTTCATTTGTGATGTCATACCGCTTTTCCCCCTGTTGGTTAATTTTCAAAAATGTCAATGACATTTCAGTAATTTGCTATTCATAATTATACATACCAAAGATATATATATTTATACCCTTTAGATATTCCCATAGAGAATTTTTAATTAAACTGCACTATGTCCATATATATCGAATTTTAAACAGACTATGATACTTGCTTTTTTATCATTCTAAAAATTGCCAATTTATCTACTTTCTTCTTTACATTTTTTTAAATATTCAAAGTATAAAATCATTTTACTAATCAATTGCACTAAAAACTTTTTCTTTTCTAGTATGCGTAGTTAAGAGAAAGTATTGTAATCATCAAAAAATTTGAACTCGAGATTTTGACGAATTCCCACGTTTTAGACCACCCTGACTTTCTATCCATGTGTCTGTCACAAAGATAACTGAAAAACGATTTGAATAATTGAACCATAATCATCAATTTGAACTATCACATCTATTTCCTAAAATTTGGTATGCGATCTTTAGACCAAATGTGGAAATTTTTATCAAATTTTGAGTAAAATCTCTTCAAAAGTTCGTCTATCTGGCTGCTCGAATATAAATGAGCACTATAATTGCAATCGAAGAGAGCTAAATATATAAGATCCATCACACATATTTAACACATATAGTGTAAACATTTATCAACTTTTTGACAAATCCAACATGGATTTGAGCATCTATCCTCTTTACTTTCCGAAGCAAATAGATGAGATGGTTCAAAAATGCTGTAACTTAAATATTTTAATATTGATATGATAATTCGCGAATACAATTGCAGTTTTATGTTAAATTTTTTTTCAATCGGTTAAAAAACATATCTAAAACAAAAATTTAATTTTTGGATATAATCAACGCTTGCAAAGGATTAAACGTCAAAAATCTCGCCAAGGATAACACAATAGATTCAGTAAAAATGTTAAATTCACGCCAAAAATATTATACGCCATTACCATGTAAAAGGTCTCTGTTTTGCCAAATTTATTAGATTATGCGAGAAAATTTTATAGAGACCACTTCCGCTGCTTTAAAAAATCTAAAAATATAAATAGCGACTTGCTCAACTGAAGACAATGATAATTCCTTTCCATTTAAAAGTCATTTTCCGTAAGAATCATACAAATCGTTCTTATTAAAAGAAGAAATCAGGCAATAAGAAAGTTTCGAAAGATCAATAATTTTTTAAAAAAAACAACAATTTATACAACTCATTCAATTTAATTCTATTTTGCAACTTAATCAAAAGATGATATTAGAGTATTATTAAATATGATTACTCTACATTTCATTATAAAATTTATAGAAGCGTTTTTATTAAAAGATTACTTTAGAATGCTGAGCCAATCCTTTTGTTTTATCATCATTTATTAAATAATAATATTTTCAGAACAAATTCTGAAATGCAATATAAAAAAAAACATTCGTAATCAAACCAACCGCAATTCGTAGCACAATGGATGACGTTAAATCATTGCAGACTCTCCAACCCAGCACAAAGGCACACGGATTTAAACCATAAAACTGATTGCCCGGATCGCCGCAACGGCAACACTGCTGGGAACTGTGGTCGGTTCCAAGGCCATCACCGGTCATGGTACACCCCTTCCCGTAAGAAGTACATCCCGTCATTGATTGGAGGAGCCTACCCCACCCTCTGGGTGGTGGGATCCAACCACCATGCCTGAAATATCTTATTTTCCTTTTGAGATGCCCATCCCCGGAGGATTGGATCACCTTAAATTGAAATAATATTTTTTGAATTGATACTGATTTAAAATTCTTTTACAACGTGGAAAAATATATTTGAAATGGATATTTAACAATATTTTCCTTAAATAATAATGATTCATTTTTTTATATATTTGAAAATTTTTATCAAACTTTGACACTGAACTGAAGTAACATCTTAAGCCTAACTGCATAAGTGTTGCTACGAATGTTTGTAGTCAGAAGACAGAAAAATAAACTGTATAATGTTGTTTCCGAATTTTATTCATAATGCCTTCAAAATCATCATATTCACACGAAAATTATGCTCTTATGGCTAAAAATTAATAAATATTGTGATAAAAATACAACATTGTTTCTTCAAATAACATATTCGAGATTGAAAAACCGACCTATTTCTTCTAAAACAGTGGTAAAGGCTTTCTTAAAAAAATTCTGAAAGAGGTGGCTATGTTCAGAATGTTTTTGAGAGAAAGAATTTTTTACCTGGATGCGTTATTAAATCTTCTCTAAAAGCTCTAAAATATTTTTCATTAAATTATATCTCAATTTTTTAAATAAATTCTGTGATGCCTTTGTAATAACATTAAAGATATTTCATTCAATCTTAATTAAAACATATATAGATGCTTACTATTTAAATTTAGAATTAGAATTCAGAATTTTCTTTTTTTTAAACCAATTCATTAATTTTGCCCTTGTGATTTTATTATTTATATGTTAATACGGTTACTTTAAATTCCTACATTCAAAGGATTTCACATTTCAACTTGTTTAGGAACAAAATTATGTTGAGCAATTTAGTCGGTTCTCCTTTTGAAAATATCTTTAATTAAATTATATTTCAAATTTATTCAACAAAAAAATCTGAAAGTGCCATTTTCAATAACTCCTAAGTTATTTCCACTCAAACTCAATTAAAAGACATTCTGTATATTGCTATCTAACTTTAAAAATCAAAACTTTCTTTTCAAAATCTATAATTCACTATTTGTCCTTGAGATTTTAATGACTTATTACATATATATTAAATATTTGAATGACTATCGTTCTCGACGTGCTCAGGAGCAATAATATGTTGAGCAATTTAGTCAGCTTTCGTGCATTCTTTCTTCTCATGCACTTCTGATTAAACAAAATCACACTTTACACTTTTTTATGTCATGACCTCTTCGCGTTTCTTGACGTGGATTTGCACCTGTGAGCCGTATCTTGAATGATTTAGAGGCAATACATTTTCACATGGTCGCTTTAGGAATGATGTAGAAAAAGATGTTTACGATAATTTTATATTAAACACGGCTAAGGGTTTTATTTCTAGATTTTTTCGAAACAAAGTTTAAATGCTCATATAATTTAACACTTCATTATTAAAATGGACATTGGAATCCTAAAAACAGGTGTTAAACTATTTTCTGGCGTTTATTTTCCTTTAAATTATGTGAGCACATATAAAATGGGTATCTTTTTATGGCAATTACTGAATTTATTGCACAAAATGGTAATTTTTAATTTTTGGTAATGGAACTGTAATATTTTTGGCCCATTTATCACAAAACAAAATTAAATTGGGACTTTTATTCTTTATTTGTGTGGGCAACTTTAATAATTTAATCGAAACTTTGAAATCGAAATATTGCTTTTCAACACACCAAATTTAGCAAGATGCTCCGAAAGAAACGTCATTATACACATTTATACTTACTTGCATATGAAGGATATAAACAGAAAATATTGTTAATGTGTAATTTAGTGTGTAGTTAGTAATAATTTTCAGATGTCCCCGATTCAAAAAAACTTATGTCTGTCTTTCTGTCTGTAAACATATTTTAAGTAGCATGCATGAAATTGGTTTTATGGTCTTAACTTCAAATTCGTAAATTTGAACGAAATTCAGATGAATAAAAATTAGTACGCATATTTATTACTGTGTATATCTGTGTCACATTGAGGACCAAATTATAAAACATTGATCTTCTTTTATACTTTCGCATGCATACGAACGCAATTAAATAGTTCGATGACCTAGATAAAGGAAATTTAATATGCGATCTTATGACTATAGTTTCAGTTTTGTGCCAAAATTTTGTTTCAATCAATATGAAAAAAGGCGTAAAAAATAAATATTTAGTTTTTCTGGTCCTTGTGTATTAAGTGCATGCCAGCTATTAGTCGCTCAAGATTGCCTCTTTGATAGTTTAATATGCGGGTTCTTTCGTAACTATTTGCATTTAATTCACTTGTAGCCATTAATTACCCAATAATTGCTACATGTGAATTACACTAGCATTAATTCATATATCCGTTTTACATTAGTTACATTTGCATTTAATTCATATCTCCGTCTCTTACATTGGTTGTGAATTAAATGCTAATAAACGCATTTAATTCATATGTAGCCATTAATCAACCAATAATTGCTGCATGCGAATTACATTAGCATTTTATTCACATGCCCATTTTACGTTAATTACATTAATATTTAATTCACATGCCCATCTCACGTTAATTACATTAGTATTTAATTCACATGCCCATCTTACATTAATTACATTAGCATTTAATTAACATGTCTGTCTTACTTTAACTACCCAATAATTGCTACATAGATTTACATTAGCATTTAATTCACATATTCATCTCACATTAGTTACATTATATTTGATTTACATGTAGCCATTAATTATCCAATAATTGCTGCATGCGAATTACATTAGCATTTAATTCACATGCCCATCTTACATTAATTACATTAGTATGTAATTCACATGTCCGTCTTACATTAATTACAGTAGTATTTAATTCACATGTCTGTCTTACATCAATTACCCAATAATTGCTAAACGCGCATTACATTATCATTTAATTCACATATACGTCTTATATTAGTTACATTAGCATTTAATTCATATGTAGCCATTAATTACCCAATAATTGCTACATGCGAATTACATTAGCATTTAATTCACATGCCCATCTTACATTAATTACATTAGTATTTAATTCACATGTCCGTCTTACATTAGTTACATTAGCATTTAATTCACATATTTTTTTTACTGTGCTACAGAAAACAAATCTCTTATATATTAGAAATAAAAGTCTGAGTACTTGTGACTTTCAGGGTGTTAACCAAAGTCCACAGTTTAATAAGAGGAAAGGGGGATACCAACTTGATGAGAGAATATGTGGGGAGGTTTTGGCCAGACCACTACCAGTGGTAAATGTATATGAAAAATATTTAGCTTTCTAACGAGTATTAAATTTATTTTATATGACTACTTTTTGGCTTATCATGAGTGCCCTGAGTACCCCAGCTGAGCTTTAATTACAAACATGCATATGCATATCTATCTACGCCCAGCATTGCATCTTTTTCCTCTGCATAACCTTGTGGATATGTGAAACATTTCACATTTCCTTGGAGGGAGATGGAATGTATAGCTACCGCAGGCTGAGGAACGCTGTTCTACAATTCCTCGAATAGGAATACCTCAATTCTAATCTGTCCGTATATTCTGTTGTCAAGAACCGGTAGTAGAACAATTTAATGAAAATAAATGCATCTCTGTATGCGTTGTTTTCACAAAGAATTCCAGAGATGCGATCATTCAAAATTACTTAACATTTTCCGTTGACGTATGTGGCACATCTATACGTTTCCCCTGACAGACGAATACAACCAGCTACCATTGAGCGTCTCATTACAGAAACGCTGATGGACGTGCAATAAATTTTCGTAACTAATCTTACGATGTTATCTCTTCTTTTTTACGTCATCCGGGAAAATTCTACTGGGAATCTTTGTGAATGAATTGCTGGCGTGATATCTCGTGCTTTCGGAAATGTAACTTTTCCCACGTTATTTTCATCGATGTGGTAATTAAACCTCTCAGTGCACAAATTATTATTAGCCGTCGTTAGTTATAAAGTGGCTCAAGGGAACATGGTTGTACATGATTTAAATTTAGTTTTCATCCATGGCCATCCACGTCAGCAAATAATTTTTGATATTTAAATTGAGAAATTTGTGTAAAGTCATTGAACTTTTTAACTCCGGCTGTTATCAATAAAAGATTCAGCAAGTTTTTCTTGCATTCCAACTATCGTCAATAAATGATTCATTTCTTTTAACACTTTGAATGCTGTGGGATCACTGGTGATAGTCGGTCCTACATATATTGCATTGCAAGAAATTCAGCTCGGCAGTTAATGACTTAAAGTTATGCGGTCATCAATAAAGAAATATATCTGCACCAATAAACTTATACATTTACATTTTTAAATCGATTTTTCCCAATATTTACTTAAATATATACTATATAAGAGAAAGTATTGTAATCGTTAACCTGTTAACTACGTATGGTGAAATATTTCAAAGCAAAGCATGGAAATGCAAGTTGATTATAAATTAATTACCGTGTTAACATGTTAAGGATTCCAACTCTAGAATTTGATAAATTTTGCGTTTCGTTCCTCTCTAAAGTCAACCCCCCTTTTTTGTAATTATTGTGGTTTGTTTGTAAACACGATAACGACAAGAACTATAAAGAAAAACTTGGAGAAATTGAATGAAATTAGGCATATAGGCTTAACACTAAATTCATAGATTTGTGTCAAATTTTGGACAAAATCTATTCAGAAATCTGTCTGTCCAGCAATCTGAGTACAAGAGAATCAGATTATAAAACGTAAAGATCAAGGCAGATAAGTATAGCATCTAAAATGTAGTTCTTACTATTTTGTATCAAATTCGTTAAGGGAATCGACTATATGTCTGTACTTTCACGCACTTGTAAACGCAAAAACTTTTAAAAATAGCACTGACAAATAAATGAGATTGAGCAAGTGATCTTGAGATTACAATCTTAATTCAATTTTCCTTTTTGTTTACAGTTGAATGGAATTCGATTTCCTTGTGCTTATATCACGATTCAACGTGAAAAAGCCGTCAAAGTACCCATGCTAGATTGTCGCTCTACTTCTGGTACTTAATAATTATAATTCGTCAATGCTAAGTAATGTTCCCAAGTAACTAATGTGTAAATATCGGTTTTCTTTATTGTAACTGAGCACGCTTTTATTATATGGGAATCTGAATTTAAAAATCTGAGCAATAGTGGAATTCCTCGCCATCCCAAAATCAACAGTTTTATTTGAGGATAAAGCTTTTATTAGAGAATATCCTAGAAAATTTGAGAGAGATCTTTTCTATAGTTGTTTTTGGTATTGTAGACATGCATAGTTTTGATTTATGTTTGGTTAATGATTTATGTTGCTGTAGATTTGTTCTAATTTTTGCAAGCTCATTTTGAAAATGAATTATTTTGTTATTTTCTCATCCTCTTGCCCATTTATTTTCTATTTGCCCATCTGTCGTCAAAACTTTCGTACTAAAAAGGAAAGTCATACAGGCAAAACTAAGCGACTTACTTCCTTTTAACTCTGTTTTCTGGTGGTAGAAAAATATAATTAGTCAATTTTTATTGAGTGCTGATTTCTTTTTTACAGATGATCTAAAAAAGGGGCGGGACAACCTTATTTTCACTCCTGCCATGCATCAGAATTTTTTTTCAATATCTTAAAAAAGTACAAATATGGCTTTAAAATTTAACTAATATACATTTAGAAAGACTCAATTTATCATATGAGCTTATTAAGTGTTTTTGAGTTTTTGACGGTTTTTAAGTACCGTGTCGCCTTTGAGATGCCAAATTTTTATACTAAACTTTAATTATATATATTCATTACATTATATTATTATCTTGCTCACCTATACTTGGACAAAAATACTTTCTGCGAATGAATTTCGTCGTAATTTCTTTAATTCAGGCTACAATTCTATTGTAATCAGAACAAATGTCCTTCATCACCCGTTCAGTTTGAAGCGTTTTTGAGTTACCACATTAAGAAACAGATAAAAAAATCCTAGTTCTAGGAATAATTCTAAAAATGTTGGTACTTACGAATTAGACCATCGACACCAACGGTTTAGTTACTCATTGGCGACAGATTCAAATTTGGCGATAAACAGGCGACGCCAACGTTAGCAACAAAATGGCTGACGACGAGTGTTGAACAATTTTTTAAACAATGGTGGTTTTTTGCCATTATTGGTGGTTTAGCAACTCATTGGCGACGACTTCAAATTTGGAGATAAAGATCGACGATCTAATACGTAAGTACCAAAACGTTTTTCACATTCTAAAAAATCTGAACTATAATGATTCTTGAAAATCTCGGATGTAAATTTTTGGTTAATTACTATTCTTACACTTGGTAAACTTCATTTACGAGAAGATAGCTATTACTATACCATTGTTCAAAGTTTTACTAAAAGACACCAAAGAAAAAATAGTAAAAGGTAATGTACCTATCTGCATGGAACTTGTAAATGGAATACAATGGAATACTTGTGAGAATCCCGAAAAAAGAATTGTTTTTCTGTGGAATTGTCCAATGCTCACAGGAACTGACTACGTGATATGTTATTTTTCAGAAACAGGCAAGTACTGGGAAAAAGACGGACAAAAGAATCTCTTTGCATCCCTGAGGCTGATGAAGAACGAGAAGGTGGCCAAGAACGTCATCCTGTTCTTGGGCGACGGAATGGGGATGACCACCGTCACCGCCACCCGAATCTACAAGGGCCAGAAGAAACGTGAAAGGGGGGAGGAAGAACTCTTGACTTTCGATCAGTTTCCTTACGTCTCACTCTCCAAGGTAAAATCAGTTTTGTTCAATCATTTTTTTACAATGGTTAAATCGTTACAATATGCAGCATTAACACGCTGACTGCAGAATGCATTTTCCATTGTTTTCCCAAGATGCCGACGTGAACTTTTCATTATGTGATGCATATTATGCTGAAATATTATTTGCCGCAGAAAAAATGAGCTATAAAATCATGATTGAAACAGTTTTCGTGGTGGGAATCACCAGTAACCCCCACGGGGCTGTAGGCAATTCTTACGATTGTCCTTTTTTTCAAACAGTCGTGTTTCGGTTGCTTAGTGATTATTCTTATTCTTTAGTTTTATTCAGTGCGTTCTACAAATAATATAATAAACGCACTACTTTTTTCACTCTACATACGTTTTTGCATTTTATATCTATCATTCAATTTTATTATTAGTTCTTAAAAAATATGACTTCAAATGAAGACTATACATCAAGTACATCATCTGATGGTGCAGTTTTGCAAAGACCTTCAAAAATACTGTGACTGCTAACAGACAGTTCATTGAGCTGTTCGTCGGATATGATAAGAGAGAAATATATTTTTCATGTGCTAATAAAATTATTTTTATATGTTCTATATTCCATTAATTTCTTCAAACCATTGTAATAGCAATGCTATTGTTGAAAAACTTATCAGTATCCATATTTACTATAATTATGTATTTTTATTATTTGCTGCGTCGCTGATATCCGGTGATCCCCACGGCAGTGGCAGTAAACGTGTTAATAATATTGTGGATGCAATATGAGATGTGCTATACGAAATACTTCCTGTTCGTCAGTGTATCAAACAGTTATTAGATAAATTCTGTGTAACAGCGGTAAATGGTGACATAGCATTATTCTTGCAGTAATATGTAACTTACTGAATTCATGAAGCCCAAATGTATTTGGCCCCAAAAAAATTTTATTAATAAAATGAAAATCATCACATCGTTTTTTCGATCCCTTTGTAATTAGTTTTAATTATTCAGTTTCTTCAAAATAGCATTTTCATAGGCAATGCGATGATTAATCATTTGGACGGATAATTTTTACATATCTTTCGAATATTCCAATGTGCAGTAACTCAATGCAATTATTTTTTTTAGTTTTATTTTAAAATTTCAACATGTTGAGATTTAATAAAAAGATCTCGAATAGCAATATGATTTAGCATTAATAAAAAAAAGCTAAATCTCGAGCTTATTATTTGAGTTATAAACTTATTAGTTTTATTATTTCTTAAAATGTCAAAATGAAAGTTTTGATAAAAATATTTTACAAATAGCTTCCGAAATATTTCAATCCGTATGAATCCGTATGAATAACTTGATATATTTTAACACTGATATATTAACAATTGATATATTTAACAGAAAGAAAAACTACAGTATTGTAAATGTAACCGAAAAAATTCTATTTTACAGACGTACGGCATAGACAGGCAGACGTCTGATTCTGCCAACACTGCCACAGCTTACTTATGTGGTGTGAAGGCAAACTATGGCACAATCGGAGTTGATGGGAGGGTGCAATACGAGAATTGTGAGTCATCCGTGGACCCCAGTACTCATGTCCCATCCATTCTGAAATGGGCCCAAGATAAAGGTGAGACGTCCTAAAATTATCATTATGCTGTTACTCTGAAAGAGAACATTTTCTAGAAGAATATAATCATTTTAATTTTAAATTTTTTGTTTCTGAATTTAGAGACTTTATAAGTGTCAAAAATAGAAATACGGGTTTCACAAAAATTAAGAAATATTTCAAAATGAATATGAACTAATAAAAAAAGGCGTTTTTTTAAAGACAAATAAATCAAAGAAAGTTCGAATGTGGGTTAAGAAGACGTCTCGCATTTCTTCTTACTGTAAAGTCCATGTTTTATGTTCTCATCCAATAGATAAATTAAAATGCATGTGGCCGAAAAGGGAAACGAGGCTAATTTCCTTGCCATTCAGACCATTTTTACATGTCCTCCTATACAATATGAAATTCCGAGAAGCTTCCTTAAAAATACAATGAATAAATTGCTCTCATAGCAATGGCAAGAATTGGAGAACGGCTCAACCGGGGGAAGACTTATCAAATCTTACCCAAGTTCTTTATTAACCCAGCAACATAGAACAGACAAGATTTAAACTTTGTAACCAGGCATGGACCTTTCCCTTCAGATTTTAAACGGTTCCATGTAAAAGATTTGGATCACTGTTGCTGCTAGAAAATGGGTGATCCTCTTCGTTATACCAATAGCTACCTTTTTAACATCTCTTTTCTACTCAGAAAAACCACTCATGAGTTCGAATAAATTTTGTAAAGAAATGTGATGTCAAACAAAGTGTCCAAAATCAGAAATCTTTTGTAGTTTCTGCTGGATACCGAAGATCTGATGTCGAAAGCTCAGAATAATTTGTTGCATCGATTTCCTAAATCGAACTTTTCTCCAAATTAAGTTACATTTTCGTCAGAATCCATGAACTCGTCTTCCTCACTAAACAATATATTTTTTCATTGCTTTATTGGGATGTAACGTTATTTTTTTATATAATAAGTAAATTCTAATTTTTTTCTTATAATAAATCTTTCCATCTCGATCCATTTCTTTTAATAAATCTTCCCATGTCCATCCAAGTGACAGTGAATGCTAGAGATTCCAAGTTCAGAGATATTGGGGTATTTTGTTGCGAGAAGAAAAAAAAAAAGTGTTTGTTATACATCTTTTATCCGCCCCATTCAATAGATAGTTTGTCATTGTGTTTACAGTTCGTTTACTGAATCGAACATTGAAGCAACTTCTGATTTTTAGTAGTAACTCTATGATAATTCCAAAGGATAAAAGATTACGAGTAGAAAACCATTTATATTTAAATAGGAAACAATCAACCAAAAAAAAAGCAATCATAAAGAAATGAAATTTAAAGCAAATATTTCCTCAAACAAAATTAATAAAAGATGCATTGCACTTAGAGTGCGCTGATGAAACTACATCTAAAACACATATGAGATTAACTAAATTAGAAATAAATATTAGGTTTAAATACAAAAATGGAAACCAAAAAGAAAACATGATTGAATGAAGACTTTTTCGAAGGTCAACCTCAGGCAGGGATCTTTTTCTGTGACTTTCGTCCAAGTACTGACTTTCTCGTAATCCGAAATTGTGTTTGTTTGATTTTTGCATTAAAACTTTATATTTATTTCTAATTTTGTTAATATTTAAATGACATTTATTCTTAATTTAAGAAAATAATAATAATTAGGAGCTGTATTTTTTTTTCTTGTAGAAAAGTGGACTGGTTTCGTGACGACCACTCGAGTGACCCACGCAACCCCGGCCGGCACATACGCACACACCGCCAGCAGAAACTGGGAGTCCTCCACACCCAGCCCCAAATGCCAAGACATTGCTTATCAGCTTATACACAACGAACCGGGAAAAGACATGCATGTATGCATTTCTGATATTTTTTCAAAATGTTATCTGGTGATAAATTTTTATTTCAACAAATTCAAAATTGTATCAATTCTTGCTCTCATGTGAGCAGCGCCAATTTAATTTTGGATTTCATTTAGTATGCGTGCAACTTATTCAGAAT
>JAOUZG010040464.1:1357131-1368448 GCA_026289955.1 Argiope argentata | reverse complement strand
GAATGAATGGATTGAGTATGTTAGAACTTATTCAGAATGAATGGATTTGGCGTCAGAATGATTTTCAAACCGATGTAAAGATAGATTATACATGCATTGATGAAGCCTGAATTAATTCCATAGACATCAACACATTTGCAACAAAACACAGATAATGGTGTTTTCGAAGAAAATGTATTAACATATTTTTTTTCTCTTGGTGAGTCTTTATAAATGCAAAATACTGAGTGGTGATTTTAATGTAAGATAATAACTTTTATGCTATTAACAAATAACAATGATTTCGGTTTAGTTTTAGGATTTATGATACTAATTCCATTATAAAACCCATATATTACTTCATAAGATTCTTTATTTATTCGTTATACGATTCCTCTTATGATTCTTAAAATCTCCTTATCAATCAAACAAAATTTAACAGCATATCTTTTTATATAGCTAAATATCGGAAAACAGAGCTGAATTTTTTAATTTACTGCCAAGATATTTTTTTTTTATTTTATATATTTTAAATTTTTAAGTTTTTTTATTATTTTAAAGACAGAATCGATAAAAAAAAATTAGCCAAGTTTTGAAATTATATCTTTAATTTGAGCTAAACTATTACAAATTTTATCAAATTGGGTTTAGATTTAATTCGACTCAAGTAAAGGAACATGAAAGTTTAGTGCGAAATTCGGATGATTCGTGGTTTAGCTCCTTATTTTGCCAAGTTGGCGATAACGTGCTAAAGCTGGCAACCATTTTCTCTTTTCTGGTAACCCTTTTTATATTTCGCCTTGGCCAAAGCACTCCTCCGAAATACGTGGTGCAAGCTAATGGGTGGTGAGTCGGCGATTTTTTGGAAAATGCGCCCAGCAGGGGGTTAAACTACGCTCACGCTCGTACCCAAAATTCTTACGTTTGTATGGACTAGGATCCAACAGGATATGAAATTGTAAAAATTGAAAGATAATTCGGTAAATTAAGAAACTGAGCAATTTCACAGTTAATCTTATGCATTCATTTGATTGAATACTTTACTCTCGTACTTTTCGGTCTATGGGTAGGTTATAATGGGTGGTGGGCGTCGCCATTTTATCCCGAAGACCGATAAAGACGTGGAAGGAGAACCCGGATCCAGACCAGATTCCAGGAACCTTCTGTCTGAGTGGCGAGTCATGAAGTCGAACAACAAGAAGAAAGCTGAGATGGTTTTCAGTGCCAGCGAACTCAAGGCCCTCAATCCGAACAAAGTGGATTATTTAGTAGGTAAGTAATAGCACATTTTTTTATATCTAAAAAGAAAACAACAGCGGTCAAAGGTACTACAGACGTCAATCAACATATAGATTTTACTGTGTCAATAATTACAATTTGAAAGTACTTTCATAAACAAGACATTTACTGCTAAACAGCAATTCCTAAATCCCTTGTCACAGATGTTAATGCCAAATGTTGTCTATAGTGGTGCCATAATTACAAAACCTGGCCAGTTGATAAGTGGAAGACAGTTATAGGTCAGACGAGACATCTTTAAAACTTTTTTCTAGTATAGAACGGGAACACGCTTGGAGGAAGCTTGCCCAAGTACTATATGATTGTCATGTTATGATTTTCTGCTGGCCTTATCGTAAACATGAAAGAAATGATCAATAGGAATAAATGTGAAGAAATTTTATCTGACCAAGTCTGCCCTATCTGGAGATTTTAGGATAATAATGTTCCTATTCATGCAGTGGTATTTTTTCCAAATGTGTTTCGATGGAGACGAGAAGAAACAGATAATCTATCTTGTCCAGCGCAGTCACCCAACCTCAATATAATAGAACCATTGTGATTTTTTTTAGAGACATTCATTCGAGAATGGATATCCTCTTTTAGCATCGTTCTTGGGACTTCCACATCACCTCCAGGAAGAATGGGACAATATTCCTCTAAGAATTATTCAGTACTTGTTTGATTTGGTATGTAATAAATCTTGAATTCAAGCGAATACAAGATTTATTACATGCCAAAAGTTTTTCTACGTCTTATTAATATATTTCATTCATTTGGGATGTTTTAATTTTTTTGATAATCATTTGTATATTATAAATAATGTGAGATGGAGTACAGAAAGATATGTATTATAATCATAATAATCAAAGGGTATACAAGCAAAAAAGAGAGAGAGAAATACTGATTTATTCCAAAGAATCATCGATTTAACGTGTAAAATAAGATTCTAAACGAACATTGCTTATAATTTCAGAAATGGCTGTTATGATTTATAAAACTTTCAATCACAACATTTCATTGGTTGATATAATTTTTCTGATGAAGAGACAAATACATCACTTTTAACAATCGATATTGCTTTTGTCCCACCGGGCTTGCTGCATTGTACCTTTTCATGCGTTGTTGTTCCTTGCCTAGTCAATCTATCTTTGCGTCGGAGGAAATGTGGAACACATATTATGTACGGTCATGTAATGTTCGATTATGATCGTTTTAATTCTGGTCCACTTTTCCATCTTATCGCCCTTCTGGTTTATGTAAAGATAAGACAAAGGAAGGTGCTTTTGTCTTGAATTGCTTTCGTTTAGTCTCTTGTTTTTCAGGGTAATCCCTAAATAAATAGCGAGATTTTAAAAAAGCATAAGTTGGCCGTTTTCTGAGGATTTTCTTTCATTTTTTTTTTGTGTAATAAGGAACCTTCCTTGAATGTAGAAATTTCTAGAAAGCCAATAAATGGTAAAATTAGTTTTTAAAAAGTTTTTTTGTTCCAGTGAAATATTAAATTTAGAAAATAATGCATATAAAGGCATTAACAGTTTGGGAATACCTTTTGTCATTTAACTATTCTTAGAGATTAACAAGCGATTAAGAAAGATTTTTCTTCCTTTAAATGTCACTTTTGCATAGCTATTTGAATTTATAGTAACAAATGAATTGCTATTTATAAAAAATGTTATTGTGCATAATTTTCCAAATTCGTTCCTTAATAAAAGTGTAAAATCGATAGTAATATAAAAGCATGTTTTTCTTAAATATTAAATTATTTTGGCATTTTACTTTCTAGCATTGTTTTCATTTCATTTTCCATAACTGAAACAGCATGTCAAATAGTTATTTCATTCGAGAGAGTGTTCAAAATAGTATCGAAAGAATTGAAAGGCAAATCAAGAGTGAAAACATACAAAAAAAAGAAGAATTTAGGATAATAAATTAAATGCCTAGGGGGCATCGCTGTGAGAGTATAAAATAAGAGTAAAGTCTTTTTTTAGTCAGTAAATATTGCATTTTAGGAATTGATTCTAAGTAGACTGTGTAATAACGGGGGCAAGGTATATTCAATTCACTTGGTTTCAAGGATTCTATTATTTTAACTTTATTTTATATTTTGTACCTTTACCTCTTCTAGACGTATAATTGTTCAATTAATTTAACGGAAATTAAATGACTGATGATTTAATGATGCTTTTCTGATTGTCTTACTTATTCATTTAAAAGATGCTTTATTCTTTTGAAAAGAGTTGGCAACATTTAATTCTTTTATCACGATTAGCTTGTTTACCCTTTCATTTTATCAACATTATTTTGAATCACTCTGCTTCGTTATTTTGAATCTAACTTTTTAAAATTTTCTGTTGATGTTAAGAAAGAAGTGTGCATTTTCCGAATTTTTTATGGTAGGAACGCTTTTGAAATAATATATTTTTTATAGGTTTGTTTCATTCTGATCACTTACCATACGTAGCTGAGCGGCCAAACCTAACAAAGGAATATCCCACATTGCCAGAAATGGTCGAAGCGGCCATTAAGGTGCTGAGAAAAGGAGAGCAAGGATTTGTTTTGCTCGTTGAAGGTAACTAAACTTCCCTAAAATATGTTTGTTTCTTTAGTTTTATAAATTATATACGTTTATCACAAAGATTAAATTTTCGTATTTCTAATTTTTCTTCTTAAAATAATATGCTCTCTTGGTGAGTATTCGTCTTTCGGATTGACATTCGATTCTGGTGAAAATTTTCTCTACGTGTTGATTCGAAACAAGTTAAATTGTCTCCACTGTTTCAGATGCTCTCATGTTGATCTTTCACAGAAGTTCAGGTCACCAGTATTGCAATCCCTATTCAAACCACTAAAATCCAACCTAGAAACATCTTGAATGCCTATTCAGGAAAGGTCATTATTCCATTCATAAAAATATTTGACAATCCTCGCTTATAGGGGCGCACGTAAGCTGAATTACCATCTAGGAAAATCAATAACGACGAAGGATACTGTCGAGGTTATACAGTGGAGAATAAAAGATTTTAATAAAAATACAGGAAATTTTCAATTTCATTCCTGTCGTAAATTTAGTACTTCTAAAAGAGTTAACATATTTGAAGAACAAAAAATAAAAGAATAGTTTTATTTGTTACTGGATTAAAATAGCTGAATGATTTATTTTTTTAACATATATAAATCTGAACTCCTTCTGTAGTTCTCTCATTTATAAGTTTTGTAACATGAGAGAAATACTTTTGAACCAATTTTTAAACAAGGCATGCCTATTTGATTTCTTGATAATTCATTTCTGCTGGCTTGTTAACTTTCTCTTTTTAACGATCATAATATACCTCAGAATACTGGAATGACCGAATTTCTCTTGCTGATAAACAGAAGAAGCCCACCCCCTCAACCATTTCTCTGTTCTCTATTATCTGCGAACATTTCTGTTTTTCCTGTGTTTTTCGCCGAATTAGAACAAGCAAAAATAAAAACTCAAACAATTAAACATTTAAAAAATTTAAAATGTAGAATAACGCTTCGATTGGTAACGCAATGGCCGGCCTGCAGAAGTTTCATTTAAATGCACTAAACACGTTATTGACGATGAAGAGGTTGTCTGATGATTATTGAATAAATGTATGCTCAGACACCTTTTGAGAGTTCTCATAAAACCACCTTGTCCTTGTCTAATTCTATCTCGACAAGAATCTCTCTAACGACTGAAGGGTCCTTCAGTGATTGTTTATATCCGTATACATGTCATACAGATGCTCTCAATGTAATTTATATATTTTTTTCTTTTTTAGTTAGTAATCTCATTTCCTTGTACCCATTCATTTCCTTGTACCCATTTCCATTTGTACCCATTCATTTCCTTGTAGAGAATGGTGACTCAACCCATAGTCACCATTTATTTAAGTAATCTTGTTTCCTCCATCCAGTTATAACTTCACCAAAAACTGAACACTGTCTTGTAGGGCTTGACACCGATGGGATTCTCTCTGGAGACGTCTGGATGTTTTGTTGTCTCTTTCTTTCTTTCAGCATTTTCCCTTTCATCTTTCCATCTTATGCTCATCCAACTGGTTAGATAAATTAGTGTTATAGGCACCAGGAACACAAGATGGCGTTATCTTATGTTAATAGCCTATAAGTGCTGGATTTTCAAGATTTCTGATAAGTTTTAGTTAGTATTATGGAGTCGATTAACAGTATTTCACAAAAAATCTGTTGAATTGGTGATGATAACCCCACATGTACCAAATCTGGTTACTCTGCTAGCTCGAGACCTGAAGAAAACGCAGTTCGGAGGGCGATTTCGTTCGCTCTAAAAACGTTCGTTTCGATTCGTTCGCTATTAATCCAAATGGAAGACTGAGACACAAAATGTCTTCACAATTCCATTCCAGAATTAATTTATTGTAATTTTTTTGTTTGCTCCTGAATTACATATTTCAATACCAAAATCTGGAAATTCCATATTTTTTCCCCTTCTCAGACGCTTACCAAAAGAATGCTTTTACGTAATTCATTATACTTTCTAAGACTCAAATGCAATCCTTATACGGTCACAGACTAAGTAAAGAGGTTGCAAAATATGCTTTAAGAAATGTGTTTCGGTTTGTCACTCATTTTCAACCGAGTGCTGCAAGAAGAATTAAAATATTCTCTGGAACGCCTGCGACTGCAAATATTTTCGTATATCAAACGCTGTTACGTTTCGCATGTTTAACATGTCATTGAAATGAAGAGTTGATTATGGTGGGAAAGGACTAATTTTCCCACAAAAGTTCTCGTCTGGAATTCACTGTTTTCTAAAAAAAAATATTAGGTTGATTTACAAGTTGTTTTTGCAGTCCGCTGATCTGCATTTCTTTCCGCAAGCGTCACCTTGAATTATTTTTATGCCTTCGAAGTACATGGGAATTCTTTGTGTTCTTCCTTTTTTATTTTTTGGTCATTTTACAATTTTTTTTGACAAGAATAGTAAATGCGGACGAATGTCTGAATTTAATCCCTTCTGTTAAAAGTAGAAACCATTTTTGGTATTGAGAAATATTCGTCCGCATTTACTTGGATTTATATCTGAATAATCTTAAAAACGGTACTTACGTATTAGACTGAAGATCTTTATCGCCAATTTTGAAGGCGTCGCCAATGAGTTGCTAAACCGACAATAATGACAACAAAAAAAACCCAGCCATTATTTTAAAAATTGTTTAAACCTTGGCTGTCGTTTGTTGGTTTCGTTGACTTCGACGGTTTATTGCCAAATTTGAATCAGTCACCAATGAATTACTAAAGCGTTGGCGTCGGCGGCCTAATACGTAAATACCTTAAAAACTAAGATATGTTTCATCTAAACTAGTATCGATTGACAAGAGTGAAAAAATATTTTGAAATTTAAAAATTTGTTTATTAATCTTGAAAAAAAATATGTTATAAATAACTTTTTTCTCTCATGCGATATTAAGGAATGTACAATTTTGCTTTCTTTTTGAAATTTTAATTAAAAAATATTATACTGTATGAACTGAATTATTTAGCAAAGCAAACTATGCATTAAAATGCTCTCATTTTAATTTGTAAGTATAATATTAATACTATTTCAAATCTATTGTATTGCTATCGTTAATGAGAAAATATAATCTTAAGAAAATAGTCTTCATCTAAAATCCAAAGATATATGTTAACAAATGTTTGGCGCAGAATTATCAAATCTGGTCCTTGCGCCATAAAACCAACCAACCAAACAAACAAACCAAAGATATATGAGGTATTAGGGCAATTTAAATGTCAAAGTCAAATCATTTGCATATAAAAGTCTGAAGAATTGATGCTTGATTAAAATGTTAATTCACTTCATTTAACAGTTGCTTAAAATTAACCTGTAGCCTTTTATAATCCTTTATGTGTTTCAAAATGAACAGTTAATCTAATACATCGCCTCATATTAAATCATTTCAATTAATAACGCCGTGAGATAAACAAGGGCATTTATTTATGTTAATTATGATGCACTCAGCGAGATTTCCTATTCATAGCACACAACCTATTCAACTTAACGAATGAATATATAACAAAATTATCATCGACTATATTTCATTTTTTTCCGTAGATTAATTTAAAAATACAATGTAATAGTCATTTGCATATTATTCTTCATTTGCATACTTTTCCGTTAGCCGGGCGGCAATATAAAAGTTTGCAGAATTCTGCATTATTTGGCGGTTTTTCACTGGCTCCAGGTAAAGGAAAAATACTAAACTAATATATTCTCGGGGGGGGGGGGGAATTGGTACTTATATATTAGAACGTCGATGCCAATGGTCGCCAAGAGTTTAGTAACTCATTGGCGACGGATTCAAATTTGGTGGTAAACCGTCGATGCTTACGAAACCAGCAAAATTGCAGACGACAGTTAAGTTATGAACTTTTAAAATAATGGCGGTTTTGCAACTCATTGGCAGCGCCTTCAAATTTGGCGATAAAGATCGACGGTCTAATACGTAGGTACCGAAAAATCTTACCCTCTTTGCCTGAAATGCCGCCAACATCAGGCTTCTATTCTCATATATTCTCGACTTCTTAGGACTTCTTTGAGGGAGAAATTAATTCTTCTCCTTTCCACGGCATTAATTGTATTTTTGTCGACGAATGTTTGGATTTATTCTGACTAAGTCAGACTATGAAGATTACCAACAACAACTCATATCGTGTAATACGCATTTGTGATGAAAGAATATCAATTTATTTCTTTTCCACATAGTTGCCAAATTAGTTCATGCATTTATCAGACTGCGAGATAAGTTGCTATTGCTCCGACTTGGTAGAAATCACGTCCTTGTAAATTTTGCCATTTCTTGATTATTATCTCAAATGTACAGTTTAAGAATTATCTTGTTCATACTAAATGTTCTTCCTTTTATATTAAAGAGAAGTAGTTCTTAGAAAATAAATCAGTAGATGGTACCATATATCCCATTAAACCTTGACATTAGAGAGCATTGTAGAGTTATACATTTTCATTCAGGAATGTCCTTATTTCGTAAGGTGTTTGATAACTTTATGTCTTGAATAACTTATAAAGAACCGATAGACAATTATAAAAATAAAAGCATTTTATTACCAAAGAGTAACATAAGATTTTATGTTACTCTTTGCATTTTAACGAACTTTGACATTTCAATGGCCGTAACTTTTCCGAAGTTCTATGAATTTGTTGCGAGTGCCGGGTAGGGGGAGCAGAGTTTGGCGGCGTTTGGCGTGGTGCTTTGAGCCAACCAGGTTGGTTTGGCGAAAGGAATAATCTGGTAGCCGCTGGACCTGTCACGAAGCTTCGTGTTCTCTCGCTCTGCTCTTTTAAGGGACGGGTTGCCGTAAGATGAGTTGGAGTGAGTGATTAAGTTTAGTTCCCCTCAGAAGGGAATCGTTTCGCTGGCCTAGCGGATTACTTTTCTCGATTGTTATTAGTGAGCTGTGTTTAAGTTTGCTGTAACACAGAGGAATCGCTGATCTCGCTGTGATTTACTGTTTTCTGTGCTATACGATAGCTGTTTTGCAGTCTGTTTTTATTGTGCGTAAGGCTGGTATTCACGCTGTGACTGTTGACTGCTGGATTGTTTTTATCTGAAATTTTACTTTATCACGTCATCCTGTAAATAGCTGTAAATAAATTTGTTTGTACTGTCCTCAAGTAAAGTCCATTCAATCCGAACCCGCTATGCTAAAAGCGTAACAATATTATCATCAGTTACACTCTAACAAGTAGAACCGTCTTGATCTCTCCCAGCCCAAAATTGAGCATTTTACTCCAAAATGATTTGTTTTCAATTAAGAAATTCTCTTATATTTGCTTTTGTCATATGAAACGAATGTATTACACAGCTACATTTGAATTATAACATCAGAAAGCAACAGTTTTGAATAAGTAATTTAACTGACTTTGGTTATCTCTTTTTTATTCTTTTCTCTCCTTTCTTTTATACCTTTCATTTTTTCAAATGATTACCTTCCAATTACTTTTTAATTGTCTAAAAGTACAATGGATTCAGTTATCCATTGTACAGATTACAACGTTATAGAACGTCTCATGTTATGGAACATATATAAATTTATAAAAATTTAAATGTCTGTAATTTGTAACTTAACTCTCAGCTATTAAGATATCACACAGTTTTAAATTGTGACTTTCATTATTCGCGCGCGCGCACGCACACACACACAACTTGTTGTGTTGTTTGCTTCTTTTTACAAATAAAAGGTAAGATGTTTGATTTAGGTTAAACGGAAGACGGAATTTATTAATGACTATGGGATAATTTCTAATGCAATTCCAAATAATTTTTGTTTAATTACTCAGAAGAGTTTAATTATTTAATTTGTTTTATTTCTAGGCGGTAAAATAGACATCGCTCATCATCTGAACTGGGCCAAGAAGGCTCTAGAAGAAGGCGTCGAATTCGACAAGGCCATCGAAACTGCCCAGAAACTGACCGATCCAGAAGAGACGCTGATCGTCGTCACGGCCGACCACTCCCATACTTTCACCGTGGGTGGAAATTACCAAATGAGAGGGACCAACATCTTAGGTATGCAATTCCTCGAACGTAAATAAGCATCGAGAACAAAAGTGACCCAACCTATAACTCGTCTTGGCACATTTCATCTTGGCTCTCTTGGCCGCCATACGTATTTCGGTATATTTTATAAATTTTGTAAGTAAACGTTTGAAGACAGTTGCTATCAAGAATATCGCAATTAAAATTCTCTGGCGCATTTTGGATTTGAATGGAACTGTTTTTCCATTCCAATATGAAAAAAAAGCTCATTTTAGAGAAAATGATTGATCTATCCATTCTGGTTGACAATAATTAGTGCCATGGATATCCTGTATCTACTCCCGCTTATGAAATCCTCACTAAACCCATCTTTGATTAGAAGCTACGTTGATAATTAAGTAATGGAATATTTTCAAATAACACTACAATTATAAGGGATACAAGCTGAATCATTTCTCAACACATAATTGTGAATGGTATTAGATCAAACTACAGTTAATACGATTTTTTAAATAAAATACTTAACTTTCATGTCTAATTATACAATGAATAATAGATAGAATCAGTTAATTTTTATTAATGGCATCACATTAATTTCTTTTTGAGTCCGATATACAAATTGCAAACGAGTAAAACACAGCTCAGAAAAGTACAATTTGATGGATTTATAGTTCGTATTGTAACAAACTTTTAAATATTTCAGTAAATATTTGTATTCGCCCTGAAATATCTCAAAATTTGAAATAGACAAATTCTGGGGTCGTAAATCGCGCAATTTAGTTATTTTAAATAAAAGCGGTATTTTCAGTAATTTGGCGACCTGTTGGCAAAATTCTTGGCGACTTAGCGGAATTTGGCGAAAAAAAGTAGTTTTTGAAAAAATTTTATCACTTAAACTCAGGACCATCACTAAGCGAGGTAGCCTAGAGCCTTCCAGAAACTTGTAGAAATCCTAGATTTTCACGCCAAATCAGGTATGTATGTAGGATATCCCACAGAGCTATTTTATCTAACTACCATCTGTCTTCATTTTTGTTTTATCCACATCCAATGATAGACATAACTAAAAGCGAGAATTGTAAAAGGTTTAGATCATTTCCCAGAGGGCGATACTTTTAATTAATGTAGCATTTCAGAACAACGTCATCTATTGAGCTTTTGAAAAACTGTCCCAATTAATATTAAGGTAGATACCCGACTTACATTAGAGAAGGAGCTCTCCACGCGTCAGCGATTCCCGCTCGCAAAGCTACGCGGAAAAATGTTTTCAGTCTTAATGTTTCCCTACTTCTAACGTCCTCCTAAAGTAAATAACCTAACTTTCTGTTTATTTAATATCTCCATGGTTTAATCCATTTAATATTTTCCTGTAAATACTCCTCCTTGTAAATATTTCCCTTTAACTCTAAATAAATTCTTTAATTTTTTTATAGAAGTCTTTTCATTCTTAGTTTGCCTTATTTTAATCTTGGTTTAGAAACTAATCCGTATATATATATATATATATATATATA
>JAOUZG010040464.1:1345807-1357031 GCA_026289955.1 Argiope argentata | reverse complement strand
TAGATAGATAGATAGATAGATAGATAGATAGATAGATAGATAGATAGATAGATAGATAGATAGATAGATAGATAGATAGATAGATAGATAGATAGATAGATAGATAGATAGATAGATAGATAGATAGATAGATAGATAGATAGATAGATAGATAGATAGATAGATAGATAGATATCACGCCACTAAAACCCCGCTATCGGAAGAATCTAACGTTTTTAGAAGGTTTGGTCAGACTCCCACATATATATCACCACCCGATAATATGTGTGTGAAGCTTTCTATAAATTAAAAAAATAAATTAAGAAAATATTTTTACTTTATTTTCCCTACACATTGACTTATTATTTTTTCCAATTGAATCGTCGCCAGTTCTAACATAAAACTTTTTTTTCCCAGGCATCGGTGGAGTTTCTGATGTCGACAACAAAACCTTCACCACTCTTGGCTACCACAACGGACCGGGTTACAAGAAGAATGCTCGGGACCGCAACTTAACTGAAGACGAAGCGAGTAAGTGAATTTCTTTTCCAACTGATTTGTGGTCGGGCTTATTTTACCACTTAGAGAATTGTATACTTTTGTTCTAAATTTTTATATTTTAAGCCTTTAAATTAAAAAAAAGCAAGGATATATGTGTACAATCAAAGATATGTAGTACTTAGTAAGTCTGGAAAGTCATGTGAAGTTAGTGATCAACTTGCCATTTCAGAAATCCAAGATTAGCGAACTTTTCTTCAATTTGAGCTGTTATGTCTTTAGAATTACTATTCTTTAAATTCTTATTTATTGTATTTAAATTCAATTTTATTTGTATTGATATTTTTAGAAATTCTAGGGGATTTCAAGTTAGAAAGCTTTTAGATTTACGTTTGTGTATGCCTTTGCCAAATTGTTCGTAAATAATCCCTCTGTATTAATTTTCCTGGTCCCTTTATCAGGGGTACCTGAATTTTTAACATAATTAATAGGTCAAGGCACTAAAAAAATTATGGCGAAAGGTTATATATTTGACACATGATTCTCCAGTTTTGGTAAGTCTAAAAGTAATTTGAATTAGTAATCAGAAAGAGTGAAAAAAATTATTGTTCACAAAACGTTCATTTAATTTGAACTCACATTTCAAATTAATGTCCATTCCAAGTATCCTCTGTGTCTTAAAATGGAATATTAATGTATCTGAAATAAATTTATCAAGATTGTTCGGTATATATTTGCATTAAACTTTATCAAGGCTGTTGTATCTTTATACGTTGAAATAATTTTATCACTTTGAACTGAATTTAAATATCATCATTCAACGTAAAATATTTCAGGCTACATGCTTTTCTTACAGACGCGTAACTACGTTCCAAATAATTTAAATAGATCTAAAATAGATTATAAATTGATAAATAAAGCTGGAAAAAAGAAATAGATTTATTTTTGAAAGATTTGTGCTTAAAAGTTCGTTTGCATTAACCGTTAAATAATTTGAAACGAAAAAATATTACATATGCGTAATCGATTTAACCGAACATAAATATAGCAAGTTTTCTCGACAAACCAGCTAGTCGCTAAAGGTAACTAGTTTTATAAAATATCTTTTTCTGCTGATAAAATTCAAATTCCATGGAATTCGGTTTGTAACGTATATAAATACGATTCTTAATATTTTTTTTCTACGTAAAATATGATGTATAATTTATGAATCTGAGCAGGCTTTCTAAAGAAACTACAAACAGTTTGATCCTTTTCTTTTGATTATTCGTACAGATTTTCAATTGAACCATCTTCTGATTTGTTTTCTTTATCTGTAATTTACTACAGTTACATCCTATTAGATCCTTCATTGATCATTGATATTTTTTTTAGAATTTTATTTTCAGTGGAAACCGAATTAATCATTCACTTTTTTAAATTTATTTTCAGTCAAAACCAAACTTATCATTCATATTTTTTTTTTGAAATTTTATTTTCAGTCGAAACCAAACTTATCATTCATATTTTTTTGAAATTTTATTTTCAGTAGAAACCGAATTATTCATTCATTTTTTTTAGTTTTGTTTTTAGTGGAAAACGAATTTAGCATTCATTTTTTTAAAATTTTATTTTTGGTGAAAACCAAATTTAGCATTCATTTTTTAAAAAAATTATTTTTGGTGAAAACCGAATTTAGCAAACATTTTTTTTTAAATTTTATTTTCAGTGGAAACCGAATTTAGCATTCATTTTTTAAAAATTTTATTTTCAGTGGAAACCGAATTTCGTCAAGATTCCCTCTTCCCCATGCTGTATGAAACTCACGGAGCCGAAGACGTTCCGGTGTATGCCAAAGGCCCTTACGCCCATCTGTTCCATGGCGTTCATGAGCAATCCTACATCCCATACGTCATGGGGTACGCCTCCTGCGTGGGACCCAATCAGGACATCTGCAATGCGGCCGTGTCTGCGGTTTTAACTCGAAGCTCTACACTCCTCTACACCGCAATCGCTCTGTTTACTTACATGTTGAAAGTGTTTTATTAAACTGCTTTATTCGTTTTTCTAACTTCGTGTAGTCCCTCCATTCATTGCGGCCTGTGCTTCATCTAATAAACGTATTTTAAAACCGTTAAAATTTTATTTTTAAATAAAATTAATATCTGAAAACTTATTTGAGATAAGAAAAGATGTACGAGTTAGTCCTTACTGCCAAATTTCAATTTTTATGTCAGATATCCATCATTAAAGCTTAACGTTAAATCAGCCATGATACATTTAGTTTGGTAACTGATTGTGCAACTTTACAAATTTTTTAGTATACAAAATTGCATCTCACTACACTTGAATTTCATTTTTTATATTTGCTACAGAATTAGTTGTTGTGTGTGTTGTGACTAATGGCATTTGCCTTGGACAAGCCCCCGCTGACACGATCAGCAGATGATTTAAGCCTAAGAAATAATCCTCTTTGTTTTACAAGTAGCGCCATCTAGGGCCAAGGGTACGACTTAGCTACTCACACGCCACAATCCGTTTTAGGGGGCGGACTTCATTGATGCAAATTCATTCATTCATCTCAGATCGTAATTTAGACATGGAACGGAGAACGATCACCTCTCACCCAGTACCCCCAGTGGTATTACTCTCGACATGGAGGGCTTTGCGACCACGAACAGATTTAACGAGCGCCAGCCGCCATACACTCGGGGAATCTTTTGGTCGGTGAGCTTGGAACCCGTAACATAAAGAGTACGAGTCCAACGCCCTACCAACCAGGCTATCCCGGCCCTCAGAATGAGTACTTTGGGTAATCCGTATATTTTGCCAAATATCCCATTGTTCTTGATGAGTCTTTTTAAATGAATCAGGACTCGATAGTTTCTAGTTTCTCTGCAGCTAAGCAATAAATTTACATCAATAAAATATTTCGCACAATCCTACAATCAATGCAATATTTAGATAAATCAGCCTGGGCAGTATCCCAGATTACAAAATAATTTTTTGATATAAATAATTTTTCAGTGACGATAATACTTTTCAATTTTAGTAAAACGTAACAAATCAGATTATCAAAGTACATTTTGAGGAGAGCCCCAAGTACTCTTAAAATATTCTTTACCTTCCCCATACACAGGATGGCCACCAAAGCCCTTGTATAGCACATTAATTTGACAATAATGAAAATTACCACCATAAATTTAGAATCTGAATATACTAAAGAAATCTACTTGCTGAAATCGATCACAGCGCCACCTGACAGCAAACAACAAAGTTAGGGTTCTTACTTCGTAAACGGTATATAATAAAGAGGAAAGTTGATTACATAATTGTAGAACGTTTTCAAATGCAAAAAAGAGACGTTTACAGCTATAAGTTAAGAAGAAAACTTGAATGTGTTTGGTCGTTTCCAAAGCTATGACACAACAATTCAAGACAACTGTATAAAATATCTTTTTTTTTGTCTAATTAACACCGATCTAATGGTGTAATCGCAAATACAACCCGAAAATAAGAGTATATCTTGATACAACTGTTCTATTTTATTTCTAACGCTTTTCTGGGGTTAGTGTTGGAAATCGTTGCCAAATACGTAGTACATTTCTTTTTTTTTAGCATTATTGAGCTAATGAGGCCTTTTCGTACAAAATCGGATACTTTCTATGTTAACTTCATTGTTTATTGTGGCGCAGTTAGTGATTTCAAGCTAAAGCATATGGTCTTTTTCTATACCTATACACAAAGTTTATGGCTTTATTTGTCGCCATTCTCAAGTTAAAGTGGGTTTAAAGAGAGAGTAAAATATTTACAATGACATGAAAATTCATTCTACAAATAGTTATTATGGATGTTTTTGTAGTTCCATAATACTTATAAATTTATCGTCTTCAGGTAATTAAAAATGACCCTAATTCTTAACAATTCTTTATTGCTTACATTTTTTCCAGAACAAATTTCGTCAAAGTAGGGTTTAATTCCTAGGTATCTAAGACATGGGGACGGGCAGAAATAGTAAAAAAGATCTCACTGTTAAACATATACGATTCGACATTTTATTTTCAGTAAATATTCAGTTCTATTGATGTGACAACCAGCTCTACATTTTAAACCGAGTTCCGTGCCCAAAATATTGAATTCAGAAAACCTGATAATCAATAGATATTCATCATCTGTAGAAACGTTAAACATTTACTGGTAAAATGAATATTTTTTGTGTCAACGGACAATTTAAAATTCAGCACTAGCCGATAGAATACGAGATAAAGTCAATAATGACGATTCTAAAATACAATTGCCCATAAAGACAGTTTTAAGAACAAGGCATATGACTTTAAAAAATGAATGCTTTAAAAAGAGGTATTGTTCCCTGATAAATTGTATTTCGATACTTCTTTTGATATTAATTATTTACGTTGATTGAACCATTTTTCAAAATTGCAGTTTCTTAATTCTTTTTTATTGACACATATTTTATTTCCGTTTTTATTTGTATCGATGTCGTGTATGATTCGAAGTTTTTATATCACTTATAAATATCTTGTACATTGCAAATGAATAGGTTTTTTTTAAAAAATTATTTTCAAAAGCTTTTGTTATTAATTTTGCACATCAATCATGGGGATAATTTTTTTTTTCATTTCATGGAGAAAAAAACATTAGCACGAAACAATTTTCTTTTATTCAATTCAATCAAATTTCTTTAAGCCACAATTTTGTATTTGAACATAAGAAAAGCAAGTAAACATAGTAATGATCTCTTGGTATGATTTGTTAACAGATAACGTTTTAATAATTTTTCTCTTAGTAAATATGAAGCATAATGATTTAATTTCTACTAAACAACCTCTATTTTTAATTAAATATATTTAAATTTGTGTCTTTGTATTTATAACTTATATTTAAAGAATTTTGGGGCGTTAAATCATAAATATCACCGTCTATAACTTTTTAGACCTCTTTAATTCAAGCATGTGCAAATTTTGGTAGAAACAGTACGAAATATAAGTTAATAAGGAAAAAAGGACATATTTAAAAATATAATTTATTTCAAATTCAATAAAGATTCAAATATGTTAAAAAAACTTAATATTAAAAGATTATAATGAAATCTGGTGAAGGTCTAAATGAAAATCTGGTCTAAAAGATTAAAATGAAATCTTCAATGTATCATGCCAAAACATCATTTCTTGAACGACCAAGCACCACGTTCTCGGGCAAGTTAAATTATATTTTTATTCATTTCAATTGTTTCATTGAATGAGTCACTTTAGTATTGCAAATGATACAAAAAACTTTGTCTTGCATTGATTTTTTTTTAAAAAATACCACCTTCCCTGTTTATTTTGTTTCATGTAATCACGTGCTCAAAATGACATTTTTCTAGGTGTTAATTGCTGTAGTCATTTACTTATTTTTTTAAAATCAGAGCTTTTGTACATGCAATGGCAACACGCTTTTGAAAACTGAATTATGGAGATACTCGTGCGAATAATAAATTTTTAATTTTTCGCCTCCGGATTTTTGTTAACACCAAAAACAACATCATGCTCTGACTTGATAATAGGTGGTGATTCTGCTTTCATCAAAATGACGTCGCAGTTTAGGCATTTAGTGCTAATGCAATTTTATTAATGATACAATGCACGAACTAATTGCATTTAATTTCTTTTTTCGATATTTATATGTAATTCATTAACTGGCAAAACATTTAATGCTTCATTTAAATAAATGTTTTTTTACACCAGTTATTACATTAAATGTTATGGACAACATTCACGTTGATGACTAGGACTAGATAGCAATGAGTGACAACATAGCAAATTTTCTTAAAGTTTCATATAATTTAGTTCGCACCAGGTGGTTATTGCCGCCAACCTGATAGAACTACAAATCGGTGGATCTGACTTAATTTGTATATTATTGAGGAAAATAGATTAACCTGTGTCCCAGCCTTAACCACTGGTCAAATTAATTCTATTATACTTTTGAATAAATTATAATTTTTTCTACCAATTATTAAAAATGCATCCATTAATTTGTAGGAATGTTACTCTTGCAAAGGATTAATTATTGACTCGGATTAATTAATTTGACTAATTAATTTGGAAAGAATGGAATTTCGTTTATAAATACTAAAACTTTTCGCTCGGAAATATAATTCGATGCATTAACTTAATACATGGACATGTTTAGTACGCCAAAACATAAATACATGCAACTGTTTTGGGCTGAATTTTCCAGAAAAATGTATCTACATCTTTTCGCCACTCTACAGGTATTTTTAACAATAAAAATTAAAAAATAAAATGCCAAAATAAAGCACAGTCTTGAATGTTGACTGAGAGAAGACATTCGAGCGCAAAAGGTTCAAGTACTTCAAAATTATAGATAAACTCAATAAGCAATTAAATTTCTGAAAGCAAATATGCAAATAAGAAGCCTTACAATAATAAATAAAAGACCGATACAGAAGTGTATTCTTGTGTTTGTCTAATTATAGTGCGTTATATTAACTTTCCATTGTAAAGCAACACTAGGGCTATTATGAGATGGACCTCGTAATTTTGAACCACGATCAGATAACAAAGACGACAGCTGAGCTGGCACCCCTCTTTCCACACCACATCAGTGGGAGGGCATTTGGCCCTGACCGATTTAAATTGCAACAGACCCCCCCCCCCTTATACGACAGTTCTTCGGTGGAATCGGGTCTTGAATCTGAAACACTACCGCTCACGATCCGAGATCTTACCATGCCACCACGGCCGGTTTTTGAATGTGAGGAGGGTTAATGTGTTGTTATAAAGACTTCTGATGTTATTGAGAAAAAACGTAAACATTTATAGTTATTTTTTTAATTAAAATTATCATTACAACTTTGAAATATCATTTCTTTGGTGAGCATCCTCTCTCCAAGAAGTCACTGAGAGAAAATTTGATAGATTTAGGTTCAATGAATTTCTTTGTCGAGAGTTTTGAATGCATTATACATGTAGCATTAATCGTGTTTAGTTTTACAAGTAGAATATGACAGCTGGAAAACATTATTTTAAAGTAAGATGATAAATAATTCTTAACTTCAAAATATATAATTTTTAACACATAATATTTATTACGGTTATTTGTTAAATGAATCAAAAACAGTAAATATAACAGAATAAGATCAAGATTTGAAACTGATCATAAACAGTATTATATTTCAGGAAATGTATATTTATAAATGAAAATTTTGTGGAAATAAAAAAATATATCCATTTGTATTTAAATATCTATAAATTCGGCTATTCCGGACAAAACATTGATTTTTATTCGGACTCAAAACACAGGCAGAACATAATGTTCAAGCATTCATTTACGAAATGTACGTTCATCTCAATTCCACATTCAGTTTGTAAATAGAATGAAAAAAGAATATTCAAAAATCTCTCTTTAATTCGAGTTAACTCATGATTTTAAATGAAAAAATTATGAGTAAATTCAATCGGTTTCAATTAAAATGGAACGAAAATATGCCGAGTAGATGAATCCGCATATTTTGTCTCGGTGGTTACGTAAGCAGTTTTAACAATTGCTTTCACCTTGTAGTATATCTATACATAAAACTAGCAGTGTCATTCTCTATACACATTTATATTCGCGTATTTTATAACTTTAATTTCCTTTTAAACTTATATAATTAAAATTGCCAATTTTAAATAAAAGGTTGCATCATAAATGCGCAAAAATGAATTATAAATCTCTAATTATCTTGGCTACCTTGATACTACAAATAAGACGGATTACTGATTCATAATATGGAATCCTTAGTCATTTTAATTTTATAATGATCGAAATTTGAACGAAACGAAATTTAAAACTGGCAATTAACCCTTTGCACTCCGATGGTGCTCTTAACTCACCATTTAAGATTGCACATCATTTTGACGTTTTATTTATTTATTTTTCAAATTTAATTGTTAAAAACGCCTACATAATAGTTAAGAGACGTAGATTAATTTTTCAAAGAAATTCGACAAAAGAGTTTTGCATATTTATTTTTCATAGAGATAAATGAATCTTTGTATTAGGTGGATAATTTTGCATCTAATTATTTTTCGGACTGCAAAAGGTTAAATAAGACGTGACGAGAAAAGCCAACTTGGAAAAGACGGCTAATGAGTTAGGCAGCGTTCACATGAGGCCAACTATTGGGCGCAATGGAATGCCACGCCTACTTCAGGAAGATTACGTGACCACACTGGGACAATGGCATTCCATTGTACCATTGGAATCATGCGATGTTCCTAAGGTAGGAGGTACCTTACGTTGCGTCCAATAGTTGGCCTCGTGTGAACGCTGCTTAATCCTAGGTATGTTCTTTTAATGGTTGATTCACTTGCTAAAAATTATACAAATATTATACGCACATTTAAAATATACATCAATGTTTTCTTTCTTCATACAACATCTCTCTTACTTGTGGGGCCTAGGTAGCCTGGTGGTAAGGTCCTGGGTCGGTAGTCGTAGGGTTTCGGGATCGAAACCCGATTCCACCATAGAACTGTCGTGTAAGGGGATCAGTTGCATGTTAAATCTGTCAGGCCAAACTTATCCCTCTGGTGTGGTGTAGAAAGGGAGGTGCCAGCTCAGGTGTCGTCCTCGTCATCTGATCGTGATTAAAAATTAGGAGATCTGTACCAAAATAACCCTAGCGTATTAATTTAATTATGTGATATCAACAGGACGTTGATATCACATAATTAAATTAAATTATTCTTACTTGCAAATTATTGCATGTTTAAGTTAAACATGGATATATTTTTCTAGAAAATAAAAACTAAATATTTCTAGAGGCAATTTTAATTTAGTGGAATTAGAGATCCAATCTCAAGAAAAAGTTTCTTATTTGACGATCAAACAGTTTTACATTTCATAATTCATTACACATAATTAGTGTATGATCTGAAGATTTTAAAAAGATTATTTTTTACTTTATTAGACATTTTTTTAAAAAAAAAAGTAAGAAAGAAGAAACTAATTGGGTACACAATTATGTATTCTCTAAATCATAAATCTCAATTAAAAATAAAAAAAATTCAAAAGGCTTTTTTTTCTTTTATAAATTTTGCTACCCCTTCCATATTTTATTTGAAATCAGAAAGAAAATTAATAAAATTCCTTAATTTTATAAGTGTTAGAAATTAATTAATTTATTGTCAGAAATTAATAGAATTTTTTAATTATATAGGATTTTTCTTATGTACAATAAAACATAAACGTGGTTTTCTTCTAGTGAATAATTTTAAATGTAGGCCTTAACTGTGAAATCAACAAATTGTTTATAACATCTTGTAGATTACATGACCTATAATGAACGTTCATGACCGGTTCTTGTTGTTTATAGTTTGTTTGATCCTCGAGGCGGTCATGGAAACAACGGTTAAAAACTATCTCCTTTTGTAGATCACTAAATCATGAGTCTTCTATTTGAGAATTCAAGTCACAATTTAGTCGACAGGTGTTGTACATTAAGGTGTAGCTGACTGTCTTGTCGATAATTACTTAAGTTACTTTTCCGCATTCGCAGTTGATTTATTGTCGAGAAGAGTTTGCAATTGTTTGATGTAATTGATAGCGTGTCTCAGCGTTTCGACTTTGCTTTGTCTTCGCTTTATTTGCACGTTTCTCGGAAGATGGTTGCGCAATCTTGAAAAGCCATCATTCACGCTTCGAACACGCTGTCTTTCCCTTTCATTCCGCCGGCACATGAACGAGTTCTCCAGCCACAATTGGTAATTCGATACGGGAACGAGATCCGGAACCGGAATTCGGCAGCGAACGGAGAACGGATCGTTCATTTTTACCTCTGGGCTGCTGTTGTTTCTCTGGTTTTTAAGATCACAGCTGGGAACTTGAGAAAAGAGTCTTGAGTCATTTGATGCTGAATAGTGATTGGGGTGATCGGCGATAGGTACGTTCTCAAAGTTGGTGAAGGCACAGTTTTCTGCGAAAAAAGATTCTGTGTTTGAATCGTCGTAGGTAGTGGGAAACCAATTTCCGGAAGGGATGTATTGGTCTGCGAATTCTAAATTTGCCTCGTTGAAGCCTCTGTCCATCTTAATTTTATTTTGTGGACACTGAAAGAAAGAAAAGAAATCAATACTATTTTAATATAAGTTAATAATAAGTTAAGTTAATTATTAATAATAAACATTTACTGACTTTATAAAAATTATTCAGATAATAAAAAAACTTAAATAAAACTGATTTTAATATTAGCATTAATTTTTGAAACATGAGATTCAGTAATATAAAGATTTTCACTTTAAAAAATTGTAGCTAAGCAATATTTTTATTTTAGGCATGGATTTTATGTATTGCGGATCATTACTAAAATATGTATTTGACAAAATTTATTGTTAAACAAAGAAGCATATTTCGGATGAAAAGGTTATCTTTCTAACTTCTTTTCTATAAAAAATGATAATTTTTATTATTGAAAATTTTTGTTTGCATTACACTTAAAGACAAGTGGCATCAAATCAAATATTAATAATAAAAAGAAAATGAAATCTATGATCGCAAATTTCAACTTATCATGTGAGAACGTAATTATTTTTAAGCCATTATTTGCCTTAATTAATTTAAGTCATTAACCAGTTTAAACCGGTTTAAATAATCACAAGACTTCTCTCTCTCTCTCTCTCTCTCTCTCTCTCTCTCTCTCTCTCTCTCTCTCTATATATATATATATATATATATATATATATATATATATATATATATA
>JAOUZG010040464.1:1265561-1319275 GCA_026289955.1 Argiope argentata | reverse complement strand
ACACACACACACACACACACACACACACACACACACACACACACACAATCAATCAATCAATCAATAACCGTATGACAAAATATGTACAAAAAATATAATGATACTGCTTCAGACAATATAACAAAAAGATAACAAAATAGTAACAACAGTCTGTTTGCTATTATATTTAGCTAGAACATTTCTTTATTATAATCATAGAAACAAACTTATAACTTTCATTGTTTTTCTAACATCAATATAAATTAAAGGATTACATTTATTTCGCTTTATAGTTATTCAATGACAATATTTCAGTTGTTTTAGAACAATAATTTTTAGTTGATATTGTTATTATCTAACGCTTCTATTTTTTTATTTGTCCTTTTTATGATAACGTGAGATAATGCGTGCTTTTTCTCACCTAGTGCGAGGTGATTTAACTATATTTTGACTTTATATAATCAATGCGATTATAAGATTTAAGAGGAAAAATTCGAGGAGATTTTTTAAGCTGCTTAAATAAATAATCTCCGGCGTACTTTTTAAGTATTTAACTATTACTTTTACTAAATAATTTTTAAATAAGAGCTTTCAAATACAATTCTGCAGTGACAATTAATTCTGTTACACAGTTTCAACTTAAGTTTAAAATGTACAATGTAAAAAAAATCGTCGTGTAGAATAAGATTTTATGATCGTTTATCAGAATCAAAAATAACTGCAATAGTTTGTTGAAGCTGATGAGAAAAAGTAAAGCTTGTAAAATAAATAAAAGTGATGTACAAAAATTAAGTTTATGGAATGATTTTGGTATAATGAAAGTGTGGCTCTAGCTTCATAAGCCTTTAATATCTACGATGCCCAAGTATTACGTTAGTATTGCGGTTATGTTACTAGGCTACAAACACAGGCAATACGGGTTCATACTTCGACCTTCGCTTGACGCATTGGTGACCTTGACTACACAACCTCAGGGTGTTATTGTGGTGCCATCTCCCCGCAGTAAAGGTCGTCAGACACACTTGAAGCAGCAACCAGAACAAAGCGGTCAAACGCACTTGACGCAGCAACCAAACAAGGCCGTCAGACTCTTTTGATGCAGCAACTAATACAAAGTCGCCAAACAAACTTTACTCATCAGTCTTATACTTGATGCAGCAACCAAAACAAAATTACCAGACTCGCTTGACGGTTGCCGCATCAAGTATAAGATTGACGACTTTGTTTCGGTTGATGAGTCAAGTTTGTTTGGCGACTTTGTATTGGTTGCTGCATCAAGAGAGTCTGACGGATTCGTTAGACTCTCATATCGCAGCAACTCACGCATTCGCTTGTCAACTCTTTCACGGGCTCATCAAAACACTTGGTGCAATAAAATCGTCCCTCTCTCTGTCGACTCACTGGTGGGAGGTTATTGTGGCGCAGCTTCATAAGCCAGATGACATCTACGAGACTCAAGTATTACTTTTGTATTGTGATTATGTTATTGGACTTCAAACACTAGCGTCAAGAGTTCGGTTCCGTGACCTTCAATTGTCCCCAAAGCACTTGTTGTGTTGTTGTTGTTGTTTCTAATCCTTTATGATCTAGCGGTCGCTAGATCATATCCTTGAGCCCATGAACCCTGGCGAAGTCAAGCACCGAAAGAGGATCAGAAAGAACATCCTCCAGGCTGAACCCCAAACAATCAAAGATATTTTCCGGTTCCAGGTTGCACTTACTGCACGTCGGGAAGACTTTTCCAACCTGCTTCAAAAGTCAATATTTTCTAATGTTAACTGATGAGTCTTAAAATGGCCGTTTGATCAATTCTGTTCCCCTTAAATTTTAAAACGCTCCCCGAGCTTTTCTCGTGAAACCAGAGATGGATGGGAGGGGTGAGCTAAACGTGACTACCTTTAGTTATCTTTACTGAGAAGATTTCTTGAAAAATAAGGGCATAGTAAGTAGCACAATTATCAAATTATACCGATGTTTGATATGCAATAATAAATGGGAATTCGATTGCCAATATTTAAATATGCAGTCGATTTAATCTTTTGCAATCACATTTAAAGGATAGTTCAACTTTAAAGAAAGTATGATAATATTCTGTCTGAAGTATCAAACATCGCGGCAATTTTTTCTTTCTCGAATACGAAATGCACAAAGATAAAGTAATCGTCGTAATCAGTGAGTTTTGTAATTCATCAAAAAATTTAAACGAGATTTTAATAACTCTCAATATTTCAAGCCTTTCTGAATTGACAAAAAAAATAATGTTTAGAATTATTTATGTCTGAATAGCACTCTGCCTGCCCTATGATTCAAAAAATACGTTAAGCTAAAAGAATGAAATTCTGTATGGGAATTTGAGACCATGAATATGTTGGTTTCTATAACAATTTGGGGAAAATCCATTCGAAATACATATCTTTTCCTGGCTCTCCGAGTATAAATGGCCATTAGTGAATGTAAAGAATTGGATAGATGAATTTTTGTATGAAGCTTTAGCATCTAAAATACAGATTCTTAGCAAATTTTGAACCAAATTCGGTTAAGGATTAACTGTCTACCGATCGATACTTTCACAAACATATAAAAGCAACAACTTAATATCTTAGATAACAGAAATTTGGTCTGTGATTTTGTGATTAGACCAGCGGTTTTGCGTTAATTTTCATCAAATTTTAGTGCCAATCGCACAGCAAAAAAAGCATCCACAATATATATTCGATTTTCATTAATTTGTGTAGCAACCATATACTAAAAATTTATATATTAATGAAACTCATGAGTCAAATTAAATGTCGAGCGTCCCCATCAAAATTTTAGTCTAGTCAACCTGCTTAATGTATTAATTTTTTTTCGGTATTGATGAATATTTAATTGATAACGAACCAATATTATATACAAAAGTTAAGCAAATGATCAAAGAATGATGTTAAAAAAAGCACGTCAGGGATTTTTTTGTAAGATAAAATAAAATAAATTCCGCAGGGGATCCCAAGCTGCTTATATTGACCTTAAATTTGTAAATAAAGAAGTCTTTAAATTTTATATGTAGAAGAAAATACGGTAGCAAAGGATTAAGAAAAAAGTTAAACAGCTTTATATAGTATCTGTGCATGGTAAGTTTCTAAATTAACTGTCTTTTTTTATCATATGAGAACATGATGTTGTTTTTGTTAGGGTTTTTTGAATAATTGAAGGCAACGAATAACTGAAGCTCGAAATTGTGTAGGCAATACATAAAGCATAAAGAGAAATAATTATCAACATCCTTTAATTGCACATTTTTAAAAATCCTTTTTATCAGAATTGCATTATGTTTGCTTCTCTGAAAGCAGATGCGTTTATAAAAGGCTGACATGCTTTTACTAGTATTGCTTTTTTTAATTAGTTTAAACTAAAATTAATTAAGACGATTAATTACTTAAAAATAATGATGTTCTCCCGTGACGACGTGAAATTTGCGATAGTAAAATTCATTCTTTTTTTCTTTGTAAAACGTTATTTTTTTTTTATATATGTCTGTGGTTTCTTTCAGCTCAAGACTTCATTTATTTTCTCATTGTTAATTTTTCAGTTAGTTAGAAGAGACAACCGTTATTTATATTTCTACTTCCAATACGAATTTGAATAAAGAATTATATTTGCATTTTAGCAACTTTTTCTATTGAAATTGTTATACTAAGAGACATTAAACATTATAAGATTTTATTTGCCCCTCCCCCCGAAAAAATTTGATTTAGCAAAGAATGTTTTTAAATAAAAATGATTAAATGTCGTTTAATTTATATCGCTATGCAGAAAGCACCCCCCCTCAAAAATATCTTTCTTCGATATATGATCCTTTGCGGATTATACACCCACCCAATCTGATCAGGGTTTCAAATATGGTTGTTTAAAGGTATGATGTGATGGTTTTAAAGAACACAGAGCTTAAATTACGGTTGCAGTGAAAGATTTGGAAAAAAATCTTTGGGTAGCACCCATTTTTTTTCTTGCACAAATTGATTGGTTTATTGAAAATTCGTAAATGTCATTGGAATGGTTATGGCGCATGACGTAAACTAACTACGTAAAGAATTTTCAAAGAAAGACATTATAGAGGACCAATGATTACAAAACAAAATAAAGAAAAGAAGTTTTTATTGGAATTAGAAATTTTCAAATGATTACTTTCGCAGGTGATAGCGCTTGGCATGTGGAGGATTGTTGATACAATAGGGTGTGTATAAATTTCCATAACTTCACATTTTATAGCCTTTTTCGATTCTGGCACATTTTGTAGAACTAGACATGCCCATTTTTTTATTTCAGATAACACCAGAACCATAAATCTATAGCAGTGAGGTCGGGGGAATCGCGGTGCTCACAATATTTCAAAGTTACGGGGAATGAGCATCGGCAAAGTTATGATGTATAACGCTTTTCGAACGCCTTAGACGACGTTTGGTGGAGCCAGTAATGATTTGATCCTGTCCGATCAAATGAGAGGGTATTTAAAGACAATTTCTTTATTTACAGCTTAATGGATAAAAAACTACTTCTTCTCATCTAATATGATTGATAATATTTACATGACATTTAACAGTTATACATGAATAGCCACACGATTAATTTTGTAGAAGCCACCTCACAAGAAAAGCTAACAGGCTCTTCATCGGGTGGATCTTAACTCAGAAGCCCGAATCACACGAAGCTTCTCTCACCTCCTCCAAAACGACGATCTTCCAAAAGCTTCGAAAACTTATGAATCTCTCGAATTCTCAAGCAGATCTCTCTAGCCTCTTTTCTTCCAAATATCTCATTTTTTTCTGTTAAAAATCCGCCTCCCATTTTCACATTGGTGCACTTGAGTTCACGGTTGCCCAATAGATATTCAGAAATAAGTCCAACAATCTCCAGTTGACCGTGGGAAGGTTCCTTAATGACCTATCCTTGTAACTGACCCTCCACAATAAAGAAAGATTTTGATCCGAAGGGTTTGACACTCTTCCACTTTGAAGATTCGATTTATTTGCTTGAATGGACGAAACCCTCACTTGTGATAATTTATCTCAACTCAATTCCCAAATGATCCCATTAGGGGAGAGAATTTCCCCGTTTGGCAGTCTGGAACACTTCCAAAGTAAATGAGTTACCGCTGGCCGGAAAGGCCAATAATCTAGGGTGGGAATCAGAGAACGTAACAGCGGTCAAACAAGTGTATCAGAGCAAGGGAGATGAATCTTTACAAGCCCCATGTTGCATTCGTGTAACGTCACTAATAACATTTCGTCTATTGGTTGAGAGAATAGGTCACTAGGTGCTCATATTTATATATGAGCACCTAGAAGAAGATTTTTTGGGCAACAATGTATAATTTTTGTACACAATTCCTAACAAAATAATTTCCTTGATATTTTAAATTTCTACTTCTAAATTACTAATTCATGAATGAGTATTTAAGCAGGTTTTTAGGCACCGATTTAAGGGAAAATTCAAAGATTTATTCAACAAGAAGTTCTTCGCCCCCGAACACTACAATTGGTGAATAACATGGAAATAAAATTGCTTAACAAGTTGTTGTACATGAAAATTTTTTAAGTGAACATAAAAATTACGTAATTTACTCAGATATTTAATATACGTTACTTATCACTTAAAAAAGGAAGGAAAAATGAGTTTATTTTAGAGTTTTATTGCCAAAATTCGATTCAAAGTCAAGTTGATGTGATAAATCTGTTGGAGAGATTTTAGTCACAAAACGATCATGAGTTGTTCTGAAATTTTTCTGGAGTTTGAGGTAATAAAATTCTATTTCCTTGATAAGCATATTCGGTACTTACGCACTATGCCGTCTTCGCCAACGATCGCTTGCGGTTTAGTAACACATTGGCGACGAATTTAAATTTGTCGATAAAGATCAACGGATTACACCATTACCGGATTGCCATATTTGGCGGTTAGTCGACTCATTGGCAATGACTTCAAATTTGGCGATAAAGTTGGACGGTATAATACGTAAGTACCACATATTCTCTTTTTTCGTATAGTTTTTCAAAAAATCTAGTTAATAATTTCTTCTGAAAGCTGTTAAATGATGATTGATTAAGGCCCTTACGATTATTATTATTAGAGAAAAATCACAGCATGCTATTGATTTATCGAACTGTCATATTTTGTAATCTTTCAAGGGTTATAATATGGGGTTTTTCAGCCCTTTCCACATAGAGGATAGAATATGAAAATAAAAGGACATTATTTTATAAATCAAGAGATTTTTCTTTTAAAAGTTAAGATTTTCAATTAAAAATTGAGTGGTTTTGCTTTAGCTCCTATGAAATTGCTTTATTCTTTTTTTAAACTATTTTCCACTTTTCAACATTAGATGGCGCAAAAGGAAGTAGGAGGAATTATATAATGACGTAATAAGTGGCACTGAAAAAGGAGAAATGTTCTTGAACAGAACAGTTATTAAAGAATTATTCAGACAAAACCTTTATAGATCATTGTAAAAAGTAGTGGATAATTTCATTCGCAAATCTTAATTTGTTTAATAAATAATAAAAGATTTTTTTTTATTATATTTAATGTGTGGGAATACTAGTTTTATTTTTATGGCAAAAAAATTTTGGATAGGAGAAGAATTTATGATTTAAAATTTGATCTTTTTCGACAAAGTTGTCCAAGACGATCGTGGATCAGTAATTACAGTAATACTGTAATTACTGTACCTTTTTGTCCTAGCCGATCGTGGTTCCTGACTATTCCGACAATAGAGATTTCTACTATACTTTTTAAATACTGTATTTACTGTACTTTTTTGTCCACAACGATCGTGGATTCTGACAATTCCGACAATAGAGGCTTCTACTATTTTTTCAAATACTGAATTTACTGGGGGGGGGGGGGTTGTCCAAGACGATCGTGAATCCTGACTATTTCGACAATAAAGGTTTCTACTGTCTTTTTAAATACTGAATTTACTGTACTTTTTTGTCCAAGACGATCGTTGATCCTGACTATTCCGACAATAGAGGTTTCTACTGTACTTTTTAAGTACTTTATTTATAGTATTTATTTTCTCCCAGACAATCGTGAATCCTAAATATTCAGACAATTGAGGTTTCTACTATAATTTTTAAACGTCTCTTACTTAACTAATCAGGATTTCCGAGTTTGTTTACCCAAACCTTCAATGTTGAAATGCTTTATGAAACCTTTTTTTTACTGTACTTTTATTTTTTTAATCTATTATATTTATGTTTCTGTTTTGAGAATTCAATATTCTTTGTTTACTTTTAATTTCTGTAAATTTGATAATACAGGATAATAGTGGGAAAAGCAATAACAACAACGTGGGGAGAAGACATAAAATGAAACAAGAATAAGAAATGAAAATTGGACAATTGAAGAGCAGCTAATGGAAGCCTACTCTGCTCACATCTGATTGATTGATTTGAAGACTAAAAGTAACCCTCTTGTCTTTTGAATTTAGAGAGACAAGGACTGCATAAATACCAGACACAGTTTAAATCGCAACTAATATATTATATTTCCTCTAAGAGTTTTGATTTCGATTCTTGTTGCCTAGGCAAAAAGAATTGCGAATGATACTATTCTCCACTTTTTACAACGATTCTTGTTTGGTTTATCAATATTGCGTTTCCTTTTGTTAGAAGGATAATTTACTAAAATATTAATGAGATGAAAAATTATACAGAGAAGTATTTAGTATTTATTTAAAAAATGAGGATGATATAGATTATTTATCTCACTTTCTATTTAATATCAACTTTGTTTCGATCTGTTCAGAAAAACGTGTCAAAAACTGAAATTTTTTTGGATACTATTTACATATACTAAAGATTAATCGCCAAAAGATTACGCGACATATTCAGCAAAAAGATGTTAAATTCACACAAAGGGTTAATATATATATTTTTAATTATCGTAAATCAGGGCCACGTAAGGAGTTCTCTGGCATGGCAAGTTTTAAGGGAGTGTCCGAAAACATTTTGGGGAGACCGTGTCCGCTGGTTTAAAAAGTATTATCGAGTTGAGTGCACATAAATAGAGGAGAGTGATCTGATTTTTTCATCTACAAAGTAATCATATCTGTATTCGTATAATTTTCAATAGACAAAATTGCAAGGAATTTATATCTAATATTGGTTATTTAACAATTCTAAAAATGCAAAAATTGTATCTGAGTTAGAAATAAAAAATCTTAAACTACTTACAGATTTTATCGGTAAGTAGTTTAATAAAAGCAGTTTATTTATAGATTTTTTTGTTTTATTTATTATCATGTCAGAAAATAATGTTTGTGGGATGAGGGTTTTGACGTTAACAAAAATCCGTAGGCAAAAAATTAAAATTTCACTAAACAAAAATCCGTAGGCGAAAAAAATGAAATTTTACTATCTGCACAAGCATCTCAAAAATTCAGTTTTCAATAGCGCGTTGCCATTGCATTTACAGAAGCTGTGATTAAAAAAAATAAGTTAATAACTACTGCAAATAAAACCTAGAAAAATGTCATTTTGAGCAAGTGATTATATGAAATGAAATAAATATGGCATGCGATATTTTTCTAAACAACAAATGCGAGACAGAGTTTTTTGGATCGTTTGCAATACTAAAGTCACTCATTCAATGAAGCGATTAAAATGAATAAAAAATATAACTCGCACGAGCACATGGTGCTTGGCCGTTCAAGAAACGATGTTCTGGCATGATACATTGAAATATGCATAGAAGATTCCATTTTAATCTTTGCTTTTCCAGATTGCTCATTTCTGTACTGACGAGTCCCCATTGAATATCCTATATTTGTTGCCTTCAGAATTCCAGTCAAATCACGTCAAATATCCACTGTTTTGCCCTTCGGTAAAAACCCTCAAACGCAAGCGATATTAAAAGCCAAGAGGGACGAAGGGTGCTCACGAGGGTCGACAGATGGGTGATTCACGGGGAAAACACGTGACTGGCGGACGATTAAAAACAAAACAACTTTACGATGCGCTCGGTGAATTGCAGAAAGAGTGATAGCTCAATTAATGTCACCGGTTGCAATAACAACTTTTTTTTTCCTCTCTCTGCACCGTCAAAGTGATACGATGATTCCCATTGTTGCAGGGAATCAATACTCTGCTACTGTGGTATAGTCTTCTTTCTTTTCGGCTTGTTTATATTGACTGTTCGATTGTTTTCTCACAACAGAAGACCACTGGGAAACAATATGAGGGAAAGCGAATGTTTGTTTTTGTATTGATTGATGCGATGACAGCTGGAAATTGATTGGATAGATTCAAATCGTTTGCTAAATCAACGGAATAATCGCTTTATTCTTTTTTGTTGTTAATAACGCTGTCAATAGTTTGATGTAGAATAAAATTCATCGTTAACGCATTTAAATGTGTTTTAATGATGTAGAATTATTGATTTTCTGACGAAAGAAGAAAAAGAAGAAAAAAAAAAAAAAACGCCACATTTTAAAACAGTATATTATTTCTTAAGCCTTTATTATTTTTGCAATTGTTTTTCTTGGTTATTAATGACTGTTTTTGACTAATTATTTTGGATGTAAAGTCATATATTATTTGAGTTTTAGTATTTATTTGAAGAGAAAGCAGTCGTAACGATTAATGGGGTATTTACAACCACGCACTCTAGGTGGAGCCTCAGATGAATCGGTAAATAATTTTTATTAACATTATTTCTAAATGAATATATTTGTAAAAAAATAATGAATTTTGGCTATTAAATGTATTGACATTGAATAATTAAATGCACCATTAGATAAATGTAAAGTCTTTATTTATTTATAATGTATTATTAATTATTCATTTAAATAATTATATAATGTTCCAGTGGACAGATCCTATAAAAATAAATTTTATAGTTATTATATCATTTAATATATAATTAAATGTTATTTGTTAAATATGTATACTTATTTTTTTAAAGAATTTTATAATATTTAATAATTTTTTCCGTGATATGTATATTAAATGAATAAATTTTTAAAAACGTATATTTAATAAAAATAAGAAAAATTATAAACGTATATAAAATTATGAACATCTATTAAATAAGTAAATTAACTACGCATATTATGACGTTACTAAAAAAAATATAAAAAATTAAGTGAATATTTAGTTTACAGATTAATTGAAAAAATGTTAGCTTGAAACTAATTTAACAGCGTGCTTGTCAAATAAATAAATTTAAAAAAGAATAATTTTAATAAAGTTACTAAACTAAAAGTAATAAATAAAATAAATATTGAGTATACTGATTAATTAATTTTTTTAACTCAAACTAAATTTACCTGTAGTTAAAAAATGATCTCATAAAAAGATATATGTAGGGGGTTACAATAATTAAATTGATTTAAAAAGATCTAGCAAAATACCCAATACTGATTGGCTTTTACTTCCTCATATGCGAAGTAAACAGAGAAAATGTATTTAGAGGAATATCCCCATTTCAGATCAATCCGACGTCGATAAATACATTTTTAGAATTATATCTATCTGTTTTTTTTTTGTTATATATAAGGTTGAAGATTTTAATCAAATCGGTTTTGAAAGAAATTCATTCAAAAGACATCTGTTTTTATGGCTTTCGAAAAACAACTTAACACATTAACCACAAAATGGACTGAGCTAGTCAGATAAATTTTGACTTTAAAATTTAGCATGTAAACAGCACCTGACTAAGTCAGGGGCATACGGGGCAGTTGCTCTGAGCCCCCACATCAGAGGGGGCCCCAAATTAGTAATTTTAGGCTCTAGTTAATTGTCTTGTTATATATATATATATATATATATAATGAGGTTCCATAAAGTTCAGTTCTTTATCACTAAAGTTGAGTTGTAAAGGAGAGCCCCCCCCCGAAATAAGTTTTCCGGATTCGGATCTGCATGCAAAGGATATTCTGACAATCTGATAGCCTGGTTGGTAGAGCGTCGGTCTCATATTCCTTAGGTTCCGCGTTCGAACCTCAATGATCGAAGATTCCCCGATTGCGTGGTGACTGGCATACGTTAAAACTGTCGTGGCCATGAAATCCTCCATGCCGGGAGTAATACCACTGGGGGTACTGGTTCATGGATGATCGTTCTCTGTTCCAGATCTAAATTACGATCTGTGGATGAATTAATAAAAAAGGCATCAATGAAGTTTGCCCCATAAAAAAGGATTGTGACGTGTGTATAGCTAAGGCGTACACTTGGCCTTAGTCGGCGATACTGAAAAACAAGAGATAGCTCAATCGTTTAAATCGCTTACAGGCTTGTCATCGGACTTGAAAAAGTGCTTAGCTCTATGAAATTTGGTTTGACATTTGACCTTGTGACATCAGTTGTAGTTCTGCATCAAATTCTACTTTTAGTCAGTCACAAAAACGGGATATAAAATACGCATTCGGTTTTCCAGTACTTGTGTGGTGGTCGCAGCCGAATGATTAATCATCAAGTATTGCTTTTTAATAGTGTATTTCGCAACTACTGTTTGCTAGTGGCTTGTGGTTAAGAAATTAAATGCAATATGTGGTTAGGAATGACGTGCGCTTAACTCTAATAAATTTACTCAAAGATAAATAATTAGAAGATAAATTTACTAATTAACTCTAACTCTAATAAAATTACTCAAGCACATTTATTAGAGAGTATGCTAGGTTCGAGTGACCACTCCCATGATTGACATATTCGAGTAATCATATGATAGAACACGAATGAGGGATGTGATTGAACACAAATGATGAATATGATTAAAAACGAATGTCGAATGTGATTGAACATGAATTATGAATGTGATTGAACATGCATGATGAATATGATTGAATACGAATGATGAATGTGATTAACCACGAATGAATTAATCAGCCAGAATGTGATTGAATACAAATGATGAATATGAGCACGAATCATGAATAGGATTTAACACGAATGATGAATATGAACACGAATAATAAATGTGATTAAAAACGAATGAAGAATGGGATTGAACACGAATGATGAATATCATTGAACTCTCATATTCGTGTGCAAATAAACAAACGCGCTTTTCCAAAATGTTTGTTTTGAACTAGACAACATTGATCAAAATAGCGAAATGGATTATCTGTTGATTACAATATCTTATTTACACACTTTGCAAGAAAAATTTAAAAAAAGCAAAAACCCATAATTACCTTTCTCAAAACATTTATTTCATGTTTCTTTTAAAATATCATCACAATTTTGAGTTCAATCAAAGAAACAAATATAAAAATTTCACGTTTCCGATTTCTATTCCGTTTTTTTCTTTAAAAAATAAATCAAAATAACGCCTAGCTTTCTTTCTTTGATTTTTTATGCAATATTTGGCAGTTTTCTTTGTTTTCTTCCAAAATGCCAATCAGGAAGGAGAAGAGGGTCGTGAGAAAATCCAATCCCGATAAGTGCATCCATTCCTAGTCTCTGACAACAATGGGGATCTGATGGAGGATCGTTTTTTCTCGCGAATATCCTTTTACCCATCCCGGGGATATGACTTTCCAACGAGTAATCATATACACGGAAAAATTCGCGTTTGCATTCGAATGAGCTACTGATAGCTTGTTCCAAAAATTGTTCATCCATTGCGAGTTGAGATATATTTTTACATTTTGCTTCCTTTTTTTAGAAAATGACAAAAAAAAAATATGTTATTATGTGAGAACATGATGTTGTTTTGGTTAGGAGGCTATAATGGCTCTGACCAAAAGTTAAGGGCAAAAACACATTTTTACCTGCTTTAATCAATATTGCATTATTATTATGTATGCTTCTTTGAAAGCAGATACGTTTTTTTAAAAGGTTTACCTGCTTTTACCAGTATTGTTTTATTATTTAATTCCTACTATTAGTTCATACTCTCCCTACACACACACACACACACACACACACACACACACACACACACACATACACACACACACACACACACACACACACACACACACACATATATATATATATATATATATATATATATATATATATATATATATATATATATTCTCGCCTTTATAGAAGTTGCAATTGTTAGGTCTGGATAGCCTGTTTGGTAGGGCGTTGGATTCGTATTTTTTGTGCTGTGAGTTCGAACCTAGTCACAAAGTTCTCCAAGTCGAAAGTTATACCATTGGGGGAACTGAGTCAAAGGTGATCGTTATTCGGGTACTCAGGCGTTCATTCCCTCAGAAGCTACTGCACCCCTCCTTCTGTTGTAAAGCTGAACCACAATTGTAATCATTTATTAAAATGTAACTAAAATAAAAATTTTCTCTAACTTCCTAAATTTTTCCCAATATCCGAAGTAAGAATTGATTCTAAAAAATTGTTTTTTATATTACTTGTTACGTGTGCTTCTTCGACAGCAGATGCGGTTTTAAAAATCTGACGTAGAATTATAACATCATAGCTGTTATTTCATCTCAAAGTCGGTCAAGCTCCAAAATTTTGTTTGCCAGTTAGAAAAATTCAAAATGATAGTTGTAAATTTTTTCATTATATAAATACATGCCTATATATAGAGAGAAAGAGAGACAGAGAGCGATATACAAATTTCTTGATTGTTTCAAACCGGTTTAAAGTGGTTAAAGATTTAAAATATTAATTAAGACAAATAATGACTTAAGAAATAATGGTGTTCTCACATAATAACTTGAAATTTACGATCAAAGATTTCGTTTTCTTTTATATGAATATGATTTTGCATTATTATCGTAAAACAATATTAGCACCAAACTAGCCACAAATTTTGAGCTATAGTTAGGCTATATATATCCATAGTTTGCGCTAATAAAAGGGAGAAACTGAATTTTCTACAATGAATGACTAAGTAACGGACAGTTTAAATTGCAAAAAAAGCAGCATAATTTGTGATTATTTTTTTTTGTTCCAAAAGCTCGGATAATAAAAGCTTTATTGAATCAACAGGAGTGTTTTCCGGAAACTTCTTCACCTGAATTAAGGTTATCCCCCAACCCCCTTTTCCCATCCGTTCAAAAAAGTTGTGGACCCTGAGTCAATTCATAAACGACGTGCTAACTATTTTTTTTAAAAAACTTTTTGAACTAACCATTTGGGGATATTTCTTTCTCAAATTTATTTTTTTCCCCTTACCACAACAAAAAAAAATCTTCATAAAAGGATATATTGGAATATTTTTTATCATATTATTACAATGTATGTAAATTAAAACAATTGTTATATTCACTGTAATGGTTCTTCATTTTCTTTTTCTGGTTGAGTTGGGAAAAAAATTCATATTTTAATTTTGTATTTTCTAGTGTTTGAAGCAATGATATATATAAGCAGAAAGCAGAGTTACTTCCAAAATCATCGAGAATACAGGTTGAATTTTCAAGTTCGTTTTATTCCATCACGGGATGTACAAGCTGACGGACAAGGCGCGTCCGCTCACAGCACAGCAGAAAAGCATAATCGCAAAGAAGGGCGGGAAATCATTATCTCTGGTCTTAAATACCACAAGATTTTGATAGGGAAAATATTATTTTCACAGTGGTTATACAATGAGATTTTTATGGGGATTTCCTCAAAATACGCCTAAACAAACAAGAGAAAAGCAGAAATCTTTTCAAAGGAATGTGCTTGGCTGGACAGTTTTCATTTCTCACATGGAACGTGAGAATCTCTTGTCTTTTAACCGAATCAGCAATTTTACACAGCTTCTGTTGAATTAATTAACTAGAACGAGTGGAATGGATCATGAATTAAGAGAATATTTTAGAAGGAAATTACTATGACTAACTTAGATTGAAAATTCAGAAATTAAAAAGGGGTGTCGAGTGTCACGGTCCAGCTTGTTTATTCGTCCTCCGCCCTGAACGCTGCATTATTTTGAAAGTTGGACATCGGCGGCACAGTTTAACAAGGTGTAAAGAGCACTTGAAGTTGGAAACCTTATCATAGGAGTCGTATTTTCTTTGCAGATGAGAATCCTTTAAGTGCCACAAGCTATTATCAACACGATTTAATTTGGTGAAAGGTTTATCACACTTTTATCCCAGTATAACCCCAGGATGATAGAGATTGTTAATGTGGTCCTGGTGTTGGTGGCTGGGGAGTCAGTGTTCTGAACGAATGGAATAAACTACAAGTTTCCGAAGGGAATTCTGTAACCGGAGATCGCCATTGTAAGGAGGTGATCCTTCTCCCTGTATGTCTGTTCCGAGTTGCTATTGCATCAGACCATTTTTATGGATGCCCATGCATGGCCACGCCAGACTGCTGATGCTCAGCAGCCATTGAAAAGTGAAGATGTCACTCGATTGGAATAGTCAGCTTTTACCCCTGATTTAAATTCCATAGAACATGTATTTGATGCTTTTGGGAGATGCTTTGCTACGCGATTACACCGGGGAACACCCAAAGACTCAAATAAATGCTGATTGAGGAGTGAACACTCTTACCTTAAGAACTGTTGGACTGTCTAGTTCTGAGCATGGAGAGACAGTGCAAAGTAATTATTTTGGGGAGGGCATATACCACACTAAGGAACATCTGCTTGCTGTTCTTCCTCTTGGCAGACAATCATGTGTAGCGTTATTGTAAGCTCAATAAAGCTTTTTCCATATTCTATGTATTATATTCAATTTTGCGCTATTATGCTTCCGTCATCGTTTAAGTGCAAAATACTGTCCCTCATTTCTGAATTGCATGTCTCTCGGATGATTTCTTGTGCAGTTATGGCAAAAAAAAAAAACCTGTTTCTTAAGTTTTGCGCAAAGGTGTAATTTCTACAAAGTAAGACACTATTAGAAATGGAATTCTGCCATTAACTTAAGACTTTTCTATACTGAAGCCACCCACATATTACCAGTGTTCTAACGCAGTATACCAAAGTGTATGGCAGTGGAAAATAGTCTCTATAAAGCATGACACTGTGGGAAATGGGACTTTATAATAATATAGGAGTTTCTATATTGATGCCGCCCACATATTTCCAATGTTATAGCGCAATATACCAAAGCATATGACCGTGGAAAATAGTTTCTATAAAGATTGCATTGGAAAAACCCGTCATTAACCAAGGATTTCATACACTAAATCCGCCATCTTTCCAGTGTTCTAATGCAATATACCAAAGTATATGACAGTGGAAAATAGTTTCGATAAAAAGTGACACAGTGGTAAATGGAAACTTATGATAATATGGTACTTTCTATATTGAAGCCGCCCATATATTTTTAATATTCTATGGCAATATACCGAAATGTATGACCGTAGAAAATAATTTCTATAAATATGGCAATGGGAAATAAAACCCGTCAGTAACCTAGGATTTCCTATATTAAAGCCGCCCACATCTTTCCAGTATTCTAATGCAATATACCAAAGTATATGACAGAGGAAAATAGTTTCGATAAAAAGTGACACAGTGGTAAATGGAACCTTATGATAATATGGGACTTTCTATATTGAAGCCGCCCACATATTTCTAATGTTATAGTGCGATATACCAAAATGTATGGGATAGAAATACCACATATTTCAAATGTTCTAGCGCAGTATACCAAAGTATATGACAATAAAAAATAGATCCTATAAAGATGACATTGTAGGAACTGGAATCTGCCAGTAACTTAAGATTTTCTATACTGAAGTCATCCCCATCTTTCCAATGTTTTAGCGGGCTATACCCAAGGGAATGACAGGGGGAAAACAGTTTCCAAAAAGCAGGATACTGTGGGAAATGACATAAGAGTTTCCATACTGAAGCCACCTACATCTTTTCATTGTTCTAAAGCAGTGTACCAATGTCATTTATAAGGTGCCATATATATGCAAAAATTAAATTAATTTCTTTTTCAATATAACCCTATTTTATTCGGGCAAACCTTGTAAAAAGTGTAAAAGCAGAGACAGACACAATGAATACATACAAGTTCTCAAAACTTCTTGGTTTAAAGATACGTACTTTATTTGTGCAAAATAAAATGAAAACTTAACACAAGGCACTACAATAAATGTCAAGCAAATGACCTTCACTGAAACAAGGAAGCACGAGAGTCAAAAGCTATTTCTTCAAAATATTTGTACAATTCTAGTTCATCGTGTTCATTAGAGAAGGCAATACAAGAGAGTTCATGGAAAGTAGTACAACAAATTCATTCACATCATAACGCTTGGGAATCAGTAAAGCATCTTTTAAAAATAGACAGAATCAATTTAAATAGCGCGCTACTTTAGTTGTAAAACATCCACAGCTATTTTCCGATAACATTCTGGAATTCTTTGACAAAAAATATATAAACAAATCTGTACAAGAAAAGTATGACTGGAATTCTGTATAACAATTATAGAATTATTGTAATTTTTATCTAATTTCAAATCACATGATAATAAATCAGGAAATATACAAAATAAGCAGTTCTTAATGCATATCCAAAACTGCCTTCCACAGAAAACTAATATTTTGTGATATACTTTTAAAGCAATCATATACAACCTATGAAAATATGTCACTGCATTTCCATATCATGTTGTAACATTAATTATTTTTAAACAATCGGATGCAATTGGTTTTTTTAACAATTTCAGCCTTATAACGTATTCTGATTGAAAGATAAAGAACTGTTGATGAAAAATTTAAATTTGCAGAAAAATTCCACGATTACTTCTTTTAGAATATTATTTCTATGTTATTGTATTGAAATTAAAGATATTAAATTAGAAAAATTATTTAAAAAAGAAATATATTTAAATAATAAAACATATAATCGAAAAGGTAAACTAATCTAATAAATATGGCACGAAATATTGCTGCAACTTTAAGGAATTTAGATAAGCTACAGACCGAGAATTCAAAAATGCAGCATCGCAAATAAGTAACTGAGAAGTAATATATATTATAATTATCATAAATTTATCATAATTTTAATTTTTAATGAATCAGGATACATTTATTATAAATTTACCAGACATACTTTCATAGATTAACATTTTAACAATAGAGAAAACGATAACATAGTTATTCTTTCATGATGTGATAATATGACAAATATGTTACTTATACAAGTTTGGAAATGAAATATACAAATGCAAAGTTATTTCAGTGTACAAAATAATCGAAAAAAATCCTACATTCGAATATTTTGAAAATATGTATGACAGTAATGAATATATTACAAAGCCCACGCGAGCGAAACGCACTTAAAACAAACATTATCTTCCCGCTTCAAACGATATAAAATACTTGACTTGGAACATTTTCATCCACTTAATATTAACAAAAAATATTAAAAACTGGACGTTCTTCCAGTGACTGTGGAATTTCAGAAGATTTCATAAATCTCTTATCCCTGAAAAAACACACAAGATTTTCGTTCTGTCTTATCGAATTTCCTTAGAAGAATACTTTAAAATAGTCTTTGGCAACAATTCCATCCGACAGACATTGGACAAAAGAGATCCATCGCTTTGTTCAAAATACAATACATTGGTGTATTCTACGATCTGCCTTGAACAATACAGGTTTCATCTCAAAGCACCATAGATAGAAAATACTCTATAAAAGAATTGTGTTCCATTTTTTACACAGTCATGCTGGCACCGGGCGTAACAGCGTTGTGCCTGGTCTTTCGCATGCTATCGTCATTGAAAGCTGTACAAGGATTAGCGGAATTTGACAGGGCCACAGTTTTGTCAAAATCAATTTGGGCGTAACCTTCTGGCGATTTGATGGGAGAACTAGCAAGCGAATGAAGGCTGTTCTGAGTGGAAACTGGCGACGCAATATTATTATTGCTCGAGTCGGACTGGTACAAGTCCAGCACAGCATAAGTTAGCTGGATCTGTTCTTTGGAACTGGAGGTTTCAGAGGTAGTGGGAGAGCCCAGATTGGCATAGAAGTGTGACTTGAGCACTTGGGCAGAGTTTGGACTAGTTGGCGTAGTCAGAGTGCCACACCTGCTGAGAACTTCCGTAGGACTGGATCTACCAGACACGCATTTGCTGCTGGTGGAACTAGAATGAGCGGTGGCATCCGTTTTGACGTTCACATAGTAATGCTCTTTGTGTTTCTTGGCCGACTGTTCTTGCTTTAGGAGGTCGTCTAACTTTGCATAGTTGGTATTCAAATCCAAACAATGGGCGCAGTCCACTGGACAAGCTCCTCCGGCGCAAGGTAGGTGACCTGTGCTCAAAGTAACCATTGCACTGTTCACGTACGTGTTTCTGTTGTTATGTTCTACGCAACACCTTGTGAGTGAACAGCATCGATGTGTCAAATCTGCTGCAATCACAGAGTGGTTGACGTACTGGTTCATAATGCACATGGTATTCGAACAACTCGCACCCTGCTCAATGACCTCATTATTTACATAATGATGAGCCGAAGGAGAGGCAGATATAGATCGTCCCCCGCATGTCCCCAGACTACAGCAGCTAGGTAGGTTCGAAGGCATGGAAGGCCATTCTGTTGTCATACCCTCTGCCGGACCTACGCTGCTGGCTCCTTGGATGCATACGTACCCACCCGGGGAGCCAGCAGTGCTGTTGTGTCTCGGAGCTGGAGCGGGGGGTTGAAAATGAATGAAATTTGTTGCTGGGTTTGGTTGCAGATACCCGAAAGCGTCCACTGTTGGACTAGTCTGTGTCATGCTGTGGATGTGGCCGTTCTGGACTGCTGATGATGTGGAATGTGTGGGGTTCACCGATTCGGCGTTGGTGTTGGCAGTGATTTGTTCCTCCGCGTAAGTGTTAGATGCAGCATTGCTTCTGCTGTTGTTTATGGTTTCTTGCAGGATGCTGAACAAGGCCTGGGCTCTTCTGCATTTGAAGGCGTACACTCCCGCACCAGTGGTGCACCTTCTGCCGCACTCGAAAGAAAACACTTCCGAATCGAAACCGTACCGGCGCAGGCTTGTCAAAGGCCATCTCACTACAATGTTTGTTTTCTGATAAAGAATCAGTTGGGAGTCTGTTACTTCGATTTTTCCTGGTTTCAGATGACGCCCATCACTGTCCACATTCCACACCTACAAAAAGAAGATCGATTTAAATTAGAAAATATTTTCATATCAAAACAGCTTTGTTCATTTCAATAAATAAGTGTTTTCATTTAAATGAATTATTTCACTGTCGACAGGGTTTTGGTTATTAGCACATTAAGGATCGCAAAGAAATCAAGACACGCCTAGGACCCCACCGTTTTGGGGCAAACGTATAACTTTTAAACATCCCTCTGCAATAGACGGAAAGCCAAAAACGAGAAAACTTGTGAGCGGTCCGCAGCAGATGGGACGCGAATCCCGAGAAAACTCGTGAGTGGTTCTTATATGTGTTAAGAAGGTAAACATATATTTTCAATACAGCATGAAAATAAGAAATGATAATGATGTTAATCATGATAACATCATTATCATGGTATCTAATGGTATTCATGAATATCATGTAAAATAAATGAAATACAGCTAGATTTAAAGGTATAAAGACAAAATTTTTCAAATAAATGAAGTACCCTAGCCTTATTAGATATGTAAAAATAATCATTTTTATAAAAACGTACTAAAGGATAATGATCTATTAATTTGCGGGTAGAATTAAAACATCCGGCATTAATTTACAACTCAAATGATTGTATTGTCTTTAATGCGATAAAATAATATCATTCTTCTAATTAAACCTTTTAAAATACAGTATCTAACCTTATCGCTTGATTATAGAAATATCGAAACTATAAAAGGGCGATATTAAATGAGATTATTTCAGTTCCAACTATATTTTTATCTCTCTTAATTATATAAAAAACCCTTTCGATATTCATCGAATGAAATGAATATCTTAGAAATTGAATTCTAAATCCACTCTGTTTTCCGTTATCGCTGAGGCCCCAAATATTTTGACCACCCTTTTAAATACTTTTTCTTATTATCTTTAAATCCAGAATTACGGTACAAAAAGGTTTATTCAGAAATTTGGTTTATTTTTCATTCAATTTACAATTACAAATTTTGATTCAGAAGTATTATGAAAATATTCGTTATCTAATTTTGAAATTTTAATAAATTAACTGATAGTAAAAAAACTTCGAAGAACTTTTCAGTGATGCCATCTATTGGCAAATATTTATGTCCATACAAAATCTATATCCTTAACAGTGAAACAGGAATCTATGTTATCGAATCATAATATTTCTTAATATTTCAATTAATTTGGAATTATTGATTTTTTTTGCGTGGAAGAAGGACACTGCACATCGTCTAAATTGAATATAATTTTTATATCCTCAAGCTTTAAATTGATTCTTTTCTAAATAAAGTATTTCTAATAATCAATAATTAAACTTCATGCCATTTCCGGCTACCAGCTAATGCGAGGGGATTACGAGCTAAAAATTTCAATTCAATTTTTTTGCATCTTGCTTTTAAGTAGTTTTTTCAGTAAAATGTTTTTAAACTTCAGATTTCAATAAACATATGATTTGTACTGTTTTATTCATTGTGTCATGAATTTCTCTAATTTTCTATCTGTATATATAACCTTACTTTTAATGATTAGTTAGTGCTGAAGTTAGATTTTAAATGTAAGTACAACAAAGTTTAAAATAATAATAATGATGGTATGTTTTATACTAAAACTAACTTAAACAAGAAAAATAAGCTGAATCTTCACCAATGGAGTAACAAATTTTAGAATGAGATATTTCTACTAAAAATGATAGAGACTTGAGTTCGATTTCCTCAATGAGATTAAAACATACATCTAAAATATTTTTTTTTAAAAATTAATTAAAAGCAGAAAATTTATATGGTGACATAAAAAAATATTTCTATGTTGTAATATTCGCATAAGTTATTGCTGGAACTATCGAAATTTCATTTAATATTTAATTAATTAAAATTTTAATAAAGAATCGCTTTGAGGTGTACATTCACTCTCTTCAAACTATGCCTGTGCAAACTTTGTGAGCTCTAGATATATGGATTTCGCCTATAGAATGCACACAGACCAGCATTCTTGTAATTATATATTCTGTGTGCATTTTATAATATTGTAAATATTTAATGCTTACGTGAAATATTCTTGTAAATTATACTGTAAAAATTTAATGCTTAATGGCATGTTCTTGTAAATAATACTGTAAATATTTAATGCTTAAATGAAATGCTCTTGTAAATAATACTGTAAATATTTAATGCTTACGTGAAATATTCTTGTAAATAATACTGTAAATATTTAATGCTTACGTTGAAACATTCTTGTAAATTATACTGTAAATATTTCATGCTTACGTGAAATATCCTTGGATTGTTCTCGTAGGCTTTTGAGAACGCGCAGCCCATCTTTATCTGTTGGTCGTCCAGTGCATTCTGGAAAAGAAATTTGCGGATTAGTTATGCATCGCGCAAGAAAATTAGTAAATGAAACATTAAAGAAAATCAATAATAAGCTTCTTTTTATTTAATGAATCAGTATTCATAATTGTCCACCGCCGTCTGTAACGCTGGGCACAATTAAAATACTCTCGTCCCTTTCAACCTGCGCTATTAGAGAATGGACAAATTTCAACTTTAGTTTGACCTCTAGCAACCAATATAGACCATTTTTAAAATTTATTGATTTATAAGTGTGCGAAGACATCTAAGCATGAATAAATAAAAAAAGGCCGATGATCTAAGGTACTAATTTATTGTTATCATGTCAGAACATGATACTGTTTTGGGAATGAGATTTTCTAGCTTCAACAAAAACCAAATACAAATATTATTATCCGCAAGATTATCTCAAAAAATCAGCTTTTAATAATGCATTGCAATTGCATTTACAAAAGCTTCAAAATTCTTTTAGTTGCTTTTTATTAATTATTTAAAATTAATATAATTAATTGACCAAAAAATTACAGCTGGCTGAAACAAAAACAAGTTCGTTTCGAAAATAAATAATAACACATCAATTGGCGTTGAACTTTCGATTGATGCAATGCAAATGCATGAATTTTCTACGCCAGTTAGGGTAATGCAATAAATTTCTTTATTATTTATTACTTTAATTCAAAAATACTTCAAAGTGAATCCGAAAATTCTAATTAACGATATTTAATTTTAAATGCATCAAACATTAATAAAATTAACAAAATCTTTTAAAATAATTGCCCCAAAACATGTTAAACCTAACCTCAATAGTGTGGGGTAAAACAAAGTGAATTCGTTACTTATTTTGTGGTGGGGAATTGAATATTTTTGGCGAGACAGTTAGTTTTTAATTAATTAATAAAATTAATGAATTAATATTTGAAAAAACTGTGCATAACGTCAAATGTCATCCACTACAAGTTTTAAAAAAATTTACTTGAACTTCAGGATGAATAAAAACTGTTTAATTAACGATTAAAAATTTGAATAATATATATATAGGGAATAGTAGGATTTGAAAAAATAAAACATTAATTATGAAAGTAAAATTTAAAAATTAAGTTAAGAATGCGAATTCAAAAAAATCTATTATTGAAAGCTACAGAAATAAAGAATATTCCTATACAGAAAGCAATTTTATTGCTTAATTTCTAATAGCTTTAAAAAATAATCCAATTAAGTTGAATAAATCTAATTGATACGGGATTATTTTTTTCTCAAAAAAACACATTAATTAAAGATCAGATTTACTTTCACCTTCCGATGCAGAAAACAGTTTCCCAAAAATATATTCATAAAAAATGTAAATAAATGCATCTTTTGTCATTCCCCCTTTTATATTCTTTCAGTTTGCATCTTCTGTAAACCAAAACTCAGTTCTCGTTTAAAATGCACAAAATCCACCGCTGAGAAATTGGATGCAGCAGAAAATTAAATAATTGAGGCAGGCTCGAATCACAAGATCTGTAAATAACTTTCGTTTAATATTTTATTTCTCTTAGCTGCTGTTTCTATTTTTTGGTGTCTCATTTTTTTTTTTTTTTCGTTCAAAGCACGCCGTCTGATTCGAGAAAGGACTGAAGTGAAGAGGTGCAAGTCAGCGACACGTGCTGTCGAGGAATATCGTCTGTGTCCCGCTCGATGACGTCACGATAGGATTCCTTCGGCGCCTCGACAAATATCGTCTGCTGCCAGCTATAAATACGCGAGCTCATGCGGATTTAGCGTTCACTACAAGGCCGCTATCAAGTCCCTGGATTATCGGAGGAGTTAACCCTTCCCACGAGACAAGTCTCCCCATAACCGAGGAAGATTAAATGGAAAAAGATCGATGCTGACACAAAACTCTGATTTATCATGGAAATGATAATAACGGAGCCATTTTGGATTATTACACGATTAGTTACACCATTACACTCAATGCTAGGACGTATGCCTGTTTATATGGATTAAAAATGCGTCATATCTGATTGTCGTGGATTCACTAATGAGGATTGTATAATAAAATATGCATGCTTGCAGAATGCTTTAAAATTAAAAAAAAAAAGATTAAAATGAAATCTGCTATGCATATTTCAGTGTATCATGTCAGAAAATCATTTCTTGAACGGCCAAGCACCACGTGCTCGTGCGAGTTAAATTATAATTTTATTCCTTTTCATTGTTTCATTGAATGAGTCACTAGCATTGCAAACGAGCCAAAACACTTTGTCTCGCATTTATTGTTTTAAAAAATATCACATTTCCTATTTATTTCATCTCATTTAATCACTTGTTCAAAATGACATTTTTTCAGGTTTCATTTGCTGTAGTCATTAACTTAATTTTTTTAATCGGAGCTTTTGTAAATGCAATGGCAACATGCAATTAAAAGCTGATTTTTTTGAGAAACTCGTGCAGATAATATTTTTATTTTTCGCCAACGAATTTTTGTTGACGCCAAAAAATTCATCTAAAAACCACATCATGTTCTGACATGATAAAAACTTATTTTAAATATATAATTTTAAAAATTATTTAAAATAATTTAAGTTAGATACAAAATATAATAAAATTAAAAATCTATTTCAACCAATTATGTTCATGACTATTCAAATGAAAACCCTTCCTTAAGTTAATTTGAATATAAAATTTAAAAAAAAAAAAAAAATACAGACCTCAATTCATTAACTTTCATAACAATCCAATAAATGTAAATAATACGTAAAAATAACGATCCCAAAGCTAATTTCTATTCACGATTAGCTTTATTCATTGGCCAATAGCGAAACCAATTTAAATATAAGAAAAATTTCTATAGATGTTGAGATTTCGACTATGACGCTAATCAAAAAGGCGAGATCAGATGCAAAAAAGGTTTCCCATAATTAAAGCAAGATTTGAATTTGCCTTCATTGGTGCATTCAAGTGTTAGCAACCCTACTAAAAACATTTGATAACTGATTGTTTAATGTTAGTAAAAATGGAGTAATACACAATAACAACGTGTTTTCATTTCTGAGTCTTCAAAAATAATGACATTCTGGTGGCCACAGTTCAAAAATTGGAGAAATGGCCTCCTAGATCGTTAGATTTAACTCTATTGGATTTTTTTTTCGTGGGGCTATTTCAAATCAAAGGAGCATGTCAGCATACCCAAAAGCACGCTTGCATTAAAGAAGGAAATTCAACGCTGCATCAACGAAATTTATCTTCATTTGAGCAAAATAGTTATGTAAAATTTGAACAAAAGAGTGCGCATGCGCCATGAAAACCTAGAGGCCATTTGACCTAGTATTTTATTCCATACATAACTATATCCCGTGTAGTTTCTGATTCAATAAAAATATAACAATTTAAAGGAAAAGAACTTGTTTTTATTTAATTGTTTTTTTAGTGTTTTTTAATTTAATACATATCATGCGTTGACATGTTTGTTCTATTGTATGACGCTCCATTTTTATAAACCAACTTTTTCTATCAGCTTCAAATCAACTATCAACTGTCCAATTATTTTTTAATAGGGTTGTCAACACTTTAATGCATAAATGGTGGCAAATTCAAAAATTAGTTAATTTTGGAACACACTTCATAAAGGGATATTTTCCAAACCCATATGATAAGGGAATTCTGAAACTTTTATGCAAGATTTAGACATCAAGTCACGTTCTAAATTATTTGTTTTATTTAGATGAATGCTCTGTTTTGGAAAACTATTTAAGGGTTATTCTAACTTGACTAAAATTTCTGATCATAGTCAAATGAAAAGATAGACTCTTCAAAATAGCGAACTCTTAATTAAATGGGAAGATGCAAATCTCTCAATAACAGATTTAAAGTATACCAGAATCCATATACGCATTAATCTTAGGTACAACCAAGTTTTGAACTTATAAACTTACTATAAAAAGAATCCATCCAACTAAAAAAAAATGATGCGTTCATATCTACTATTCATTTCAGAGTCCTGAAATTATCATTTTTCGACATTTGCACTTCGATAAAGTTTGATATGCAGTAAAATTATTATATATGTTAATTAATAAGTGTTTAAAAAGTAAAAACAGATGATTTATTGATATTTCGTTCCTGTTGTTCGCAGAATAAAACCAAAGAATTTTATACTATATTGTATTCGCAGAACTTCTCGTAGTTAATAAAATTGTCGCTTATCGCTAAATGCAAACAACTCCTTTAAACTGCCCCCTTACACCTTTTTTGACGAAATAAATGCTTCCTGACTCTTGCACAAGAGAAAATCAGAATTCAATAACAAAAAGTTAGTAAATGGAGTTAAGTTTATTTTTATTTAGTTATGATTGATCATGCTCTCTTTGCATTAAGTGAAATGAAACAGGATTTTATGAGAGCAAATTCAACGGTCTAATTTGAATAATAATAAATTTTATTTGAAGTTACGGTTACCGTTAACTACCTTTTTAATTTTAGCTAATTTTCTAAAAAAATAACTAAGAGTTTTAATTTCCGTCCATGATATTATTGAATAGATTATCTTTTCCATAATCGAAAAATGACTCTACGATTTTAGGTTTATTCCACTTATTAACAAATAACAATTGATGACCTTCAAAATAAAGATTATAAAACTCTGGTATTATTTTAAGTCATGTGTTTATTTGAGCCTAAATAATATTCAAAACTTAACTAAAACGAGATATTGAATAATATTTTTGATTTAGACAAACCGATTTTAAATACAATGTAGCACAAATGTTCTTAGTTTTCGTCCTGCAAGTAACAGAACTGAAATATGTCGTTATCAGCAATAATCTGCTTTTATTTTTTAAACACTTCTCACTTAACATGAAACCCAAAACGATTTCCTGCATATTTGTTTAAAGAATAAAATATATATAAGAACAGAAAAGTTCATTTAAAGCAGAATACATAAGAGAAATTATCGAAGGTCAAATTAATTTCTTCTTCTTCTTTTATGTTAAAATAGCAGACGATTTCTCTTATTATCGACAGACGGTTCTATTAGTCAGTGTCAAAGAACTCTAAACTAATAAATGTAGTCTAGACACCTACAGGTTATCTAGACGCTGGTAAAAAAGAATAGACAAAACACTATTAATTAAATGCCTAATGTACACAAAATGCTAATAAAAATGCTAATCTTCTAATACTGATGACCAATTAATAAGGAAAAAAGACTTACTAGGTGGAACAATTAAAATCGGAATAAATGATCTGAAAAAACATTTCAAAATAAGTATAAATAACGAATAAAAAACAATGATTCGCAATGTATTTTTCGAAATTTATTCTAAATATTATTTAATATTAAGAATGCAAATTTTTTATTGAGAAAAATAATGATTATTGCATCATCGATTAATGTGTTTCTCTATGTTAAAGTAAAGTGTCTTATCTAATCGTATTTTGTCGTTTTGTTTTGTAAGCCAGTAACTAAAATTTCTTGCGAGAGTTAAGTTTTTAAAAATAATTTTAAAGGATTAATAAAAAAAAGAGAAGACGTTCTTAAATTGCTACGTTCATATTAAGTAATAATTCTTTTCCCATGAATAACTATTTTTCTCGAACTGTTTAGTAAAATGGGATTATGTGAATAAAATAAAAAAAAATGCAAGTAAAGAAAATTAAAATATCTAACCCCATATGATATATTTTTCCTTCCATTTTTTTAAATTTAATATTCCTCCAGTCATTCGGAACTTTAAATAAATATTTTTTAATTCTAAACAATATTAAAATGGTTTAGAAGAAAAAAAAACATTTATTTAAAGAATTTCAAAGAATTCTTTAAAATGCAAAGTTGACAGGAGAAAATGCAAAGGAGATGGTAGAAAATACAAAGGAAATTCTAGATACAATTCGATCGGCAAAAGAACAACTTTTCTTTTATGCAAAGTAAACACAAAGAATGAATGGCAATAGTAATAAGGAACAACCTTTAAAATTTAGATAAACCTGGACCTTTACACTCCCCTCTACGATGAAAAACTCAATTTTGCAAATACAACTGTCTACGAATAAAATTATTGAAAAGCGCTTTCAGTCACATAGGTGAAATTTTATATACTTTTTACAACAAATTTGTAGATTTGGTCATATTTTGGGCGAAATACACGCGCAGAAAGTAAGTTTGTCTGTCCTTCTGTTTGTTCCAGTAAAAATGAACTCAATTAATAACGAAACGTAAAGGGTTAGATAAATAAAATTTACCTCACAATTTTAGCAAATGGAGTTTTAGATCAACATTAAAATCCATCACTGGCGACGACACAACCTTTCTCTAAAGAAGTACGTCCCGTCATGGATGGAAAAAGCCAGATCCCGGTTGATCCGTAGAGAACATCACCCCATTGGCGCACTTTTTAAAATCGCCAATTTCCAGCATTCTTGCATTTTATCTCCCTGAGGAAGATATCCTCCAACGACAACATCGGGTTGCCATATTTGTCGCTAAATATCCTTGGCGAAAAGGGGGGGGGGATGCTCTCTCCTGTCGCACCCTAGATCCCCACCTTTTCGTTTATCCACATGGGTGATGAGAACCAGGCATTATATCGGAAGATTCTCACCCTCAATTATGAGGTGCCACCCGTCGTGGAACCGATATATAATGTAAAAAGAACTTTTGATAAAGCAAAAGTTGATGCAGACACCGATAACCATAATAATTCTTTCCACAGTACTCAGTATACCAAAGGGATAAAAAGTGTTGCCACAACACTACAAGCAAATAAAATCAATTACGGCCCTGGTCCTAGGAAACAACATCTCACGTGATAGCTCAACAATTAAAAACCCATTTCACTCGAAATGTTTCGAATGCACTCTCTCCGCATTTATTACAAAGAATAAAAGCGACAGATTTCTCAGCTATCATAAAAAAAGATATCGAACGATACCATAAACAGCAGTGTCAGACAAGGAAATTCCATAAGTCAGATGTGCATAAAACAAGAACCGTGGCAGATATTTCTGCCTCATCATGCAATTGACAACTCATTATCCTTAACAGATCCTCGCATCCTTGAACATGTGCATTTTGTTCCACTTTTAAGAGCATCGTTCCGAGTGGTTTCGGCTTTTATTGGCATATCAACATAACACGACATGTTACAGTCGGTTATCAATAAAGCCATTGCTATGAGTCGTTAACAGTTTAAATGCTTACAATTGCTCGGTAAAAATGTTTTCACGTCGTGCGTATGGAATGTAATAAAAGTTTAAATTCCTGAGAGGCATTTACGGGCAATCTTTGAGTAGTACACTATGACAATGGACTTGATTGATGCTCGTGTTACGTACAACAAATGAGCCGTGCCAATTTAATTTTAAAGCCTTTTATTGTCGGACTGTAACTTTTACATCATAACAAAACGTAAAACAATAAACGATGACTGACGTTTTATTTCTTTATTTTTTGTTGTTGTTTGTAACTGTGACTTTACATGAAATGGCTTTGTTACAACAACAAATATGACATTATAATAAAACTTACTTTATGGTTTATTTAGATATATATTGCTGGTCTATTGGCAGTTGATAAGTTTAGTTCCACATTCCCCTCTCCCATTTTAATAATGCTAATAATTTTTCTTAGGTTAATCTTGTTTTATTGAATTAATTTTGTTACATTTGTCTTTATTTCTTATTAGTAGCCACGAATGACTATTTGGTTCGCCGAGAGTATCCGTTATATTTGACTTCAGATAAATCATTTTTTATAGCTCCAAGATTCCGTGAAATAGTCTGACATTCAAACAGTGCTATTTTAATTGTCTTTATTAGTCCAATAACATCATAACGCCATAAAATTTAAATATCCGGTTCAACTATCTCCTAAATTATACCTCAGGGAGCACCTCGAAATGAGGTTGAGGTGCTCTTACACTAATAGGTGGGGGTTAGGCTCCTCGCATCGATAACAGTACGTGCTTCCTACTGGAAGGGTTGTACCGTGGCCAGTGATGGCAGAACTTAACCATTGTGTCCGTCAGTGTTGCTGTTGCGGCGGTCCAGTCATTCAGTTTTATGGTTTATTCCTTGAGTCTATGGATCGGAGAGTCTAGTATAACTATCTTCTAAATTTCGAGGTATTGTAATTTCATTTTTTATGCGTTTCGTAAATAAAAAAATTAAGCAGAACCTTTTTTTTTTTTCATCTTTCAACAGTGGAAGAAAATCGAGGATTAAATATTGGACGGAATAGTAAAAATGGTTTGGATTTCAGGATGACAAACAATCTATTGTTGGAAATTAAGCAAAATAAATAAACAAATAATAATAATAAATTATTTAACTTGCTTAGTCTAACTAGCTGCTTAGTCTATTTCGTTAGACAGCAACAAAAACGATGTTTTGTAAAATTATAATATTTTTAAGTTAGCTTATTTTCTGTGACTTGTGATACGTAATTGTTCAAGTTAATTATAAAATGCAACGCTCTATTAGACAGACTGTTTGACATAGAGCTGCTCAAATTTGGCACGCATTTACTACTTGGATATGTCCTCATTAAGTAAGTTTTTTCAAAAGTTTAATTAGATTTCCTGTTAATAATAATTAATCTAAATTTTAATTCCTTTTCTCATTGCCATTAAAAATATATCATAAAAAGCATTTTTGCATCACTTTAATAAACAAAGTGATGACAATTTTATTCCAGGCATTTATTTTTATTAAATTAAATTTTTCTACATTAACTTTAATTCCATTTTCTAACAGTGCAAACTATTTTTAAAGTCCCATTCGAATTTTTCACTGTCGTGATTATGTGAAAATGAATCATAGGTGTCTGTGTTAAGAACCGAGATCTACTTATACATCTAGAAATTTCCATTCTTTTTGGGGAGATTAAATCCAAAGCGTTCTCACAAGAAGCGAACTCTCTTTTAAGAGTGTTGATAGCAAAGTGAATTCTGTAAGTTATTGCTGTTTTCTGTTCAGCAATTTTCTGTCTATTTGCATTGTTAGAGTCTACACGTAGCTACTATTCTTTGCAATAAAAGTACATAGAACAAAACTCAATCCCACTCGATATAAAGTACAGATTGACTTCTTTTCTTCATATATTTTGAGGCATAAAAACATTTTCCTATATTCCAGTGTTGTATTTTTATCATCATATACTCATCTGGATGATTTTCCATATCATTATTGATAAAACTTTTCCAAAATCACCATTTAAGGAAATAATTTTTATTATGTACATTATAGTGGCTACCACTTCTTTACTATGAAACCATTGAAAATAATCTTTAGCAATGATTTCCAAAGGTTTTTCGTGCCACATGAAAGTTTGTTTTTTGCAGCAAAAGATACCATCTAAAATAAGAAAAACATCGGCTAACTGATGTAGATCAACACACAAGCTTTTCTTTGTTGTAACACAGTCTAGCTATGGGAGAAAGACAAAATTACTGCGCGAGTACTTTTCGACTCTCCGGCTTATACTCAGTGTTTCAGTTAAGAGTACAAGCAATTGTTCCTCTCGAGTCTTGAGTGTTTTCCCAGACATTGTGGTAGGTAAAATCACCAAGAATATAATAAGGAAGCTCATTATCAGACAAATTGAGGGCATCGAGGGAAAGCAACTGGAGCTGACCTCAGAGAATATACTCTACTTCGTTTTCAAAGAGGAGTTTTTTAAATGATAAATCCGCTAAAACTATTATTAGCGTCTTATGGTTTTTTTTCCTTCAAATTGTTGTTTTATTAATTAATAATAAATTTAGACATATTCTGAAATATTTATTATCATGGTGTTTTCGTTAGGGGGATTTGAACAATGGAAGGCAACGAATAATTGAAGCTCGAAAATCACGTGGGCAATGAATAAAACATGAATGCCAATATTCATAAACATCTTTTAATAGAATATATTTTTTACCTGCTTTTACCAATTATTGCATTATTATTATGTATGCTTCTTAGAAAGCAGATGAGTTTTTTTAAAAGATTGACCCGCTTTTAATATTATTGCTTTATTGTTATGTAGGCTTCTTTGACAGCACATACGTTTTTAAAAAGGTTGAAATAAAAAATAATGACATCGTAGCTGTTGTTTAATCTCAAATTCGTTCGATTTCTAAGACTTTGTTTGCCAGCCAGAAAAACTGAAAATGAAAGTTTTAAAAAAATTATATATTTAAAGTTAAATCTGTCAGGTCAAACGTTCGCTCGATGGCGTGGTGTGGAGATGGAAGGCGGTGCCTGCTCAGGTGCCGTCCACGTCATCCGATCGTGGTTCAAAATTACGACGTCTGTCCCCAAATAGTGTTGTTTTACAACGGGACGCTGGTATAAATAAACTAAACGCAATCTCAAAAGGGGTTTGTCTGTCGGTTTTTATTTTCAGATGCACGTAAAAAAGTCTAATCAAAAAAACGCAAAGATTTATATAAATAAAATTTATTTATGATCTAGATACTAAAATTAGATTTTTTGTGATAAAATTTGATTTCAATCGCTCAAAAAAAAAAAACTATCCAAGCTGTAATTTGGATTTTTTTTAAATCACTAAATTATAAAATTATTATATTTTTATCTCTTTATAACGAAATTATAAAATTATTATATTTTTATCTCTTTATAACGAAATTATAAAATTATTATATTTGGATCGCTTTTTTTCAAAACACAAAATGTGCTTTTGGGGATCCTTGAAAATAAAAATCTGAGCACCCGTTGTTTTAGAGCTTCATATAAATTGTATATTTTTTATTCTACTGGGTAGGGGGTGGGATAACAATTCTTTTGAAAAGGATTAAAAGTTAGAGTTGTCACAACTGTAGTTTCCATTGCCATTATTCATATGTCGTTTTTGTAAAAAAAATTTTAAGTTTTGGAGTTTGATTACATTGTTTGAAGAAAAAAAGCAAAGAAAGTTTTTAAAAAAAATACGAACGTAATCGAAAAAATTAGATCCTTCCCCGATTTCCAGCAATCAAAACAATCTCACCTTCCTCCCCTCCCAACAAAAACAGAGAACAGCCGACCGAAAATTCGTCCTTGTGACGTCGAGTGGAGAGGTTCTCACCGCCGAATCGCCGAATGACCTCGACCGTGCGCCTGCACCCAGTGCGCATTGCGTGGAGCGTTGTCACTGGCAACTAGACGTTTATTAATTTGGAAGATGCTGCCTGGCTGTGATGAAACAATTCGGTGGGAAGGGGGGTGGCAAGAGGGAGGGAGGAGAGAAAAACAGCGCTGTCGGAGGGGAAAAAAAGAATGTATGAGGGGCACGTGAGAAGCGGTATCGCGGGTGGTTGCTGTGCGAGATGATCTGCAGCTTCCTGATTAGGAATTCACATTTGGGTCAAACTGGAATCGCCCTCACTTTCTGTCCATTTCCTCTTTTCCATTTTTCAAACGGCGTCTGTCAAGAAAATGGGGATTCTGTTTTTCCAACGCGTTTCCTCAACAGTTGCTGCCAAATGGACACACTGAGAGAAAACTGGAACAGATGACTGTTGCTGTCAATTGCAAGGGTGTGACGGCCAAGTCCAGAGCCTGACTAAGGTAGGGGGCATACAGGGCAGTTGCCCCGGGCTCCCACAGACAGAGAGGCCCCGAATGGAATAGATCGTTTATTTTACATTTCCTTCTTTAATAAACTATTTTTATATGAAATATAAGTACAGTGTAAAATCCGTTAGTTTTATGTAAGCTTTTTCATTAATCTATCGCATAAACGTACGCAAACACACACGCACGCACACACACACAAATCAATAATTCGTAAATATATGGCTTTCTAGAGAGAAATTCAGCTAAATTTTCTCACTTACGGTGGACAAATTTGGTCAAATCAAAAGCCTGTATGTTTACATATCGCAATATGCTATATGTTTACAAAAATGCGGGTTTCGTATTGGCTTAATTGAACCATCGCAATTGCAAAACTTTGCAAGATGCCCCCCCCTCAAAGAAGTTTTCGCCACGTGCCTCAATCAGGCTAAGTCATAACAGTTTTGTGCCATATTCATATGCATGTTTACTTTTCTATTCTAATAAAACCTCCTAATGAAGTGGAGATTATAAAAAAAAACAAACCCGCTGTCATAACTTTAGCCGCCACACGTTCACTTTTTGATGCAGATTAATTATTTCATTTTCAAGTCATCTTAAGATAGGTTTTGTTCTACAATTGCAGTAACTGGAAAATGTGATGGATGCTCAATTATTCAACCATATATATATATATATATATATATATATATATACACTGAAGTGACAAAAGTCATGGGATAGCAATATGCAAATATACAGATGGCAGTAGTATCGCAGCGAAAAAGTATAAATGCGCAGTTCGTTTTCCAGAGCTTTCATTTGTGTTCAAGTTATTCGTGTGAACAGGTTTTCGATTTATGGCGGCACGACGAGAATTAACAGACTTTGAACGTGGAATGTTAGTTGGAGCTAGACGCATGGGTCATTCCATTGCGGATATCGTTAGTGAATTCAACATTCCGAGATCCACAGTATCAAGAGTGTGCCGAGAGTATGAAATTTCAGGCATCCCATCCCATCCCATCATGGACAGCGCAGTGGGCGACCACCTGCACTTAACGACCGAGACCGCCGACGTCTGTGTAGAATGGTCAATGTTAATAGATACGCAACACTTCGTCAAATAACTGCAGGAATCAATGTGGGACGTACGAAGGACGTGTCCGATAGGACTGTGCGGCGAAATTTGTCTTCCTTGGGCTGTGACAGCAGAAGACCGACTCGAGTGCCTTTACTGACAGCACGACATCGCCTGCAGCGACTCTCCTGGGCTCGTGAGCGTATCGACTGGTCCCTAGACCAGTAAAAAACCGTGTCGTGGTCAGATGAGTCACGATTTCAGTTGTTACGAGCTGATGGTAGAGTTCAAGTGTGGCGCAGACCCCACGAAGCCCTCTACCCAAACTGTCAGCACGGCACTGTTCAAGCTGGTGGTGGCTGCATAATGGTGTGGGCTGTTTTTACATGGCATGGACTCGGTCCTCTGGTGCAACTGAACCGATCATTGACTGGAAATGGTTAAGTTCAGCTGCTTGCAGATCATTTGCAGCCATTCATGGACTTCACGTACCCACACAACGATGGGACTTTTATGGATGACAATGCGCCGTTCACCGGGCCAGAACTGTTCGCGATTGGTTTGAAGAACATTCCGGACAATTCCAGGGCATGATCTGGCCACCTAGATCGCCCGATATGAATCACATCGAGCATTTATGGGACATCATCGAAAGGTCCGTTCGTGCCCAAACTCCTTCATCATCCACACTTTCACAATTATGGACGTCTATACAGACAGCATGGCTCAATATTCCTGCAGAGGACTTCCAACGACTTGTGGACTCCATGACACGTCGAGTTGTTGCACTTCGCCGGGCAAAAGGAGGACCGACACGATATTAACAGTCATGCCATGACTTTTGTCACTTCAGTGTATATATATATATATATATATATATATATATATATATATGTGTGTGTGTGTGTGTGTGTGTATAACGTTGCTTCATAGAACAAAGTAGAGCTAATCCGGCGTCCTGGCATAGGGGCAGCGTATCTCTCCTGTGAGCTGGACGTCAGGGGTTCGAGTCTTAGTTCGGGCATGATTGTTCTTCTGTGTTTTCTCTGTACGATTAGTGATTGACCCCCCCTGTAAAAATTAAAAATCTTTAAAGATATCTAAAAATAAAATTTTGACTCAACTCTCCAGCTTTGGCAATTAAGCCAATTATCTTAAGTCACCAATCTTACTCAATGTCACCAGTTTTACTAACCCCTTTGCATACTAATAGTACATAATTAATTCATTTAGTATACTCTATGCTTATTACGCAAGTGTAACCTAAAATAGAAATTTCATTTAGTGGGATAAGATATGGTTTATTAAAATTGATCAACATTACTTAATATAATGCTCTTACTATTATGAATAAACAGCTGGTTTCCGAAGGAATTTGGGATTTTCTTTAATCAAATCAAGAACATATGTATTTTGCAAATGATATTAGAGTTATGCTCTTTTTCATGACAAAATACACTTCCTCAAATTTTTTTTTTGTAATGACACAATAATATAAATTAAGTAGACCCTCATTTACAATAATCGGTTCTAGTTATCAGTAAAATTCTCTTAAGTCAAAACTTTGTTTATGATTTCAATGTGAAATAGTTTAAAACTTGCTCTCTAAAGAGGCAAATAATCTAACCGAAATAGAGTAGGTGAAGTCTCGACTTAAAGGTCGAAAATTCGAAACTCGATGTCATTAAAATGTCTGCGAATCTAATGTATATCAAATCTGCTAAAACATACTTTTAGAGAAATATGAGTTCATAACTCTTTTGTGGGCTGCCCAAATTTCAAATATCTATCATAAGTATTGTATTTACGTATTAGACCGTCTTTGCCAATGATCGCCAACGGTTTAGAAACTCATTGGCGAAAACTTCAAATTTGGCGATGAAGATCAAAGTATTACACCATTATCGGATCAATATAATTGGCGGTTTAGCAACTCATTGGCGACGACTTCCAATTTGGCGATAAAGTTGGACGGTCTAATACGTAAGTACCATAAGTATTTTGAGAGTGGGGGAAAAATAGGAGGATTATGTAACTAATGTAGACTCTTAATAAAACAGAATGCTTTTCAATAATTCCATTTTAAATGGTAAATGTGAGCCAAGAAAGGAATGTTTTTTTGCAGTTTTAATTTATGATTTATAGCAATTAACCTTCTGTTAATCGAAATATTTATATATGTAATACAGAGGTTCCCAAATTATTGGTCTGAATAAGATCTTAAATATATATTTATCTTTCCAAAATTAGCCAAAATGCGATTTAGATTTAAAATGCTACGTAGTAGCGAATAGAGGTACGAAAACCGCAATATGCAAACAAGAGACTCATGTCGAATAATAAGAAATGAAAAAACAAAATGGATGTCCTTTCATTATTGAATAATAGACTTTTGCCCACGATACATCTGTCGCGGTATCAGCTAAAGGGATGGAAATGTTTTCTCTCAGTGATTTTTCTAACGTTCTGATGGGTGTTTCTTTCATACGAGTCGATTTAGGAAAGAGAAGTTTTGGATCTTTGATAAGAATGTTAGACCGTTGGGGATTTTCTTTCCTTCCCTCGGTACAGGCGAAATTGTAATGCTCATCAACTTTTTCAATCGCGAGTTAGAAATAATTATATAAAAAAGTGGGATTTGTATCAGGAAATAACAAAAAAAAATTGAATTTATTTTAAGATAAAAGTTATTAAAGATAAAACTATCTAATTTAAGATAAAAGTTTTTATTTAATATAATTTAATTTAAGATAAAAGTTCTTAAAATAAAAGTTAAAAAATGATTATTTTTAAAATTAAATTAAGATATACCATTAGTAATGAATTTAGCAGTGAAATTCATGAAAGTGATTGTTATTTTTATCGGTTTTCAAATTTAATAAGCTCTGTTTCGATAAGATTAAAATTATTTTGAATGGGAATTCGTTTGAAATTACTTAGGTTTGAACAGGCTGTTAAATAACCTTTCCCTCAATTTTCTAAACATAGGATATGTTTTTCGCCATAAAACACCTTCTTTCAACACATAATGCTCCTTTTTTTACAAAGAAATGCTGAATAAGTTATTATTGTGGAACTGCAGCAAGTAAGCGAAATATTGACAGACAGTTATGTCGAAAGTGCTTTGGAGAGATCCTCTGCTTTTCAAATTACGTAATTCTATCTCACTTCTTGACGTCAAAGATAAAACGAAATCACTTTCTACACGAAGCCATCTCGTTTTTAAATTTATTTTCAACAGCTCAATTTACTGTTACATCGTTTTTCGTTATCTTCTGCACAACATCGTTCCAAATATATTTATTACAGCAACAAATCGAGATAGCAATGCTGGGAGTGATTGGAACTTTGACAATGAAAATATTGAGTTTCAATGAACTCGGGAGACTTTTCTGATTATCTAGGTGCCAATGAGATTTGAAGTTGCGTAATAACTTCAGATTTTACTAAACAAAATGCGAAAAGAAAATTCAAAATTGTACGAAGTTTAGCGAAAACACTTTGCTGACGAAAGAGATGTAAAAATGATTTTAAAAAAACTTTAATCTTTATTATAAATAGAAACCTACGATGACCACATGGTTTTCTGAGAATTTGGGTTATAACTATTTTCTGATAAATCTTCCAGATGTAAATGATTCTGCCAAATGTCGAATAATTTTCTTAATTAAGTTCTGTTTATCGTGTGTATAAACCTTTCTCCATAATATCGTAAAGTTATTGATACATAGACGTCCGTCTCTACTTTTTATCTTGTCATAGCATGATGTTTTTTTTCTTCAGATAAGGTTTTGTGGCTACAAAATTCCGTCGGCGAAAAATAGAAATTTTACTATCCGCAATAGCATCTTAAAAAATCAGCTTTTAATAACTTGATGCCATCCCTTTTACAAAAACTCTGATTACAAAAAAATAAGTTAAAAACTACAGCAAATAAAAACAAGAAAAATGTCATTTTGAGCACGTGATTATATGAAATGAAATAAACAATAAATGTGATATATATTTTTTAACAATCAATGCGAGACAAAGTTTTTTGGATTGTTTGCAATACTAAAGTGACTCATTCAGAGAAACAACTAAAATGAATGAAAATATAATTTAACTTGCACGATTCGCATAACTAGTCTTGGTCGTCCAAGAAATTATGCTCTGACATGATTCATTGAAATACATAGTAGATTTCATTTTAATCTATATCTATATTTATTGTAAATTCATTTTGCTTTTTTTTCCTTCTTCTAAACTACAAAGATATTAAATAGGATAACTCTTCCTTAACTCTCGACAACGGAAGAAAAATTAAGTAATATAAAAAAAATTAAGTCAATTCCTATTTACATAAAAAAAATTATTTTAGTTACTTTTTAGTAAAAATTCCCATATGGAAGCTTAAATTTACTTATATAACCCCGAAAAAGCAGGGCACATGTTTAATTTTCCTATATAATAATCGACCTTGCTTACTTATTATTACGTATAAGAAGTAAATTTCGTATTAAATTGTTTTTTCCAGACGTATAAAACATAAAAGTAGGTATTCAGCGAAGATAATAGTAATAAGAAACAGGCGGAAAGATGAGTGCGATCCAGTGGCGGATTTCCTCTAGGCATATTAAGCTGCTGCCTAGACCACTAGCTTGTAGTGTTCTCATACAGACTGATTTTAAAAAATAATGCTCGCTCTTTTGCCAAATGTACAAAACTATGTGTTTACTTACGTATTAGACCGTCTTCGCCAATAGTCGCCAACGGTTTAGTTACTCATTGGCAATGGATTTAAATTTGGCGATAAAAATCAAAGGATGCACTGTTGCCGGATTACCATAATTGGCGGTTTAGCAACTCATTGGCGATGACTTCAAATTTGGCAATAAAATTGGACGGTCTAATACGTAATTACCACTATGTGTAATATAAATTATACTGATTAATTGCCATTAGGACCCTCATGCATGTTTAGATTAAAAACTTAAAGTCAGGATTTTAATCTAAACATGCATGAGGGTCCTAATGGCAATTAATCAGTATAATTTATATATTTTTATAAAAGAACATAAAGAAAAAATTTCTCAAAAAATATAACATAATAATTATTCTTTTAATGCTATCAGCCAATCAAATGTACAATTAACATTTCACTGTATTATAAATAAATTATTAATTATAATTATTTATTACATATGATTTATAATTTAGTTATTAGATAATGCTTTTATTTATTAAATAATGACTTTAAATTTGGCGATAAAATTGGACGGTCTAATACGTAAGTACCACTATGTGTAATATAAATTATATGGATTAATAACTATTAGAATCCTCATGCATGTTTAGATTAAAAACTTAAAATCATTATTTAATAAATAAAAGTATTATCTAATAACTAAATTATAAATTATTATGTAATAAATAATTATAAATAATAATTTATTTATAATACAATGAAATGTTAATTGTACATTTCATTGGTTGATTACATTAAAAGAATAATTATTAAGTTATATTTTTTGAAAAATTATAATTTCTTTATATTCTTTTATTTATAAATAAGGGAATCATTAGATAATAATTATCGTTGCCTTATCCAAACATTTAACTAAGGTTAATTTATTGTTTAAGTTAAAAATGTGTTGAAATATGAAATTAGACTGATTATTTATTTTTTAAAATAATGTAAACAATCTTTTTTTGTAAAATGCTTAAATCATTCACTAGTGCCACCTGGAAGATTTTCGAAAATAAAACGTTCTAAAATTCCATAATAATTTTATTGCTACAAAAATAAATCATTTACCACTTTATTCACGTGTTTTGATGGGTTTTAAAATCTTTCTAAAATTGTACAAGGTATACGCGAGAGTCAGCGTGCCATTTTTTATTAGTATTATTTTTATTGAAAAGCCGCCACTCATATATTCCAACGCTTATACATCGTATAAAATAAAAAAGAAATGGACAGCTATATCTATTGTTCTCCTCGAATCTCAGAACATGTATTATTAATAACATAGGTTGATGCATGACTCGGGACGTCACCGTATAAAATTTTTATCGCAATAAATTTAAAAGTTGGCTGCAAAATATAGCGTTGTGCATTACCACTAAATCGCATTTATGTCGCTGAGGATAAAATGATTGTATTCAACCGTCTCGCACTAATGAAATATAAGCCATGAAAACCAATGAATTAGAAATTCGCCTATTATTTATTACGGTGATAACGTAACAGTATTATTTTTTAAGTGAATTAAATATTTTGGAAGAGAATATAATTTGCAAGAACCCGTTTCTCAGCATTTGAAATAATGTTATAGCGTTCTTGAATTGTACAATTCATAAATATGTAATAGCGAATTGCTTGTAAAGCATATTTCACAATACTTTTATTACATAAAATCAATAAATCATTCAAAAATGGTTGAAAATCAAAATGATGATTCTCATCACAAGTGCTTTATTCTGTTTTAGAGTTTACGTTTGGTTGATATTCAATTTTAGCGGTATGATCTATAACAAGTAACATTTAAAAAAAGTCAATTCCCATTTAAGCCAATAAAGAAGGGTTTTTTTCATTTTAGTTACTTTTTATTAAATAATTATAATTAATATAGATTTATGAAAAAATTATGTTTGTTAAAACAAAATCGTAGGTATCCATTGAAAATAAATAAGAACACACTGCGCATAAGTGAATTTTCAACGCCAATTGTGGCAACGCAATACATATTAAAATTTTTTAATTTCCTTTATTCTGTTTTATTTAATTCCAAAATATTTCAAAATGAAACCGAAAAATGTTTCAATTAACAACGTTTAAATTTAAATGCTTGAAACACCAAGAAAATAAACATAATCGTTTGAAATAATCGGTCGGAAACATATTAAGCCTAATCTCATTAGTGTGGGGGAAAAACAAACGGAATTCGTTACTTATTGGGCGGTGGGGAAATGCCAAGAAAGTTAGTTTTTAAATTTTAATAAGGAATTCACAGCAAAAATATAAAAAAATCATGGTATTAATTTGTTAAGATTTATATTATGATAACTGATGATAATCCAAATGTCATTTAAAAAATCTAAAAAAGTCTCAAGTTATTTTCAACTTATTGTGCTGCAATATGAACCTTGATGAGATGTTATCAAATTCTGAGTATCTTTAAAAACATTCACCATGAATCGAAATTTTCTATTAAAAGATGATTAGATAAATAAGATTTATTTGTAAATTAAGATTAATAAATCATTATTAAAAATAATAATCATTAATCAATCATTAATAAAAAAATCAAATTATAAATAATAATATTTTCCCACATCTAAGTTTTCTATCTATCTCGGAGTTACTAAAGACTAGTACTGAACGTATTTCTTTTGGGGTATTTCTAAATTTAGAACAATTTGTTAGTTATTAAAAGAGATAAAACATGAAAATTTCTCCAAGGCTTTCAGGTTAATTTAATTTTTTTCGATCATTTATTTTAAATCTAAACATCTGAACTCATTCAATTTAAAATGTAATACATCTTAATGTTCATATTTTTATTCTAAAACATTTCTGATCAATCATAAGTAATTTATAAGTTTTTCAAAGAAATCAAGTGCTATATTACATATAGGTATTACATATTATTCATGTAGCAATTTTATTACATATATTACATTGCTATATCACATAATGGTTATATTATTGCCATTAAATAGATTTTAATGCTTATAGCATTATTCTAAAACATTTCTAATTAATCAATTTTTACAAGTTCTTCGTCATTTCTGAAAGAAATCAATTGTCATATATTTATAGAATTATTATTATTACATGGCGTTTAAATTTTGTTGAAACAGGATGGATCAATATTATTTTTAAGTTTGTAGTTCTATTTTTTTCATTCTAAGATTCTGAAGAAAAAAAAAAAACTCTCAGAAAAAATGAATTGCAATTAAATATTTTAATTGCAAATTTTAATTTGCTAATTTTTTTATATAAATCTATTTATAAACATATCAAATTAAATTGAAAAAAAAAAATTATATTGCTGGGAAATATAGGAAGAATCAGACGGTTTAAGGACTCTCACTTCCTAAAAATATTAGAGAGACTGATAAAGTTCTGATTAAAATGCAAATAAAGCTTATAACTAAAAGTGAATTTGCATTTTTTTCTCCTAACATCAAATTTTAAAACATCGATTATCTATAAAAAAAAATCATTTAGCTACATGATAATAACAATGAACTAAAACCAATTTCATTCACCAAAATGCATTATACATTCACAATTTCTGTAATTCCTATCATCAACATACCTTAGAGAAACGATTGCAAATATGGAGCTTTTAGTGCCTTAATCCCAACGGTCAGTTACCACCTGCATTGTCTATAAATCCATGTCCAGGCCCTCCTGAGCAATCTAAAGACGCTCGCAGAGCACCAGTTGATCGCTCTCCTCTGATGATCTACCAGAAACAACAATCCCTTCCAATCAACTGCGGTGAGTAAGCAAGTTGGCGTCTACCATACACACATCTCTTTGTTGGCGCACTGATTCCCTGAATACAGCTGCTTCTTGTAGCGCAGCGCTATGACAAGCAGAATTACAAACAAGAGACGACGCGGGTGGGTGGGGGTGACCCCGGGGTTCAAAGTTGAATTTAGATGGGATTCGCCTAATCTGATTTTTTGCTCTCCTCCTTCGTGAGCAGAATCCGAGGATATCTCGAATCGATTTATCGGGGTGCTCAGGCTGTCAAGTTTTCATCTTTCGCTTGGTAAGAAAGTGAATTGAACGATAATTGAATATTCGAACCAAAAAGTACTTCGGAATTCTGAATTAAGGTGGAATAAAAAGTGGAGTTATAATACCATCAGTATTGTCTTTAACTTCACCAATATTCATTATTTGATTTGATAAAACGATCGGATTAAACCTGTTCGGAAGTCCTTCAGCCAAATGCAAATTCAATATTGATTACTGGACTAGAAATCAGGATCAAGTCCCTGGATTATCGGAGGAAAACTCTCCCCATAACAGAGAAAGATTACATGAAAAAAGATCGAAGCAGACATTAAATTCTGATTTATCTTGGAAATGATAATAACGAAGCCATTTTGGATTATTACACGATTAGTTACACCATTACACTCAATGCTAGGATGTATGCCAGTCTATATGGATTAAAAATGCGTCATATCTGATTGTCATGGATTTACTAATGAGGATTGTAATATAAAATCTCGTGCATGCTTGCAGAATGCTTTAAAATTTTAAAAAAAATTAAAAAGTGAAATCTGCTATGCACATTTCAATGTATCATGTCATAACATCATTTCTTGAACGGCCAAAGCACCACGTGCTCGTGTGAGTTAAATTATATTTTTATTCGTTTTAATTGTCTCATTGAGTGAGTCACTTTAGTATTGAAAACGATCCAAAAAAACTTTGTCTCGCATTTATTGTTAAAAAAAAATATCTCATATCCTATTTATTTCGTTTCATATAATCAAGAGCTCAAAATGACATTTTTCTGGGTTTTATTTGCTGGAGTCATTAACTTATTTTTTTAAAATCAAGAGCTTTTGTAAATGCAATGGTAACGTGTTATTAAAAGCTGATTTTTTTTAGATGTTCGCGCAGATAATAAAATTTCAATTTTTTGTCTACGGTTTTTTGTTGACGCCAAAAACCTCATCCCCAAAACAACATCATGTTCTGACATGATAAAAATAACAAAGTTTTCATTAAATTTAATAATTTTTTCATAATATTTAATAATATTTAATTTAATTTAAATAATTATTAAATTTAAAAATCTTGACATTTAAAAAAATGATCATACAAAATATTTTTCAGAATTATTGAGCACCATAATATAAAACTGTGCACATTATATTACCTGCATTAATTTTTAAGAATTAATTAAAAATACTATTAATTAATTGATATTATTTAAATAGCTTTCCCTGAGTGACCTTGGTAAATTAAATGAAGATTACATTTCTATGAAAAAGGCGGAAAATATAATCGAATTAATAGGAATTATATAATTTTTCTAATTCTCCTATTCAAAAATATTTCTCCTTTCTGGAAATGGATGAATTATGGGATATTTTCAGTAATTTTTTTCGGTTTTTCTTTTTCAAAAGACCTTGATTTAAGAATTCTAATTATAAAATGAATTCTACAGACAGTCGTTGACAGAAATCCCTTTTAATTACTATTGCCAGAATTACTGAATTTTTTTGGCTAGACAAAAAAGATATTTTCTACAGTTAGGTTAAAAGGGGAAGAAAGGGCCGTAGGTAAAGACCTATAAAATGGAAAAATTTGGGTAGGCATATCTCTCGTATACCATGTGCCAAAAAGTTCGACAATTCATTGTAAGATTGCTAAAGTTATTTAAATTATAAATTTTCTTGATATCCCTTATATGAAATTTACGGTTCTTTTTACTGTAAGATCATTGCGGGAAATATTTAAGATACAGTACCCGATGGTCATTGCTCTCAGAATTTTATTAGTGAAAATTTACAGTTTCTTTTCATGGCCTTGACAAGAATATTCCAAATATATAGAATTAATTCATTAAATAGGGCAATTTATTAGATATTTGAGATGAGCATTACATGAAAGTGACCAGATCTACCAAATTAGTTGAAACAATCCTAATTCTCGGTTTTCTTTTTCTTTTAAATCTTGATAAATAGGATTACTTTTGAAAAAAGATTATTTTATAAAATTGGTTTTTTAGTGCAGATTTTTCCTTATATTTTATCACACGCAAAATATAACCATCCTTCATTGGAAGATGGTGGACATACTAAGCAAAGGTGTAAATGTAAAAAATATCAACCAATTATATGTCTGTTACTTCATATGATTCTAAAAGCATTTTTTGATTGTTAGTTATATGACTGTTTCTAAATTTCTTTTTGTTACTTCTTAAATTGCACCAAATAAACTTTCCTTGTTTCATTTGCCACTGTAAGGCAGGCATATGCATGATTTTTTCCATAGTTTCCCACTTTAAATTTTAATTTGATAAAAAAAATTCTAAAAATAATCTTTAAAAAGCATTAAAAACATATTTTATAATTTTGAAATGAATTCTGAATTTCATTTTCTAATGTAGAATCAAACAATTGTTACCATACTGTGCACTTAAAAGAATGACTATAACATTGAGCAAATAATAATTACAATAACCACCTTAAGGCGACCAGGGACCTTTAAAATGTTTTTTTGTTAATTTCATCTTAGGAATTTAAAATTTCACAGACATTGCGACATGCGATATAAAATCTGATTGTTACGATTAAAATAAGTATCATTTAGAGTAACACTATTGAGGATGATAGAAAAAAATTGTTAAGCAATATCTTCATTTATTTATGAGTTAGTGGGGCTAATATAATAGTTAATAGCGATAAATAACGGATATGAAAAATGTTCCTGGCGCTCCAAATTCGTTCGAAAGCACTTCAATTTTTATTATTACTTTCTCTAACCCTTCTGAAACAAAATTTGGGATTAATTTTGCAGTTTGTTAGTAGCGATAAATAACGTTAATGAAAAATGTTCCATGTGTTCCAAATTCGTTCGGAAGCACTCCAATTTTTTATTATTACTTTCTCTAACCCTTTTGAAACAAAAGTTGGGATTAATTTTGCAGTTCAAATACTAACCAATGTAATAACTCTAAATTATTCAAACTTTAAAAAAAAACAGTAGTTTTATGTTATTATATTGGTTAACTTTGATATCTCGTACTCAAATTTCAAGATTAATTCCAACTTTTTTTTCAAAAGGATAAGAGAAAGTAATAATAAAAATTGGAGCGATTTCGAACAAATTTGGGGAGCCAGGAACATTTTTCATTAACGTTATTTATCGCTATTAAATATTATATTAGCCCCCTACAACATATAAATAAATTAAGATAATTCTTTAAATTGTTGTGTGTCATCTCCTATACTGTTACTCTTAAGCCAGTAAAATTTCAAATAGCTAAGGAGAAAATTACAAAAAATAATTTTAAAGGTCGTTGGTCGCCTTAAGGCAACCAGAGACCTTTAAAATGACTGAAATGATTTAAATGATTTGAAATTTTACTGGCATTAAGAGTAATACTATAAGAGATGACACACAAAATTTTAAAGGATTATGTTAATTTCTTTATGAGTTAGGGGGTTAGTATAATATAATATTAGCGATAAATAAAGTTAGTGAAAAATTTTCCAGGTTCTCCAAATTTGTTCGAAAGCACTCCAATTTTTATTATTACTTACTCTAACCCTTTTAAATTAAAAATTGGGATTAATCTTGAAATTTGAGTTCGAAGTATCAAAATTAACCAATGTAATAACTCAAAATTACTTAAACTTTTTTTTAAAAAAATCAGTAGTTTAAGGTTATTATATTGGTTAATTTTGACATTTCGCAATCAAATTTCAAGATTAATCCTAATTTTTAATTTAAAAGGGTTAGAGAAAGTAATAATAAAAATTGGAGTGCTTTCGAACAAATTTGGCGCGCCTGTAACATTTTTCATTTACGTTATTTATCGCTAATATTATATAAGTAACTAACCCCCTAACTCATAAAGAAATAAATATAAAGCTTAAAAATTTTGTGTGCCATCTCTTATAGTGTAATTGTTAATGCTTGTAAAATTTCAAATTACTAAAGGGAAAATTGCAAAATGTCATTTTAAAGGTCCCTGGTCGCCTTAACACGGATATCCAACCATAAATAAAGATATTAGCAAAACTTCAGCAGATTTTGAAGAAAGATGCTTATTTTGAAGTTGATGCAGCTGACTAGGAGACAGTGAAAACTATTGCATCATCCCAACTATATCATTTCTCCTCCCCTAGCTTATTCAGCGCCAACAAGGCATCCACAGATGGACCGGTCAAGGTTCCTGTTTGAGTTCCGTCGTGTGGGAACCACCAGAAATCCAACAGAAACATCGCATTCCGACCAGTTAAATATTTATCGACCCCGATAAGGCCGTTTTGGCGAGTTTTGTTTACTCTGGTGCTTCGGTTTGCAGCCCTCCAACCTTTGAACCGTCCAGGTCAAACTCGGGACTGGCGGTAATTAAGGCGCTATGGGAAGAAATTGATGCCAAAATATTGCGCCATGCGATATAAAATCTGATTGTCACGATTAAAATAAGTATCATTTATCTTTTGAAAATGCGTTTCTTAATAACTCGGAATTATGTTAGAGCCAACGAAAGATCGGTTTTCTCGTCGCGCTCTTGAAAAAGAAGAATGTTTTATATTTTTATTTTAAACGCCATTTAGTGGCGGTCCGTTAAGTGACGCTTCATAGCTGACTTTTAATACAATAAATATTTGATATTTTTAGGCATTTCTTAAAGCATGATATTTAGACTATAATAGAAGTGTAGTAGAACAAAACGATGTCTTTTTATTTTTCAAAAATATTTTCAATGATGTTTGTAGCTTAAAATAGTCTTCCGATTTTTTTGTAATATTAATAAATGCAAGGATTTACCATAGTTATTTCTCAATTTATGATAAAAACATTTATATTACTTTAATATGTTTCAAAACAAGCTTAAATTAGTACTTACGTATTAGACCGTCTTCGCCAACGGTCCAAAAAGGTTTACTAACTCAATGGCGACAGATTTAAATTTGGCCATAAAGATCAACGGATTACATCATTGCCGAATCGTCATAATTGGCGGTTTAGTAATTCATTGGAGACGACTTCAAATTTGGCGATAAAGTTAGACGGTCTAATACGTAAGTACCCTTAAATTTTATATATATTGTGTCTTACTATTATTACCAAGATTTACTATTATGGATTGAATGACAGAAAATCTGATTTCTTTAGAAGTATCGAACAGTTTTTGAGTCTTTTTTTAAACAAATAATTCAAGTAGGAATTTCAAAATAGTTATACCAAGTAGGAATATTAGAACAGCAGCAATCGAATAACTCTGACTTCTCTTTTGGATAATAGATGGCGATGTTTAATTGAGTACTCATCCCACAATGCATTGCAATTGTAAAAATGAGGTGCAATGCTCTTCTGTTAAGATGCGTGAACGTTAATGTCTTCATATTTTGTGTCTGTTTTCTATGAAAAGTAATCATTAAAGAAATATACCTGAAAACATACGTCAACTTGCTTCCACTGCATTGATCATAATGACCTTCATGCCACCCCACAACAATTTAATATAGAAATTTTATACAAAAAAATCAATTAATACGACTTCAACACAAAAAAGAAAATCTGACGAAAATTAAAAGGAAAAAAAAAAATCTTTCACCATGCTTGTACTACTTAAAGAAGCCCTATGAATATTAGTGAGTAAAGTTCGTAATAAAATTGTTAACAAAGAAAACTAAATTTCTCCTGTAATAAATATTATGATCTATTCATAAAAAGAATACAGAAGATTATAAAACAATGTTACTTTTTACTACTTATAAAAGCGCAGATGGGAGAAAGTATTTACGTTACTCTCTCCCATCTGCGCTTTTATTTGTTTTTTCTGGCCTCATAATCCACCAGCAGAATTACTAATTTGCTTCTGATAATTCCCTTATTTCCACCTTCTCTATTCTTTAGATGGATTTAATAGTCCGATTTAACTGGGTAACAATGGTAGCATCTCAAGTGCTTTATGTTTGCATTCTTCTTTCCCTTCACATTGTTTTGTTAAAAAAACTCGCCAGTGGCGATCTCTGGTTCACTAGGAATGCTAATTGTTTTAATTACGAATATATCTGTTATACATAACTTGATGTCTATAATTCACCCAACGATATAATTTCAAACATTAAATTAGATTAGATCATATTAAAGGCATTTTATTTTAATAGGTTTATTTTTTTCTGGACGCCTCTGACAATTAATTAATTATATTTAATATCAGTTAATCAGAATATTAGTTATATTTAATCTCAATTAACCATTTAACTGTTTTTGACGAGTATACTCGTCTGGAAAAAAAGTACAGCGCTTTGCATTATGACGAGTTTCTTCAACAGGAGTAATAAGAAGTGACTAAGTAATAAGTAGTAGTCTCTAAATTTTTAGACACAATTTAGGTACGCATTTACCGAAGAGCTCAAAATAATTAAGCTGTTAAATCTTTAAAGATCTAAATTCATGTCAATGTATGTAAACATTAACTAACTTAAATAACTGACAGTTATTTAAATCGTGTTACTTTAATTCTCAAACTTAAGTTCTGTTTATTGCGCACATGAATCTTTTCTAATAGAGATTAATTCAATGACTTTACCGCGACATTAAAAACGTAAAATCCTGATTCATCAATTTAATTTCAATTTCATTTAAAGCGTTGGCACTGCAATTTCTCTTTTTTTATTCATCTTTTAAATTACGCAGATATTAAACAGAATCCTTCTTTTATAGCATCTTTGATGCTTCATCAGAAGAAAAGCAAGCGGTTAGATATTAGAAGGATACTTACGTGTTAGATCGTCGACATCAACGGTCACCAACGGTTTAGTAACTCATTGGCGATAGGTTTAAATTTGGCAATAAACAATTGAAGCCAACAAAACCAACAAAATGGCTGACGACAGTTACGGTTTGAAATTTTTTTTTAAATAACGGTGATTTTATGCCATTAACGGCAGTTTAGCAACTCATTGGTGGCACATTCAAATTTGGCGATAAAGATTGACTATCTAATACGTAAGTACCATTTGATGAAACAATAGGACTGGCTTTAAAAACTTTTATGTACAACTAATGAATTGTTATCTTTGAAAAGACAATCTTAAAATTTTTTAATGGCGTATAACTTATTTTTATGCAAGTATCATTTCGGAAGTTTTCTTGGAAAACGTTAAAATTTTGTTACATTTTTAAATAATTTAAATATCAAAAAAATATCGATCCGAAAGTGCACATTTCTACTCTCCGAAAAATATATGTTCTAAGCCAAAAGAGCAGACCTGTACAACACCCTGTACAATACAACTGTACAATGATATTTTTCTGAATTCTTGAAGTCGTCACGGTAAAACGGTGTTTAATTTTCCAATAATTAAAATTTTGATTAAAATTTTTTAATAACAATATGAGAATATTATCCCTTTCAAATTATATTTACGCCAAATTTGGTAACTCTAAGTTAAACAGTGTGGTCTGTAGAGAGCTGACAGACACGCTCTCTTTTATTAATAATAAAAATTCGAGTTACATAAACTGTAGTTTAGATAGCTTTGTAAAAATGAAAATAACTTCAAGAACATGATTTTACCATTAGAGAAGTATTCAATGAAAATAATAATAAAGAAACTTTCAGCTCGTAAAGATTTTACTCTAAAAATTATGTTTCTTTTGAACTATAAACTTTTATTATCTAAAACAAAAAAATATAAAAATAGCATTAAGTGTCAAATAAATTTACATGGAATTTAAAGATATGTAAGTAATGCTAATAAATAACGATTTACGTCTCCAATTAAAGAATTTTTAGTTCATTCATTCCTGAAGAAAAGAAAATTCGCCTTATTTCTTCACATAAACTCACATTTCTCTAAAGACTGAATTATTGCTCGTAAAATTTGAAATAACATGTCTCGACTGTTCAGAGTTTCTTCTCCAATTTGTTTTTTATCAAACATGAAAAATTTCATATTTGTATCAAAATGCCTTTGAATGTTATCACTTACATTTTTTTTTCACATATTTTCCCGACATTTTCAAATTAATATTCAAGTGATTACTAAAATGCATTTTTTTTGAAATTATTTAGAGGGCAATTAAATGAAATAATAGTAATCTTACAACACAAGACCAAAATTACAGTGCATTGATAAAATTTGGCCCTATTTTAAAAACATATTTTATTTAAATTTATTTTAAAACAAATTTTTGGAATAAAACTTAATAAATTTAAAAAATACTTAAATTTAATTATATAATTGAAAAATATTAACAAATATCTTATTTTTCAAATCAAATATTCTGAAGATAAAATAAAGGTAATAAATTGATAAAAGAAAGTTATGTACACCATAGAAGCATACCAATCTATATCTATATCTGGTACTTACGTATTATACCGTCCAACTTTATCGCCAAATTTGAAATCATCGCCAATGAGTTGCTAAACCGCCAATTATGGCAAACCGGCAATGGTAGTAATCCGTTGATCTTTATCGCCAAATTTAAATCCATCGCCAAAAAGTTACTAAATTGTTGGTGAAGACGGTATAATACGTAAGTATCCCGTATCTATATCTCTATCTTTCTATCTATCTAAGTTATCTTTGTTGTGCAGAAAGTTTTCTAGGTTGAATGTCTCCATTTCGTCAATATCAGTTGGCAATAGTGAAACAAATACCTGTTGTTTGATGCAGTCGAATTAAAGTAAAAGTATATATCAAATACTGCCATACACATACTTGCATCTCTTCAAAAGTTTCACTGCAAGCATGAAGAAAAATTGTGGGCTGGGTAACCGTACCGCTTTGATATAACTCGCATTTCTGTAGAAGATTCACATTTATTACCTATAATTGTTAAATGTAGACTTTTCGTTGTTATTTTTGATTTTCGATTAATAACATTGCTGTACTTCGTTTATTTTCTTCAAGAAAAGTTGCGATATTCATTAATAATTACCCTGTATAACATTACATTTCCTCTTCTTTTACGAATCATATTTGATTCTTAAAATCCAAAACACAAATACGTTTAAATTTGGTGGTACCAAATTTAAACTTTCAATAGTTATTTTTGGATTTACGACGTTCAACTCGGCTTACTATATTTTATCTAATTTTAACAGATCCACAAACTTGGGATATTCATTTATAATCATCTTGTATAGTATCACATTTTCGCCTCCGTGGTCATATTTGGTTATAGAAAGTCAAAACAAAAAAACATTTAATTTCGCGCTATCAATTTAAACTTTCAATTGTTACTTTCGATTTACGATGTACATCATGGCTGTACTTTCTTATGTTTTGTTTTAAAAGATTTGCAAAGTTGGAATGTTCATTTATAATAACCGTGTATAATATCGCATTTTCGTTTTATGCGATTCACCAGTGTTGCCATATTTGGTTCTCAAAAGTGAAAGTACAAAAACATTTAAATATCGCGGTACCCCCGAAGACTGCATATTAACGTTTATGTCAGACACTCTCGGTCCTCTTCTCAATTGCCCAATCGATTTCCTAACAGAATGTATTCTATCACTTTTATGATATAGAACCAATTATTTATCAACCATTTCACAAGTATAATGTGTCTCTTTAAAGCGTATAACAGTTTAAGATACCGTAGATTTCAGGGGGCATATTTATTAAGGTGATGAAATTTGAGTTCAACCAAACATATGCTCCAAACAAATGCGAAACAATACGATAGACAAAGCTTCCATTTCTTTGCCGCAGAGAACGAACGCATCTATCTAAGAATGACAAATAGGGTGTCACCTCGATTCTGAGGGCAAAAAATGGGCGAAGAAAAAAGAAATACCCTCTCCCTCTCCTTCCATCTCGGTAAAGCACTTCCTGCGGCTGGTGAAGAAGGAAGCGCCACTTTTTTTCCTTCCACGGTCCGTGCACCCCATTTGAAACAATTCTGCTGGCGTAACGAGCGGCCGCCCTTCAAGTCGGAGGGCGTGGCTGCCCATCCCGAGTCTGCTGACCTCCCGGCCCGTCTTTTTACGAGGAAGACATAATGAAAATGAATCTTTTTGGATAGACTGGGTTTTGCCATTAGATCAGGTAAGACAGTGGGTGGTA
>JAOUZG010040464.1:1239493-1249746 GCA_026289955.1 Argiope argentata | reverse complement strand
TCAAAGATTTCAAATTTGATAAGTGATTTTATAATTGCACTTTTAGTGTTGTCTCACATTTTGATCAAAAACTCAAATATTCAAAATGTGATAAGTGATTTTATAATTGCAATTTTAAGTTATATTTCAAATTTTGACTTCAATCTTTTGGGAAAAATGCGTCTAAAACACTTTGTTAAAGAGGAAGTGAAGAAGTATTGGGTGACCTCTCTTCCCGATAATAGAAAGTTCCATACTAGCTACTTTTTATTGAACACATAAAAATTCCTGTGAACCAGTAAGTATCACACGGGCTTACAGAAGTAGACAACACATTATATGAAGACATCACACACAGAACAGTTACGCATCACATTCGCTTGCACAGCCTCTTTTTACAGGGGGACACATTAAAATATATATCATAGATAGAACAGGTTAAGAAAACTATACCCGAACCGGGACTCGAACCCAGGACGCCCAGATCACGAGGAAGGCACACTACCCCTGTGTCAGGCACTCAATAGAGCAGTGAATTACGCAACCTCTCTTCCTTCATCTGATCCAATCGCTATTTATGTCGACAATAAAGCAAGTATACAAGCCTCAAGTTCTTCAAAATCCTATAGCCAATTAGCAAGAGACACCTTCTCCCTTCTTCTTGAAAATCCTTATATTAAAATGTCATGGATTAAGGCACATGTAGGCTATGACGGGAATGAAGCGGTGGACAAACTAGCCAAAACAGCGGCTAGTGCGAATGAAGATCGGAATTTAATGAAGCTTCCAAGATCTCATCCGAAGAACATCCCCCAAACCGACATGATGTCAAGATGGCAAAAGGAACGGGAAGAAGGCAATCCACATATAACATAATACCGAAAGCTTCTCTCTACGCTGCCAACTGGAACAGAGCGAATGTCCCTTTCTTCACTGGACACGGCCCATTCTCGGCATAGTTATACAGATTCCATCTTGCCAACTCTCCTTACTGTATCTGCGGGGAGATAGGATCTCCAATTCACTATGCCACAGAATGCCTACTCACTCTCTCATGGCACATGAGAAAGCCAGAAAGAAATCTGGAAGAAGAATGGTACAGGAGAGATGCATCAAACACCCTTTCACGCAGCAAGATCCAGTCCATAGTAAACCATATTCATAGATACCAAGACATCTTCAAGAGCTACAATAGTTGAGACCAGAATTCCCCTTGTGAAAATCAACCGAAATTATAACTTCAAAAGTCCCTCAAAAATGCAGATTCTCCCTTTTTTTCCTTCTTTCTTCTTTCTTCTTTTTTTTATCCCATCTTGGGCTCATCCAACTGGTTAGATAACCTAGCGTTATAGGCTCCGGGGACATAGGATGGCGTTATGTTATGGGTCAGGACGTCAGTGCCATGCTGCTGTCAGTCATTCTTTCTCTAAAGAATTTTTGTGATAAATTTATGAAAAGAAATAAATAAAAACACCATCATTTGGGGGAGATTTATCATATCATCTGATATCGATTCTAGGATTTCCACCTCCTAAAACCCTCATTCTTGGCGCCATCCCCGTTTCATCGCTGACACCACTTGTTAGCAAAAGCTGGCCATTCCGCTATCGAAAGATAAACTCCAAACAAGCTTAAGTTCTCTCTTAATTAAGATCGATAAGAAACACGAGGGTTTTATGGCTGGAGAAGGGGAAAGATGCGATCGCCTGATAGACGGAGACGCATTCCGCTAAGTTCATGATCGTTCTTTGCCATTAGCAGCTGACTTGACGACAGCGCTGCACTATCTGCTTCAGAGGAGTGGACTTGGGACTACTGGAAAGCACGGTTATCACATTGTTAGTATTTGTTACTGATTTAATCACCGTTATCAAATCATATAGCTGTGGCGAATATCTGTTATATCTGTTACAGCTCCAATGAATATATTATCAGTTGATACAGCTGCAGCGAATATCTGTTATAGCTCAAATAAATATATGTTATCAAACGATCCAGCAAACGAATTTCGTAATTTTACATCAGGATTCCAAGATGTAGTTTTTATCTAAAGTGAAGAATTAACCAGGATAGTCCTAGTTTCAGCACCTTGACCTCGATCCACAAATTAAATTAAAGGACACGGATTGTATCAAGTTTTATTCATAAATAAGTAGTTCATATTAAAAATTATAAACAGATTTCTTTGAGTTTTAGTTATGAGCTAAATTGATTTAATTATTTTCCTTCTTAGTTATTACTTCATTAAGAATATTGTCATATTATCTTAATTCTAAAACGATTACTGTTTTTCGATAATTACTGAAAAGTTTAAAATTGGCCTAAATGGTTTTCCACATGAATTTAGATTATAAAACCTTTGTTATTAGAGAAATGCATGCTTTCAAAATTGAACACATTTATATATAATTAGCGTTATATATTTTTTCTTAAATTAATCTGGAATTCCCGCTCGTTTTTAAAATTTCAATACAATTTTGTATTTTACAAGGCGAATCACATATTTATTATTCATGCTCAAAAATATTTCATGACTCCTTTGCATATCCTTCCACCCTTCCTATATGATTAAACGTAAATAATAACATGGTTTTTTAGATTTCTTAAATCATACACAGGTTTTGCGGATTTCACTAATCATTTGGCAATACATTGTAAAAGAAATTTTGTGGATTTTCCAATCTTTTGGTAATATATTGTACTAAAAAATTTTGAGGATTTTCCAATCTCAGAGCAATAAATTATACAACGAATTTCTGATAATTTTTGTATTTTAAGCCAGTACAATAAACTATTATCAACGCTATTAGACGAAGCTGCAGATAAACTGGCAGATACTTCTTGTATTATTTTCTAAATCTTTATTAGTCCAATAAATCCAATGATGCCTAATATTAATTTTTGTAGGAAGTACACGAGATACATGCCCATAATTTAAATTTACAAAACGGATTTTTATTTTTACAATAAGACAATTATGATAACATTTGATTTTTAAAAAGTTAAGTATTATGACTTATAATACGGACGCGATAAATTAAAATGAAAAAAAAAATTAATCAGTGCTAGACAATATACACGCCGAAAGTTAGAAATGTGGTAAGGTAAAATAACACAGGATCTAATGAAAGCGTTAGCCGCTCATACAGACCACATTAGTTTCTGTTAATTAACAATATAATTTTCGTTCACTTTATATTAGGCATTGTAGATTGCCGCTATGCATTTAAGAAACATATTCATTTAATAAATTGTATGCCAGAGATTACAAAATAAATACACTTCTGTTTATGCTGTCTTATCGCGAATTTACACAAATCTGTGATTGTCAGCAAATCGAGAAATCGAATATCGCGACCAACAAGGAAAGGACGCCGAAACAAGATGGCATTTAGAGTTAATCTTCACTGAGTTGTTTTTTATTCTTTTCTAGTGCTATACTTAAAACAAAAGCAAGAAAAATATTCATCAAATCAGCTGAAAAAATTCCAAACAAGCGATCATTAATAACCAATCCAATAACAACTGACGAATAGGAAAGATGTTCACCAAGCATTTTATCGTCATATGCATGTTTGAGCAGTTCAGATTAAGAACATGTGTTCTAGGAAGCTTATACACCAACTGAACGCAATGAAAGCAGAAGCGGCGGCAGAAATTTGCCGAGGGGGAGGCAAGACAAATCCGACAGGGGGGCAAGCACAATATCTCCCATTTGTCTTCAAAATAACTCAAAATAATTTTACATTTAATTAAAGAAAATCGAGTATTATTTAGATTCTTTTTTTTATTCAGGTACTGGCTCTTCCTTTCATTGTTCATTGCATATTTGTAAAAAAAAATGTTGTTATGCGATATGATGCAATATCTCATTTAATTGTCGGATATATTGCCAAAATAAGCGCAAATAATAACTTAAACAAACGACTATTTAATCAATTGTCGGAAATCTGCAGACTTCTTCGACATTCATCGGATTGAGTTTATAGTCAATTGATCAAAAATTGTCAATAAATTAGCTTATCACCTTTATCGGTTATATTCTCAAAAGTAGTACAAATTATAAGCTGAATGAACGACATTTGAATCAGATATCTGACAATTTGTTTAACATATGTGTTCTACGTCCATTATTTTCAATTTTCAGGGCTATCAAAAATTGTCTATGAAAATACGGCATATTATTGATCTACCACCCTATCGAATATTTGGCCATATGTAGTCTAAACAATCTAACCATTACTTGTATATTTCGATTGTTTACAATGCATTAATTTCAAGGAGGTTTTTAAATAATCATATGCGATAATGCGCAGTTCTCTACAACCATCCTGAAATGGTGAACATTTTTGCCGACGAAACTCTAAATATCTCGCCGACGGGGGGGGGGACAAAAGGCTATCGACAGGAGGGCAATTGCCCCCCCCTAGCCCTCCTGCTATCGCCGTCTCTGAATGAAAGCATCAAAAAATGCAATTGTTCCAAAACCAAACATAAACGTAACAGTTTGTGATACTCACTCAAACTTTTAACGATTGCTAAACTCATAACCAGCGAGTTTGAAAACCTTTCGGAGCCATCTCGCATAACAATTTAAAACAAAACTGAATTATTCATTTATTTTAATCAAAATTGCCAAAGAATACATACAATGGCATTGCCACCAGACGATGGAAATAACTATAAAAAAAGAAAAAGAAAAAATCGTCTCCCATAAATTCCATTCCGCGTTCTTCCCAAAAGATGAGCACATTTTATCCATTCTCAGAAGTAAAAATGACATAACGTAAATGGTTGTTGATTTACAGAATGACCTTGAACGTCAACAGATGTCTTGAAGGCGGCAAAGTGATGGCGCTTCCGAAAGTTAAAGTTGTCAAAATCGCTGTGACGTGACTCAGCCGACGGTTGCTCTCAATTCGGTACAACAACTGCAGAAGCCGCACACAATGTTTGTTTTCGGTTATGCAAGAGAGTTATGAACCACGGATCGGGCTCTCTTTCGAAGCTTCTCTTTTTACCACAGGACGGGAAAAAATGTATTTATCACCTAATATATATTTCAGAACTTTGTTTACGATAATTATAAGCTATATTCTGAGAAGAAAAGATCTAGAGTACAGGAAAAAATGATGTTCACTCTCCCCCTTCCCAAATAATGAAGATATGATGAATTCATCTTTAAGAGTTAAAAGAACTGGTAGGTATTATTATTTTAGAAACATCACCCCATTTTGAAATATAACAACTAAACATATAATTGATCTCTATAAATGGAAGCTGTTCGATAAATGACAATTGGGATATAAATAATTTTTTTTACAGAACCTTGGAAAATTAATTTACTTTAATTTATCAATACAACTATTATGAATGTGAAAGTTTGGATAGATGGAAGGATGGATAATGTTAGTCAATCATCGCAATCAGTTAGTCAGAATAGCTCCATGAAATTGACTGAAAATGAACACAGAGACAGATCATAGTCTGCTGCTGCTGTTGTTATTAGTGCTTGCCATCAGCGAGTTTTAAGCCGAGAGGATCGTCTCTTGCTTTGAAGTAGCGCCAACAAGGGCCAAGAGTACGACAGCTACTCAATCATCACAGTCCCTTTTATCGGGGGGGACATTTATACACCTTACAGATAGAAAATAGAAGAACAACCATGACTGAACCGGGACTAGAACCCGGGACGCTCAGCTTTATGAGAAGACGCGTTACCCCTATGCCAGGATGCCGAAAGGTTATAGCCTAGAATAGAGCACAGGCTACTATTTATTCCGGTCTATTGAGTGGTTATTTTTTTTATAAATTAAAAACTAACTTTCCTACCAAAAATCTCCATTTCCCCACCCCAAATGAGTAAGACTTCATTTTTATTTTTCTCCTACGCTAGTGAGGTTAGGCTTTACATGTTTTCGACCAATTATTTCAAACGAATCTGTTTATTTTCTTAATGTTTGATGCATTTAAAATTAAACAATGTTAATTAATATATTTTCGGATTCATTTCAAAGTAGTTTTGAATTAAAATGAAACAGGATAAAGGAAATTAAAAATTTCTAATCTGTATTGCATTACCCCACCTGGTGTAGAAAATTCCCGCATATCAGTTGGCCGCATATCAATTGGCGTCAGATCGCGGTTTCTCACACATACACATCAAAATTTCAACACGTATGAAATTGCGGTAAAAGCTTGTAAATCCATAAATAAAAGCTGAGAATTTTTGTTGTAGGATATATTAGATGCTTATACAGTTAATAATATATACATGGTAGATGTTTCATTATTTCATATTCAGTCTAATTCTTTTACTATTTAAAAAAACCATCATACACAGACAATAAATTAAAAAGTTATTTGCACTAACACAAAAAAATAATTTTGGTAATGTATTTATTACGCAATATGTTGCTTGCATAATAAAGTTTCTCAGACTTAAAAATTCCGTCGAGTTCTTCACTAATGTTTGCGTAAAAAAGTGAGGTTAATTTGCTTATTGTTTTATATATGTGTGATTAACTTATTTGTGTATTATCCGGAATTGTTTAAAATACCACATTCTTAAAGTTAGTTAAACAATTAGTTAGGTTTTCCAGGAAAAGTACGTAATAAGTTGTTTTATAATTATAGATTTTCATTGTCAGGAAATAGGTTGGAATGCAAATAAAAATTTTGAAAAAAAAATATAAGCGATTTTAAATATGTTATTTTCGTGGTGGACCCCCCCTTTCCCCCTAATGCTTAATATAAACAAATATTTCCAAAGCCGGCACCCTGGAATAGGGGGAGCGCGTCTTTCCCCTGAACTGGGAAGCTGATTTTTTAAGATGCTCGTGTTGATGATAAAATTTAAATTTTTCGCCTACGAATTTTCGTTGAGGCCACAAACATCATTTCCAAAATATCATCATGTTCTAAGATGATAGAAAAATTCAACGAGTGGCAAAAAATTAAAATAACTTTTAACGAAGTAAAAGAAAAGAAAAAACTTCCTTCTTACAAAGAAATTACAGTGAAATATCAGGATTATCCATATAATATGGTAATTTCTCAGCTATTATAATTGTTATACAGGATCAATAATTATTTATAGATTACATGAATTTTTATTTCAATAAAGTCATCTGAAATGATACAAGAATGCATGTAAAGGAGCAATACATATGTACTCAGACAAGTTAGAAAAGGATGAATGTCCTTTCCTAACTTGTCTAAGTAGATCTGTATTGCTCAGGATGAATAAAATATTGTAAAGGATGAATGTACATACAGTTTTTTAACGTGTTGCAACTTTAAATTTATTGCTAGTGGAAATTTTTTATAAATTTGAAATTTAATAAACAGTCGGTAAAAGATTGATAAAACAACTACAATAAGTTCACAAAAATACTTAAATGTAACAAATGTAAAATAATAAAAATGTAAAGTTAAAATCAGTCCATTCCACATTTGAATTTATAACTATAAGAATTAAAAAAGGAGACTATAGGCGATTTAAAAAAATTAATGAGTTGAAATTTTTAATTCAGTGATTAAAAAACTACAATAATTCAGTATCGGGCTTTCGAATGCTTTAACTCATTTTACTGCATTATTGATGTAATTATAATTGCAGGAGAACATTTATAGCCTTGAAGTGAAAAACGAGCCACAAAATAAAGATATAGATTATTTTGTTAATATTGAGATTCATTTAATAATTCTAGAAACCCCCTTGCTTCATTTCCAGGTAATCTGATGTACAAATGTAGCTTAGAGGCTTACATTATCATTTCTACAATTTCACGGCTTGAGGCATAAACACATTCATTAAAAGACATTTATTCAAAGAAAGAAAGAAAAAGAGAAAGAAAAAGATTATAAAAAGAAAAAAGAAGAAAAATACGAAAAAGAAAAAAGAAAAGAAAAAATACGAAAAAGAAAAAGCATTAAAAAAACCCAGAAGAATGAAACCATTTACTTTCGTAACCAACATTTCAGTCGAATGAAAAATGCTCTCATTTTCAACAATGGTTATCAAATGTTTTAAAATTCGTAATTAATAATGGATCAATTGAATTGATAAGAGAATTCATTTCCAGGTAATCACCTGCATTCAGTTAATTATGGATAGTCACCTTGTCATGAATGAGTAACTTTTTTTTATCATTCAACATAAAAAAAATAGTGAATCATTTGCCAATTTAGTGTTGCAAGAATCAATTGCTGACTTATTTCACCTCATTTAATTCACAAAAAAAAAAAAAAAAAAAAAAAAAAAAAAACATTCGACCTGTAGTGTATTTTGTTTTCAGGCAACATTTTATGATAATGTAATTTTAAACTACGTTGTACCCATCACGTTAAATTATTTATTATCGCGACACAGAAATCATGTTCCGTTAGTAGCATAATCAAAATGTGATATTTTATCGTGAATAATCAACAAAAGTAAACTAGTTACATATAATTGTTGTATTAATAATAATTCATAAAAGGTAAATAAGCATTTTAATTAAATATAAATCTTTAATTTAAGAATGCTTTGTAGGATGAAATTTTAGAACTTTTTCTTTTGTCGCTTTTTTTTATGCTTATAATTTCAAACAATTGAAAAAAAAAGAGAAATAAAAGATTTGCAGTACTTGAGTTTTAATGAAACAGAAAACGGACTTTCAAAAAAATATTCTGAGATGCATATATTACTTTGGTTAAAATAAATAATAATATGATGTTAATGTTCCTTAATTTTACAGCTACTCATATTTTAACTTACTTATATTTACTTATATTTTACTTATCTTTACTTATCTTTAACTTATATTTACTTATATTTTAACACTTACTTACTTAATTATATTTTACTTATATACTTATATTTTAACATTTACATTAAAGCAGTTTCCGTTTTATGCTTTATAGCTGGATTATGGCTTTATCAAAAAGAATTATTAGATAATACATAATAATAATAAAAAAAATATTTGTAAAGGGAAATTTACTAGCAATTTTTGTGTAACTAATATTTAACATCGTTCCAAGATACTTCATTAAACGTTTATGCATATCTATTTCAGTCAGATTGTAGTATAAAACTTCCGTATTTAAAGTACTGTAATTGTCAACAATTATTTACAGAAATAAATATCAATATCAATTATTATATTAATTATCTATTGCATTTATTATAAACAAAAATAAACATTAAAATGTTTAAAAGTAAGATAAATTTTATTAATTTAAAATCTAATATCGGATAAAGCTAAAATGTAAAAAAAGGTGATTCTTTCTAATGGCTCACAAAAATTTAAACATAATAACTTCAGCTTAATTTATCAGTGTATCACTTTTTTTCTACAAAATAATTCAAATAATAACAAGGGCTTATAAAATTTAAGATAATTTCTTTGTACCGTGAACGCAGGTCAGGTCTACAGTCGAATTTGCAAAATCATCCTAAAATTAGCAATCGAATTATAACCAAATTCTTATGATAACACAAGAATGCAGTGAAAGCTTTCATAATCTATACTTGAGCTTCAGACGATGCACTTTTGTAAACAACTCATAACCTTTAAAGTGCTAAGAGACCTCTAACCTATAATGTTACTTAATAGCCCCCCACCACCACTGGACCGAACGTAAACAACAACATCCCTCAAGATACCCTGACAGCCAAACACCAGCCATTATCTCAGAAAACAAAGTCACGTCGAGAGAAGAACCGAGAGACAAAAACCGACTCCCGAATGCAGGATAAGGTCACCATCTCTGAAATCTCCAAAGGCCCAGGGTGCTTGTTGACGTGAATTGCCTTCCCAGGGGAGCACTTACTTGATGGAAGAAGACGAGAAAGGGGTGCTTACCCGAGGAGAATGATCACATCGGATGGCGGGTATTCCTAAAGAACGTCATCTGCATCTTCTCAGCCCCATGATTATCGGTTGTGTTCCCACTGACAGCATTCGTTTCACCGATCCATGCGCGCGTGAGAGAGACCGCTTTCCGACTGAAGGGTTGCACGGATTGTTTCTGCCAGAGGGTGTCGCATTGCCGCCAAGTGGGAGAGATTTCTTCGCCAAGGATCGAGGGGAGGGAAATGTTAATTCGCAGAAACAACACTATCGGCGCAGGATATCTTACGATGTCACCACGATGTTCAATTTTCTGAGCGAGGGGCAGTATCATGAAGAAAGATATCGTCACAATGTTATTGGCATTCTTGTACTATCGCTAAAATTGGAGCATGAAAAAATGATAGTATTATGAAAATCTTTTAATATAAACCA
>JAOUZG010040464.1:1227560-1238536 GCA_026289955.1 Argiope argentata | reverse complement strand
AGTATAGTATATTACGAATAAGTATGGTACAGTATATTATATTACGAATAAGTATAGTACAGTATAGTATATTACGAGTAAGTATAGCTAATTAACTATAGTATAGTACAAATATATATTTAATTGTGTAACAGCTTCATAGGAACGCATATAGATTTAGGTGGAAATAAAGAAAAAAAAGTATGATTTAGTAAAATGTGTGTATAGAAGAAGCAAGAAGAGATTTTTCTTATAAATGTAAAATTTGTGCAATAAATTCGATCAATCTAACTCTTTTACTTTTGTAATTATTGTATTAACTATTCAAACATCTAGACAGACAGACTTTCTCTTAGCCGATTCTGCTCAAAATTTGATATAAATCAACGAGTTTGTTTTAAAGACTATGTACAAATTTAATAATCCCTTTAGCTCAAAAACGTTTTTCAATACTGTTTGTCACAGACAGACGGACAGTTATTTTTCAAACTCCTGGAGTTCAATAATGTGGGAATTCGTGAAATTCACGAGCGTGAATTTTTTGATGATTAGAATACTTTCTCTAAACTAAGAATACAAAAAGGTAAAAAGATGACTTAAAAATATATACTTGCAACACATATTTTTTGTTTGAAGCAGAAGGCAGTATCGCAGACAGAGGAGAGACTTTCGAATTTTTAATTTCGTTTTATTCTCTCCCAGGGAGGAATGTTCTGTTTACAAGAGGCACAGACAAGTCACGTCCCTTCACAGCGAGTTATAAAAGCATACTAGCGTAAAAGAGGAAGAAATTATTTATCCCTGGTCTTATATAACATAAGATTTTGATATGTATTTCTTACGAGCCCATTTAGACAAGAGAAACGTAGGGATCTTTTAGAAGAATTTGTTTAGATCGGCAATATTTCCTCCCGTCGCTCGGAGCGTGGGAACCACCGATTAAAATTGAATAGAAAACTGAATTAATTGAATAGAAAAGGGGGAATAGGATAAAAAAATAAGGGAACATCTTAGAATGAAGTTACTATGGACCAAATGTAAGAAAACAAAATCTTGGAAATTAATTAGGGTTGTATTTAGATTTTAAAACATCATTAAATATATTCCAAGTTAATATTTAACAATTCCAAAAGCAATAACCTGGACAAACTGGTTGTCAAAGGCGGCTATGTTTTATACAATTATGCAATTGCAATTTTTTAGCCTTCCCAGTATTTTGTTGTAGTTTTATTTTTACTGACAGAAGTTGTTTCCTCGAAATTTTCTCAAATTTTCTCGAACGATTGTGTTATACTACCCAACCCCCTGAGAATAAAATTGTGGTTCTTGAGTAAATTAGAGTGAACCAAGAATGTGTACTTTCCAAGCCCAAAACAGGAAAATTTGTGCTTCGTTGATTAGTATACAAAACCGAATATGTATTTTGTACATATGTTTTTGGATAAACTAAAACCAAAATTTGCCTCAGAACAGAAATTACTATAATAAGCATACATTAAAATGACCCTTTATATTTCTTGAGGGGACAATGAGCTATGAAATAAGCAGAAATAGACGAAAACATGAAATTTTATTTTTATCGTTTCATTACTAAAATATACGTTTATGTCCAATTAAAATAATGTAGTAATGTTGTAATAATGTAAAATTATTTTAATAACGTAATGTATTAAAATAATTAAAATAATGTCAATATAATTGTTAAATAAAATAAATATTTGAAGGGTTAAGAGGAGAAAAAGCATATCTTAAGGATTCTCAAAATGATATTGTAATTAGATTTAAATAGCTTTAGAATATTCCAGGTATTTTAATTTTTGAAGAAATAAAAAAAATTATAATAAAGATTTCAGTCAAAAATTAAAAGGAAATGGCTTGCTCACTTTATGTTTTTTAGCATGTTAAAAGTCAATTTTAGTTGGGGAAAATATAAAATTTCTTTGAAAATTCAGTATGTGTGCATAAAATAATATTTCTAAAAAATTAACATTTTATTGGAATTACAAAACCATTTAAAGTTTTGTTCGAAATAAGATTACAGTGAGTAATGAGAAAAAAATAATAACAAAGATTAAAATGAAATCTGCTATGCATATTTCAGAAGATAATTTCTTGAACGGCCAAGCAACATGTGCTCGTGCAAGTTAAATTATAGTTTTATTCATTTTAATTGTTCCATTGAATGGGTTACTTTAGTGTTACAAACTATCCAAAAAAAAAAAACTTTGCCTCGCATTTATTGTTAAAAAAACATATCCCATTTCCTATTGATTTCATTTCATGTAATCACACGCTCAAAATGACATTTTTCTAGGTTTTATTTGCTGTGGTCATGAACTTATTTTTTTAGTTAGAGCTTTTGTAAATGCAATGGCAACGCGTTATTAAAAGCTGGTTTTTTGAGATGTTCAGATAATAAAATTTTTACTTTTTGCCTACGGATTAAAATCTTTATTTTTCTCCTACAGATTTTTGTTGACGCCTGAAAATCTCATTCCCAAAACAATTTCATGTTCTGATATGGTAAAAAGAAATAAAAAATTAAGGTGCCAAAAATATATTGAAATTAAAAATAAATATCCTTTTAGGATATGTTTTAAAATTTCAAATCAAAATATATTATTTTTTTTTAAATAATATATTTTGAGAGCCCACTGTTCTTTTAATTATTGGTTTTACCTTGTATACGTAATTACAGGCTGTCAGGCTCTTTTAATGGAATTAATTCAAAGCAAACATCTAAACTTAAGATTTAAAAATGAGTATCAAGTTTCATTTAACTAAATATTTTCATTTTAAAGAAGTTTATTAAATATTTATTTGCATGTTAAAATGCGGAAATAAATTATAAATCTCTAAGGAATTTGATTTAAAATTTTATATAGACCTATGCCAAGAAATTAAAACCAAATTTTAACCATTTAGTTCTTTACTTTTTGTACTCAAATTGTTCAATAGTGTGAGCTCAGCTTGACGGTTTGAATAGATTCCATTCAAATTTCGTAGAAAACTATCAATATGGTATTAATACCACATACCAAATTTCATCTTTCTAGCTCAAATCGTTTCGTAACATGATAAAGTTTTAAAGTTGAACATTTTCTCTTATCTTCATTGCATCGATCATCGTAATAAATAATATAACATATTTCCAAAAAATTCTTTTATTTCCAAAACATATTTCCAAAAATGTGACTTCCAGACTAAGAGAGGTTTGAAATGTCGCCAAAATCTCTAGTGTTGACATTTTTTATATTTATTTACCTAGTATATGAGAAAATAAAGACGATTGAGATGAGAAAAAAAGTAGAGAGACTATCAAATTTCCATTATTGAAGAAATAACATTTTATTTTTCAGTTAGTTTCCTCGTGGATACATCAAAATTACGATATAAAAATAAAAATGAAAATAGAAACATCTAAAATAAAAGAATTCTGGATGTTTTTCAATTTTTTTAAAAAATATCGGGCTGAAAATTTCAGTGTATAGCATACACAAAGACAAAACAGTTTTTAACAGCTCGTTATAAGTGAGCTAAAAAATGCAAAAAGCTCTGATGAGAGCGTTCGGAAATTTTTATAAACAGACGAAGAGAACTGATTATGGAAAATGACAAATCGATTTTAGAACAAATATTGCGAGGGAGGAGTCAAGAATTGCACTAGCCCTGGTAGAAAAAAAAAGAAGAAAATACGTAACATGACAATGTTTGAAAGTTGAATTGTCTCTCTTGTTTCCTTCTGAATTCACTTCATCGATTAATGATTTTTAACGATTTTTGTGTATACAATTTATTAAAGCTATCAAGTTACAAAAAAGAGCAAAAAAGTCTAAAACTTGATGAAAACTTTTAAATACACCCATGATAAGGTCACTTTAAAAGCTTTTCAGTTAAAAAAAACGTAGGAGGAAATATATATTTAGTGAGAAAATAAAATTCATTTGAGTTCCATCGTAGTAATAAAAGTATTGTGATAAATTAGCAAATAATAGCAATTTTAGCTAAATTCCATTAAGAAAATTTTATTAAAAGTAATAAAAAATTGTATAGAAATTAAATTTGCATTACTTAATCTCTAATTTTTAAACTTTTTTAAACAAAGGGCAAATATTATCCTGTGGTTATCAATATGGCAAGTTTTCGGTTCCAATTAATTAAATATCTATTTAAAATTTCGAAAGAAATTGCCTCCAACTTTTAAAGTATTTAATTTTACTTTACTTTTATTTACTTATTTATTAATAATTTAGTGTGCTTTAGGACTCATGACGTTCTATACTAGATTATCTGTATGTTAAATTTTTATTCCACGCTATTAAAAAATACATACCAGCTTATAAACAAGGCATACACGTTTTTTCTTACCTTGTGATTACTATAATTTTATTAAATTCTGGTTGCCATTAATGACAGTTGGTTCATCAGTAATATTGATTATATTTAATTTCAACAAAATCTTTTAGATGTACCTTCAGATCTATGACTTCGTAAAACTGTTTACATTGTGTATATGTGCATTTCTGATGAACTAAAATAACATGACTTCATAGTGTTATTAAATTTGTAACTATCCGATTCGTCTGTCATTTAAATTCTGCGTTATTGTAACTTTACTTTTTTTATTTCCATTCTAAACAACACGTACATTGAATAAAATCTATTTTCTAATTTTCTTCAATGTGAAAAATTCATAAAAGTAAATATTTGGTGAAAAAGGAGAAAAAAATTGAATTTCAACACCACAATGAAATCTATACTAGGAAGTTGGACAAGAAAGAAATATATTCAATAAACTTCCAGAATTCAGAAAAAAATCACTTTAAAATGTTAATTAAAAAAATAATAATTTTGTAATCTTGCAAAATTTATTTATTGTACAATAGTAATTTCGCCAAAATTCATCTTGATTTTTGAATTAGTAAAATTATAATTAAAGTTTTAAAAAAATTGCTCCAAGGAATATATTTTCTCTCACCAAGGTATGTATTTGCTAAATTGGTAGCAAACTTTTCATTTTTATTATTAATATAAGTATATTGTCTCAATAAGCAATAATATATCAATCTTCACTCTGTACTTTATGCAAATTACCGTCTGAAAATGGACCAACAGATTGATGGGGGAATTTATCGAAATATATTCCTTTATTGAAGACATATTTCAGAACAAACATTTTTTATAGAAAATATTTAAATATGTAATTATTGAAAGAAGTTATTGAATTTCAAAAGAAAAGGGCATCAGGAATGAAATTACACAAACATTATTTTACTAAGCAAATTTATTAACTTAAAATTAAGTAAACTTGAATTTAAAAGTACAAAAATGGTAATTATTTTTACAACCAATCAAATTTTATTACTTTGGAGTTAAAAAATTTAAATTAAAAGTTTTAGATATCAAAAATTTTAATTATAATTCAAAACAATCTCGTTTTAGAATTTTTTTTTCAAATAAGAAGAATTTTGAGGAAAGAAAAAGGCAAAATTTTCTGAAGTAGATCAATACATGATTTTTCTGTTACATATCAACATCACAGAATAATTGTGTTTTTTTGCAAAATGCGTATTACAAGGGAGAAAGGAAAATAAATCACTTGAGATTTATATACTTGTTATAAAATTCAAGTCATAAATATTTTACAATTTGAGTGCCTATTGAATTAAATTTCTTACCTTTTTTTCCAAGGCATTGAATAACTTGTTGTAATTCTAGAACTATGCTAACAAAACAATAGTAATTTGGATTTCGTTCATGTAAATTTGATGTAAGATGTTAAAATATCATCACTTATCAAAATAAACTTTAAAAAAATTATGTACAATTTTTTATGAATATCACAGTAAATGTGATACAAACTCCTTATGAAATTAAATTTTTATTTAATATTATTTCTAAAAATTATTTTTATTGATTAAAAGTTTTTTTTATATCATCTTTATTTCTAAAACTATTAAACAAAGAATTCTGTATGCTTATGGTGTTTTGTAAATCAAGACATTTAACCTAGTGCTCCAGAATTTCATATAAATATACTTCAGAGGATGAGAATGCACTCTTTGGGACAAATCTTTGAGATTTTAAGAATTTTAAATGATTAAAAATTATATGAAATTCTGAAGGTTTTTACTTTAAGTTCCAAAAATGTTATCACATGATAATAATTTTTAAAAGGATCTTTTTGCAATAAGGAATCTGTTCTCAAAGGTTATGTCAAAATAACAAATCAAAACTACACAACACTGGAATTTTAAGGTAATATAACATGACCCGTGATTTTTTTTTTTTTTTTTGAAAAAAAGGTTGATATTCCAAAAATGTAAATATAATTTTAAAAAAAGTGTTTTAACATGTATTTTCAATGCTGGAATTAAAATAGATTTGTAAAATAGTAATTATTTTTTACTTCTTTGTCATTCATTATTTATATTATAAATTCTGGAAATTAAAATTTTTTTAAAAAATTTAATCTCATTGTTGCCTTTTATAAGGAATCGTTAATCAGATAAAATAGTCATTAACTAATAGTTTGAAAAACATTAAAATAGCTCATTATTATCCATATTCTATTGTAGAAAATTTTAGAGCCCTATTTCAGAAACTAAGTAAGAAATTGAATATAAAATCTTATTTCTATAAAAATTAAACAAGTAGGTTTAAATAGATAAAGTTAAAGCAAAAATTGGAAATAGCGAAAATTAAAAGACACACATCTAAAGTAAAAATAAGCATAATGGAACGTGAAAAAAATTTTAATAAAAAATAATGTCCCATTTTAAACTATAAAATTAATTAAAATAGGAGAAAAATATTATCGAATAGAAATTATAAAAAAAATGCTTACGTCATTGTATAATTATAAATAAAAAAATTACGCTAACGAAGAAAGAGTAATCAAAATTAAAATCTAAACAATAATGTAAAATTAGTGAATTTTTGATTTTAAATGGAGCTATAATGAAACGAATTTTTATTCTTAAAAATCAGCAGCAATTTAAATGAAGTCAGAAGAAAAAAAACTTAGTCACTTGTTTGTTTATGTAACAGATTTGTTTTCCAGTGAAAATACTTTTAAATTAAAAGTTATAGTTTATTTATCTTATGTAACAAGCGATTCATTTAAGAAGAAACGATTTTTTTTTCTTTATTCAAGTAAAGAAAATTTAATTATATCATGTATATTTAACTTCGAATAATATATCCAGCTTTAAAATATTTGTTTAAAAATTTTAAAGTCTTGCATGTTTGGATATTTTAATACTTAATATTTTTTTTGTGAAAACTACTTCTTTATGAAATATCGAAAATCTTTCTATATTCTAAAAAGCTTTTTAATTAAAATGAGAATTCCAAGTAAGCAGACGATTTTTTCTGATTAGTTGGTCACGATGTATATCATTCTTTTTTTTTGGCGGGAAATGAATCACTTATTTAGAATGTGAAACTAAAATGTTCCCGAGAATGTTTTAATTTGATTTTCCTTATGTTAGATCCTCTTGAATCAGAATGCCTATTTTTTTTCTTTCAATTTGTTTATTTGTGAACACAAAATAATTAAAAAAAGGTTGCGATTAAAGCATATTAAATTTCGTGTGCGATTTTATCTGAAAAATGTACATCATATTAAATCGTGAAAGTCCATGTCTTCGAAAAGTATATTTATCTACATAATGAAAACAGGTGTAGTTCGATAAAAAAAAACGATAACTTTAAAAAAATGCTTTAAATTCTGGTCATGGTTTTACTGCTGAAAAAGTAAATCTGATCAAAATTTAGATAAAATTAGTAGTATGCAGGTGAAAAGGATACCTAAACTTTATGATCTGGTTTTGACTCCAAAATTACTGATAATGTCAGATTTTACTGAACCGATTAAGGGAAATATTCTAAAATGACATTATATGAGATATTTTAAGTTCTATTGTTCCAAATTGGGAAGGTTTACAATAAAATCAAATAAGAAACTCTCCCAAAGCCGCACCTATGACTTTCGGGCTTGACGACAAATTTAGTGGCCATTTAGAGATTTTGTGACGAAATTGACAACTTTAAATAATGCTAAAATCTTCGAGAACTTAACAGATAGGACTAGTAGGAAGTGAGTTATGTTTGATTCTTCAAGAACCTTCTCAGTTCTACTTCGAAACCTATAAAAGATCGGATGTTCAGCCCAAAGTCAGCCGTATAGTGCGTCGTATTAAGTTAACCTCAAATTATTAATTGAAAGAATTCTCTCCTCCCAAAGCTCTTCGAGCTGCTTATTATTGTAATATAGTTTGCGTTTAGTTGTTTGTTTGAAGTGCTGTTGTTTATTACTTTTGGTCACCTCCGCTATGTTTTGTTGTCTTTATATCCATGTCTTCGTGTCAATAAACATCGTTATTTGTTATTGATGTTCGTTGACTGCGTCGTCATGTTTCAATAACAAGTGAATCCATCGACTTTACGGAATTAGTGTTGGAATTTCTGTAATAATAGATAGAGCCGCAACTTAAAAATTGCGGACCCGAAATAGTAAGAAAGCATTAATTCTTTATATATTAGAAAATTCTCTAATAAAAAAATAGAAGGTGGGGAAGCTACTTTAAACACACATTCCTTCCAACCTGTAAGCAAGTTGTCCATAGTTATTTCGTCTTCCTTACTGTTTCTGTCTTTACTATCGAATAAAGCTGTGTGCGGAATTGTCCACTGTAAGGCATTACCCTGTTCTCACCTATTTGGTTTCATGTTTTCATTCTAAGAACAAAAATTGAAACCGTATATTCATTTTGGATCTCTTTCCTTTGACTGAACCTTCCTTTGACCACGGGGGGCACTTTGTAATTGAGGATAAGAAGCTTTCCTCAATTACAAACTAGGTTTGGTTCTCGCCACTCTGGTGAGTATACATGATGATAAGGATCTGGTTCCTCCTATCGACTTCTAAAGCCTAGTTCCAACGATCCGTCGAATCTTCAGACGAGCCACACGTTCCCCCGTTTTACCCCTCTTGTGGTTTCTTGGGGTGCTTTGATGCTTGTGGAAGCGTCCGAAGTTTCCCTCTAATTGTCGGTAAAGTGCCCAGACATCAAAGAAACCACAAGAGGGGTAAAACGGAGGAACGCGTGACTCACCTGAAGAATCGACAGGTTGTTCGAACTATGCTTAAGGCGCTGGTTCAAGGGGCCAGTCTCTTCGGTGGCTTGAGTTCGAATCACACAGCTGCCAGGGTTCTCTTCTGCTTTAGGAAGGTTTGAATTTCGGGTTCCTTTAGTACAGAAAAGAAAATAAGGAATCATGGATCTGTCTGCATTAAATGTCATTTGATTAAACCTGAGCTGGGATTTGCTACAATGTATGCAAAGTAGTCTTTATTTTTGCAAATATAATATTGTTAATCATAATTTTTCGAATATAATATTGAAATTAAGTGATATATAGTGCAATTATGATTAAAGTTCTACTCTGAAATGATCCATTATTTTCCGACAGCAAGTTAATTCGCATTACTGCATTATCAACAGTAGCTCTTAGCAAATCAGGAGTAATGCTACGCACATGTCGGTGTATCATATTTTTCAATTCCGAAAAAAGGGTTTAGATAATCCCCATAAGCAGTGCTTTTGAGATAACACACATTGAAGATGTTTTGTAGCATGTTACACAAACGATGAAACACATTTTACACAGGTGTCTTCATATCGTATTTTGCTTACCAATATTGCATACAACACCATTTCACTCCATAAATAATGAGTTTTTGAACTTTTTTGGCTGCAAAGAAATTTTTATAACATGCTTTGATTTATTTTCACGTTTGATAACATTTGGTCCTGTAGTTTTTATTTTATGATCATTTAAAATTGGAGCTTTAATTATAACCATCCCATATATTAAACATCGAGAGTGAATTGTTATGGTATTGTTGCAGAGCGGTTTTATGCACCAATCTCTTGACCCGTGAGTTGAAATTCTACCACTGCCTGTACTGGGTTTAGCTAAATAGAGTCTAGTTTAGTTCACTTATATTAACATCCGTCGGCTTTCAGGCACAGTGGTAGCTCGTTTTCCCCGAGTTCGAGTCCCGGTTCTGGCATGGTTGTTCTTCTGTGTGCTATTTGTGAGATGTGTGACTGTGCCTCCTCCCCCTGTAAAAAGGGGCTGTGCAAGCAAATGTAATGAGTGAGGAAGTGCTACTCTTGGCCCCAGTTGGTGCTGCTTGAAACAAAAGACGCTTATCTTCGGCTTAAAACCTGCTGATGTATCAGCGGGGCTTGCCCATGACAAGTGCCATAAGTAACAACAACAACTTATTAACATCCTGTTGTAAGGCAACACTTCTGCTATTTAGGGGTGGACTTCTTAATTTTGAACATCAATAAGATGATGAAGACGACACCTGAGCTTTCACCTCCTCTCCCCACCACACCAGATCAGCGAGTGTACGTTTGACGAATTGAACTTACAATAGACCCCTTTACATGATGGTTCTTCTGTGGAATCGGGTCTCAAACCTGTAAGTCTAAGGCTCACGTACCGAGACCTTATCACCAGGCCACCGCTGCCCCTAACTTAATTTTAAGGGAGGGGAGAGGGAACTAAAGGAAACTTTAAGTATTTGTAGGACATTGCTTTTCAAGCCTAATTCATACATTTAATTTTATATCGTTAAAAGTGCAATTCTGGCATTTGTACACGTCTTTTTTTTTTGGCGAATACATTTACTTTACGAAAATGACTCTATCGATGTGGATCAAATTTTATATTTAGATAGGGTTTTAATTTTTAGTTTATCTATATGGGATCTAAACTGAAATATAATGATTTTATAGAAAGTGAAAAACAATTTTTTATAGCTAACTATTAAAATAAATATATTCATCTTCGGCTTTGAAGTATGGGCAACGATTTTTATATAAATATGAATGACTGTATACGAATATGAACAGTATGAATGACGAGTACATTGGGGATCCTCGGTTCAACATTACTTATTTATTATTATTTTGGTT
>JAOUZG010040464.1:1207202-1227160 GCA_026289955.1 Argiope argentata | reverse complement strand
CCATCTCGGACCCGATTTTAATATGGTGAAACCGAGTGTAAATTCAAAAATATAATTAACGATAAATAAACTTTAAAATCAGTACTGTAATAAAGCAGATTGCTTTGAATACCATGTCAAACTGAATGCATTCATGTTTTTTTTATTTGAATGACCGGCTAATATGTAATTAAGATTGAAGGATATTCATATGCTATCAATTTGTTATCCGTTTCTAAATATTTTCTCTGAAAAAACAAAATTAAACCAAAAAAAAAAGCTTTCAGAGAGAATTTTATTTTTTCAGATATTTAGATTTGAATTTAGAATATTCATTTCTTTAACTTTCTTTTCATTTGAACTTGTGTAAAATCTATGTGTTGATGCTCTTCACTAGAAAAGTTGATAAACAAAACTATGATATTGCCAACGAAAGCGATTTCCTCGCCAAATGTGGCGTCCCACTCTCGCCAGTTTTGTCCACATCGAGAAGCATGGACGTTCGGATCATGGGAAGCGAAAGAGCGCGAGAGAAGGGCTAGGACCAGAGACAGTGGTTTATTGCATCATGGGATCAACTTGTCGGGTGTGGGACTCGGCCCAACTTCGAAAGACGCACCAATTAAACCCCATAAACGCTCGACATGGATAATAAATTGATGAGTGATGACGTCATTCACGACAGACGGGCATGCGCTGCACGCTTGTCTGTCAGCGCGTCCATTATTTGGGTTCTTCTTTCTTTTTCCTGATGGCAGTGACCACATTTTTGACTCATTTTTATTCAATTACAAATACTTTTTTTTTCGTGACTATTTGAAAAAATGGAATCGTGTGAAATAGTAAATACAAGGCACGTGAATGAATGAAATGAATCCCACTTCTGCTGAATTTCGATTAAAATAATGATGAAATAATCGAATTAAATTGTTTCCTCGTTTAGTTACGTAAGTGTTATGGTGTAGGATATAATTCCATCGCGGCGTGTTAAGTAGCTTACTCAGCACTATAAAAGAGTTCTTGTCAGTTGAAAACTGAATAAGTATTTTGCAGTGAAACTGTTTTTAAATATTGGTTCATAATGTTCCTTTACGTTCATTCTCAGTAAATGTGCTATTTCTTTATGCATTGTCAACTTCCAATATTTTTCAGATGTTAAATTATTCAATTGATATAAGATTTTCGTCTGCAAGAATATAAAATTTTCAATATTTTTTTTTATTATTAGCAAAATTATGATATTTATTTACTTTTTAAATAAAAAATCACTATACACCGAACAGTAAACAGAATCCTTTTTTATTCTTTTCTCGGCATTCTTTTACAAGATTATAATCGTCTCGTTTATCGAGAATATTGGCTTTTCTGGTTGTTTAACTATTGATATGTAATGCATTTATTTAAAATTTTATCTTGGCATTTAATAATACTGAATAATATGAATTTATGTAATCAACCTACGACAAATTACTGTGCGTTTAAATTCGAAAAGCGTTGCTACCACAAAAAAAAAAGCAGCGGTGAAATTCAGAGTTCATATTCAAGCTATGCTATCTTTTATCTTACTTTTTATTATTGATTAAAATTGAATAAATAGCTTAATAGAACAATGAAATAATTTCAATTTCATCAGAACAATAAAAGCATTCGTCTCGAATGTGCATTAAATTAATTGTTATAAATTTGATTAAAACTTGGGAAAAAATTCCGTGAAAAAGAAATTAGATATTAAAAAAGTGATTTTTTTAAAGTTATAAGATATAGTAGAATTTCTTTTTTGTAGAACAATATTTTCACAAGATATAACTGAAAAATAACTAAAACCTAGAAAAAAAGCATAATTTAAAGGGCTTTGAAAAATTAACGATAGCTTTCATTTTGTCCTGGAAAGAATATATATATGCAGATTAAGCTAAAGAATCTAGATTTGTATTTAAAAAAGCATGCAAACAAACATTTATAAATTAATTCCTCTTTTTATCAAATGTTGGTTTTCCATGATTAATTTCAGAAAAACAGAAAATTATATATATATATATATATATATATATATATATATATATATATATATATATATATATATATATATATATAAATGTACTCCATAGATAGATCAGAACGGTAAAAAACAGGTTTCGTTAATTATGTCCGTAACCATTTTAAGAGAAGAATCGCAAAGTTTTGAGGCAAAATCTCAACTCTTTAGAACAAGTCATATAATGGAATTTTTTTAAAGTCAATTCCTATTTAGGTCAACAAAAAAATTTTTTATTTTAGTTTCTTTTCCTTTAATAAGTACAATTAACATAGATATTATATCGAAAAATTATTTTCGCAAGTATTGAAATCGCATTCTTCACCTTCAATCGAAAAATTCTGAAACCCTCACATTTTACCGATTGAGCTACTGCCTTTTGACTTCAGTTTTCATTATAAACTGCTAAAATTCTATTTAAAATATTAAAAAGGAATTAAATTTAATGCATGAATTCATATTTGAAAAAACTGTATTAACATCGAGTGCCATCCATTAAAACTTTTTTAAAATGTATTTGAACTAAAGTGGAAGAATAAAAAAGTATTTTTTTAACGATAGAAAACTTGAATAATATATATATTTATTTTCTAAACTCTCATTGAATGCTGGGGAAGGAGGCAAATAAGCTATATTTTGCCCTTGGTGCTACTTTCTTTGGCTACGTCACTGTCTATACGCTCCTTTACCTCCGACGCTACTCATTCTATTAAACCATTTGCTTCTCATAGATTATATTCGCAATCAGGACTTGATGTGGTTCTGCTATTTTAAGAATTGAATGCCGACACATAGTCAACCCTCATTTGATGGCGGTTTAAAATTACTTTCACATTTATTTCGAGCGAATGCATTTGTACAATACTACATTTTTTTTCTTTTTATTAAAAAAGATATCAACTCTAATTTTATTTATGATTCCAAAATCTTCCCTTTTAACCAGGGCCTGACTAAGGCAGGGGCTAAGGCAGGGCAGGCCCCAGGCCCCCACATAATTGGGGACCCCAAAATCGTATATAAATATTATTTTACGTTTCCTCCTTTAATGAATCTTCTTCATTACTAAAGTAATAAAGCAGAGGGGGCCCAAAGAAGTTTTTGCGACGGGCCCCAACTAGGTTAAGTCTGGCCCTGATTTTAACTGTATTATATCTAACAAATATATAATGCGAATTATATTTTTTGTATAGTTTAGAATTTGTAAAGTTTAAAAAGAACTAAATATTCTTAGAACTTGTGCACTTGGAACTAAATATACTTAGAACTTGTTATATAAATTTTAAAACGTGTTAGTGTTTACGTAAAAGTATATAAAATACAATTTTTTTTTTTGAAAAAATCCTTAATGATTCCATATTCCATTGCTTTTATGCTCTTTTGACCATTAGAAATCAGGGACACAATGGAAATAAATAGTATTCGGAGTATAGTATTTATTTTTGATTCATTCAAAAGCTCTTCTCGAATCTTGTTTCCAAAAATAAATTTAAAAACCTTATCTTATCTGCTTGCACTCGGGGTTTCTATACATCCTTTGCTTGTCATTTGCGACGCAACTGTCAGGAATTAATCAAACTGATAATCTTTCTCCTGATACAATATACCTGGATAGTAATTTTGAGTGATAAAAAGAAAAATTTGGTATTATAACTTTTAAATACTGATATTATTCCTTTCATTGAGAAATGCAAAAACCCGTCACACCCTTTTTTCGTTTTTGTGTCAGTTATTTTGACTGAATTATTGTTTACTAAACTAGTTTTATCTCATTTTCCAATACGTCCAGAAATGAAAGTAAGTGATTTATTCCAGATGCAGAGCATAGCAGAATGTGGTAGCGTGGCCGAGCGGTCTAAGGCGCTGGTTTAAGGCACCAGTCTCCTCGGAGGCGTGGGTTCGAATCCCACCGCTGCCAGTTCTGTCTTTTGCTGCGAAACATATTTAAATTGTCAACAAGAAGTTCGACTGAAATTTGGTTTCTAGGACATAATATGTGCCAAATCTGATAATTGATACTAACTGGCATGCTTTAATCGTTATATTAATAAAAATAAAAATGATATTTTAACTATCTAAAATCAAGTTGTATTCAAGCAATTTTTTTATGAGTCATTCAAAATGCAATCTTGATTTGGTAACAGTAAAATTGACTTCTGTGGAACTTAAAATATTCAATTTCATAAATAAAAGTTTATATTTAAAAACACAGAAACAGAAAAAACATTATTCTTATCAAATTCATTTTTATTAATTCTGATCATAATGGTTTTTAAATTAATTTATATTTTGCAAATTATATATAATTTTACAATGCCTGGTAAATGTAGAACATATATTATCCTTTGTATTATATAATTTGTATTTGATACTAGAAAATGATGCTGTATTTGAATTATCAATCTGTGTCTCTTATCGCTATACATTATGACATTATAAGATTATTAATCCGTTGCTTTTTTTCCTGCTGTTATACATTACAACACTTCATTCTGTTTCACCGAAATTACCCCCATATCTATTCTTTTTCTTTTTTAGAACAAATATCACCTCACTTTCTTTTGGAAAAAGACGTGGGAACTCCAATTAATCGTGAATTCACAGATGTTGGAATTTGTAATTTAAAAAAGTATTCTAGAATTGTTTATATTGTTGAGCCATCATTTCTAGCAATGAAGAGTTGCATCAGATTTCTCCAAAATACCTCCCATCTTATCTTAATGGCAAAAATAATAATTCCCAGGATATGACACAAGGCATCTTTCCTACCATTGCAACCTTGACATTCATTTCACCTTCAGAGCAAACTCAAATTAATTCCCCCACAAGAATTCCCATTCAAAAAAACATTCTCACTCACAACAGTGAAAAAGAAAACCAACTCGTCCGCTAAGTCAATTAACCCGCTCAGCAGACTTCCCGCCAAAAGCAACAAAGCAACCTCGTTTTCACTTTGACCATAACATCCCGCAAAACCGGCACACTTCTTTGAGCTTCCATAGAGGCACCATCTTACGCCATCAGATGCCAAAGATAGCCGTTGGACATGTCGTGCAGAGGGCCTCAAAGAACAGGAAGAGGTGCCAACTCAGCGGGTCCTTACCAGCCAAGCCAACCTTACCACCACGAACGAGCTCGGTTTCCTTTTGTTCGATGTGATTTTAGCAGGCTTGGTCGATCATGTGTTCCTTGAGGAACAGGTGACTCCACCCTCACAACTTCCGCTCGGGCCCTTTTCAGAACTGTTTTTGTTTTGGTGATGTAGATTTTGTGGGCGGATTGTGTTCAATTAATGAGTTTCGGTACAACTTGTCTCATTTGCTTACGGGGAGGGTCGTTGCAGTTAAAGACGTTGGAATTGTGTTTGAGAGAGAATGTTCCATGCAGTAAGTCTTTGGAAATGAAGGTAAACTATCTTGCCGAAGATCGTTTGTCGTTTGAATGTTGAGGATTTAACACTAGAAAGGTAACCTTTAAAAAACTAACAAGAATGATAACCATTCGTCTCCTAGACGAAGTATATTTAAAATGAATTTTTAAAGCTAATTTAAATAAAAGCATACTACCAACAGATGATTTAATAACTCTTGGTTGTCAAGTAGGATTTAAAAAAAAAACTTTTATTTTCGAAGCAATCATTGCACATATATGCGTGATGTTCTCCGCACATTGTTCTTGAACATAACAAACAAAAATTGCACGTCATTCTGCGCAAATTATAAGGGCAAAATGCACATTTTTTCTTCTTTTTTTAATTTTGGATTGTTCAGGTCGTTGAATATTTAAAATCAGTTTTAGAAGTTCACTTATAATAGTCCTTGTTCATCGGGGCAAAGTTGAAATGTTGAGACGCTTCTGCATCCATGGAGCAAGAAGAACTTCAATAAAATCTTCCGATTCGAATTCATTCTCAGAAGTAGAATTATCTTCCTCACTTAATTCTTTCAATAATTCACGGATAACTTCAGGCCTACCTCACAAATTTTCTCCGGGAAAACACTTCGACATCTCCAAACATACACAGAAATACCTTCTTAATACTAACGGGACAGATAACAATTCGTCTCTGAGACGACTATTGTTCTGGATATACTACAAGCAGAAATATTTCGGGAAAAAGGAATGTCCTCATCAGTAGTCCCGAGCTCAGATATAGATACTGAGTAGAACGATCCATTTACCGTTATAGGGGAAGAATAGTCAGAGTTATTTCGTAAGCGTTCGTCCAGGAGACGAATTGTTAGCACTCTAGGGTTTTAATGATGCCAGAATGAAAATTTTATTATCAAAGTCGAGTCATCACTGGTATATTGAAATTCAAATATTTGTAATTTCATTATTACTTTCATGCTTAATCTTTCTTTCTTGTTAACCATAAGTAGCACAACGAAATAATAAACGATATTGCAATGTAGCTGAGATTGTAGATATTATAATATATAGAAGAAATTCATGTTATCTATGTTATATTTTGTTTTTAGTGGATTCTTTCGCAATTGCACTATTGGAGAGTACCTCAAATTCGTTTAAAATAAGTAGTTATTTTCAAATAAAGCAAAAGTATAAAATTTTATATTTTCATCTTTCACAATGTCATAAATGGAATTTGATTCAGTTTAATTAATTAAATTATTGTTCCAGTCTTCCCTGTGTAAAACCATTAGAAATCAACCTTATCCCTCTCATCCCTCAGATTATTCAAGTTCAGACTCCTCAGAATTCGAAAAGCTCTATTTTATCTACAAATATAAGAAAATTTCCCAACTTTTTCCATGAATTGTAATTAGGGGTTAATATACAAGATACCTCACTTAATTGACATCTATTAAGCAAATGCATGTCGAACAACTATTAAGAGTTTTAAAAAAAACTTTGTCTTTCAAACGCATTTGAGCAAGCATGTTTAACGAACAAAGCACGCTCCTCGAGTATTAACTCAAACAATCTTAATCAAAGGGGAAGGAATTTCGCAATGATATATAAACTTTTCGTGGTTACGGGGAACCGGCATTTGGGGTTACTCAGTAATGAAATGATTAAATTCCTCTTATATAATCAAATCACAAGAAGTACATCTCAGTTACTTTAACCCCTTAACCGGTTTATTTTCCTTACTATCTAATAAGATGACACCTTCTATTTTGGGAATATTTTCTTATTTTGATTCAAATGGAAATCCATCGAATACTTGTCTTATTTATGTATTCGAAGTCATTTTACTAGTGAATTATAATTGTTATGAATGGTTTATTTTTCATTTACAACTATCAAAATTCGATAAATTCATGCACGTACGGCATACGGGCAAACCGGTTAAGGGGTTAACCACTTCACATACAATAACGTCTCTGACACGCGCATCGAATTATTGAACTATTAATTTTAAACCTGCAATTAAGTGAAAGTATCCAGTAATTTAAAATGCCAGAGTCATTAAAAAAATTTTCATTATCTTAAACCCAGGTGTACTCAGGAATTAAAAACTTTTCATTATTATTATAGAAACTAAAATAACAATAAATGTTTAATATTGGATGTGTCATCTAATAAGGAAGTTAAATAAATTCTTATGTCAAGTGGTTAATTTCTATATCCTGCCAATTTGATGATATATGTGATTATTCGACTGAAATCCTTAAACTGTTGTGTAGCTTTTGTGACTAGTTAATACAATCTAGACTCAAGTTTGGAATAGTTAAATTCAAATTCATCGATAGAATTAGAATTTTTTAAATAATATATTTGATTATAATAATTTAATTTCGTGATTACTTATCGAGCCCTAACCCAGAATGTATTTTTTATAGAACCTTATGACTTCAATTTAAAAAAAATAATTTTATTGATATAAAACATTATTCTATAACCATTAGGAAATCAAACATTTATAGCTAAACTTTCACAAGACATATGTTTGAAGTGGCTCATTTTATTTTTCTAACACTGCGGCATTTTATTTAATTTCGACTCTCTAAATAGCTCGAAATTAAATTCAGATATTCATCTTGACAGTGATAAGTCTTCTGAAATTAAAAAGGCGAAATACCATCGAACTTATATTTATTTTATCCGGTTCTAAATTTAACTCCCATCCCCATTTTTCAATATTAAACTTCAAATATCTTTGCGTGGTATTTGTGTTGGTATCCAGCGGCGACAAACTACAACAAACGCCTACGGATCCTAGACCCTCCCCCCCTCTAAGACATACTCTTCCAATCAATAACCAATGAAGTTAATTTTATCCTGTCATCCAGATAAGTATTTGAATAAACTGATTTGGAATTCTGCTTTTTTCTGTGTTATTAGAATAAATTTCGTTAACACATTGCAATAAAAGTGTGAAGAATATTCACTTCTTTTTTAACCGCTTTCTTTATTATCTCGAGTTTGAATATACTGAAATTTATTATTATCACGAGAAAACTCGGGTCTCGCGACATTTGTCAAAACGATTTGTTTTATCGGTCTCCTGAAGCTCAAAACGAAAGAAAATATTCTGCTTGGATTGGAAACTCACAAATTTTGATTTTGACCTTTGTTTTTGGAAGCTTTGACTGGATGGCAAGTGCTTAGTAGAGTGGTCTTCACGGCAGCTGTGATAAAGAATAATAAAATATGATATATGATAAGAATTCAGACGATTCAGAATGCAGTTCAGACGATTTTTCAGATGATTATTATGAAGGCATGAACTTTAAATATGGTAGACTAATATTTAACTTTTTTTTCAACTGCCCGATGTAATTCGAGACAGTAAATTGAGAATAAAACTAGAGAACCTATACACCTGTAAAAAATAATTTTAAAAAACATAAAGAATGACTAAACATCTGTCACCTGTAAAAAAAATCAACTTGAAACTTGTTTATTATTTTTGCTTTGAATTTACATTCTTAAAAAATAAAATAAAAAATAAAGTTTTTTTTCCCGCAATTTTTTAATAAAAATCGTTAAGAGAAACGGTTAAAAAATAGTGTTTCATATCTAATGTAATATATATCTCTCAATTTATTAATGAATTTTAATAAAGAAATTTTAATTGTAATGCTCATAAAAACTTTGTTTATATAAAATTTTTAAATGAATTTAAATAAAAAGTCAATGTTTCCTATATTTATTATTTTTTTTAATTTTAAAATTTAACTCTTTGCGATTCAATGTCAAGTGTGACTCGATATTCAAGACTGGATCATTTTGATATTTTATTTATTTATTTTTCCAATTTCATTGTTAAAAAAGACTACATAATGGTTAAGAGATGTAGATTAAATTTTCTAAGAAATTCGACTTAAAAGAATTATGCATATTTATTTTCCATAACAACAAACAAATCTTTATATTAGATGAATAATTTTGCATCTAATTATTTTTCGGAATGCAAAGGCTTAAAGATTATTTTAATAAATTGTTTAACAGTGTGAGCAATGTGATACAATGAATTAAAAATAACTTTAGAATAAATAATCATTCGAAATAATAATCCAAAAAATGATGATTTTATAATTCTATTCAAAATTAAGTGACTAAAATTTTGGTTAAAAAAATTAGGTTACCTAAGTCATAGTTTCCTAAAACTTTTTGTTAGGGATTTATTTTTATGAGAAAAAGAGATTTGGAAATTTAAAAAAGGAGAAAAAAAAGAAATATAAATTAATATTACCTTTGGGTCTGTTTTCCTAAAAGACTAAATAGAAAATTTCTTGGAAGACATTTAACATAATTGTCATATTTATTTTTACTTCCAAATGTTGAAGAATAAGGGAAACAAATAATATTCTGTAAATTTTGTTGCTTTAATTCCTTTGTCAATACCTTTTGGGACCTTAATTTACAGCTAAAAACATCTATTCCATATCATTCAACTACAAGTTTATTTTTTAAAATTAATGTACTCCTTTAATTGTGCATGAATAATGATGAATTCCGAAATTTTGGTTGCAGTTGTGTTGTGAGGAGTATAAATTAACTTTTGTCAATAAAAAAAAATCGTGTTTCATGTTTAGAAACATAATTTCACCTTATAAGAATCACAAGAAAATTAGCTTTCATATTTAAGATCAATGGATTTTAAAAAGCCTGAAATACAAATTTAATTAAACGCAATACACTCAGTTATAACTAATAACTCACTAATCAGTGTACGCAAATGTAAGCTTTCGAAATTCAGAAAAATGAGAAGAAACTCCTAGAAAGTGAAGTACAAAAATATTAAGTCCCCAATTTGAGAACACTAAAAAAATGAATACATCAAATGAATATTCGAGAGATCCTGAAAAGACCGGTATCTTCTGAAATCAAGATTTTTACTCATATAGCACTGATACATTTGCCTCAACAAGAATGCAGTTAACGAGAATGCAGAAAGTAATTAATTGGTGTAATAATTGGTTTTCTTATCCTTTTCATTTTGTAATGCTTGGCATTTTTTGGTAGATTCCTATTGGAAGACTACCTTTTGCAATGTTTTTCAAAACAAGATTTCAAGAAAAGTTATTAATATTGATAATTATAATATTGATAATAGAAAAATAAATGAAATTAGGTAAATCACGGCCTCATTAAGACAAACCATTTTTCTATTTTTGTAAAGTTTTTCGATACTTGTAATATCTTAGCTGTTAGGAGCTAAAAATGGCTTTCAGGTCCTAAATTTGACTGTTTCTAACATCAGCAATTTATGTCGCCAATTTTGAAAGAAAGTGGAATAAAAATAAAAGAATTTATTTTTCTTTCATTTCTATTGTTTAAATTGTTTAAATGCACATGGGATGAAAATTAAAAGTAAAACTAATTAAATAAGTATAAAGATTTAAGGGCAACATTATGTAAAAAGATCAACTAAAAAATTTAGTATTAAATTAGTTTAGTAAAATATTAATTAGTTTGAGTGTTCTTTAATTCGTTTATTCTTACCGCCCATTTCGTATTTTTAACACGTCTGTGAAATAGCAGATCTTAAAAACTGCTAGATTTCTATAAATTAAAAAATCTTTAAATTTTATTTCCGTCAAAGAAAACTTCAAGGAAGTAAATAAATGTAATCGTTTGGTTAAATGAAGATAATAATGAATACTTCTTTCGTCATACAATTGGTTATTCGGTTTCACTAATACCAAGAATTTTACCATTTGAAACTAGAGCCTAATATTACATTTTGTTTTGTCAAAACAAAACGTCATGAATTAGCCGAAGAAAAATGTAGCTAATTTGAAATAGAAGCTTAGAAAAAAAATGTCAAACACAAAACAAAACTTCCTTGGAAATAAATATGATAGTTTTTCTCGAGTTGTCGATTTCTACGGTTACGGCGGATGCAGCACCTATCTGTGGAATATTTCTATTACATGTGGAAGAAATGTGACACCTTTGCTTGCTTTCTTGGTGCTTGGCCAGAAATTACTCAGGCACTAAACGTTTAACAACCGAAAAAAAATTATGAGTACTGTTTTGGAGCTATACGGTTTTTGTAAAAACCAATAAAAAATTTTCTTATTTTGCCTTTACTAAGCTGATTAATATCTCCCCGAAGAAAATCAGGGAGAGTGTATTCTACTGTAAATTTTTTAAACTTAGTCAAAATTCGTGAGTTTGTCTTTAACTGGAAGCATAGACAAGAAAAGGAACTTTGCAATTTAATTACTTTTACTTTCATTCATAAAAATTTTAAAAAATATATAGCTAATGATTTTTATGTCAAAACCACATACTCAACATCGAACTCTCAGTTATGTAGCTTGTAATATCTTTATATTCAAAACATCTGAAATTCGCTTTTAATGTTATATATAAGATCAGCGCCGAATTCCAGATTTATTGACTAGTCATCTGGGGAACAGACTATGTTATTAGCTTCGTTGTTAAATAAATAATTTTAAAAAATCAACGAATCATGAAACATTAGAACGTGGAGTGTGTTTAGATTGAATTAATAAATTCATCATTAAATTAAAGCATAATTACTTTTTCATAATACACTGGTGGGCAAAATTATGAGATGGAAGGCATTTTTAACACATTTCTCGGAAAATATCACATAACCCTGGACAGTTGGTTGCCATATAATGCCACTATAGCGCTGGCATCCCTGAGATGAATTTACGTATTTTTGTGGGCGTTGCTAAGCCAGTAGGAGGTATAAAAGCCTGCAGCCAGCTGCTCAACTCATTCCAATATACAGCACAGTAGCGATTTGTATTGTGCTTCTTGAATAATCTTGTTGATTTTTGTTGATTTTTTGGTGAAATGAAGGAACATCATCGTTTAAACAACGGTATGAGGTGGAGAATCGTGGGTAGACGAGGCAGTGTAACCCCAAACAAGGTTGCTAGGGAATTGGATGTAATTCCAAGCGTTGTTTCGAATTTGTGGAGTCTGTTTAAAAACAGTGAGACAGTGTTCAGAAAACCAGGACAAGGTGCCCCAAGAACAAAAACGCTCAATGAAGACCGGTATTTGTTACTTACAAACAAGCGCTAGAGAACGTCTACAGCGATACAACTATCTAGGGACCTCGCTGCTATCACAGGAACAATAGTTTTATGGAAGACAGTTACCAGGAGGCTTGGCGACAGAGGGTTGTATGCCAGAAAGCCCGCCATTTGCGTCCCACTAACTCCTTCCCACAAAAGAGAATGTGCATTATGGCGCAAACAGCACCAACATTGGATAAAGCTCCAATTAGCTAATGTTCTCTTCACAGATGAGTCCAGATTCAGTCTACAATCTGATTCTTGGCGAATATTCATATGGAGGGAGCCTGGGACTCGATACCATCCCAGTAACATCATGGAAAGAGACCATTATGCTGGTGGAGAGCTGATGGTTTGGGCAGGGATCATGCATTCGGCAGTGCATATACTAAAATTGGCATACCGGAAAACCACTCCACGTGTTTGACACTGGTTCCGTGAATGTCCAGATGTATAGGCAGGAGATCCTACGGCCCTATGTGCGACTTTTCAGGCTTGCTGTTAGCCCCGAATTCGTTTTTATGGACGACAGTTCCCGATCACCTGTCTGGTTGAGGAGTATCTGGAAAGCGAAGATATTCATTGAAAGGATTGGCCAGCCAAAGCTAATGCCCTGAACCCCATTGAACATGTTTGGAATGATGCTCTTGTAAAGACCATTGTGATACGACAACACCCACCCAGAACCATTCCGGAGTTAAAAACTGCTCTGGTGGAAGAGTGGGAGGGTCTTCCACAAGCACCTCTTAACACTCTTATTAACAGCATGCATACTCATTGTGCATGCTGTTTATCTGTCAGTGGTAAACACACCATACTAGAGGAGACTACATACCATACGAGTGTCACTTTCAATGCCATCTTTCCTCATGAAGCTCAGTTCAATTGGCAATAACTATTAACAATGAATGGCACGTTAATTTTTGCTTTGCCCACATTATTGTCATACTATAAGTTATATCCCTGCCAAGTTTCACTTATTTTTATCCAGTATTTGTCGAGATATTTGGGAAAATGCCTTCCATGTCTTAATTTTGTTCACTAGCGTATGTTGAAACATTAATATTCATTTAATGATGATGCCATATTCTTCTTTATAAATATTGTGAAATAATAATTTTAATTTAATTCGGATTTGAAGTTCATTATTTCTTTATGATCAATGGCAATAATTGAAACCATTTATTTGTAATTTTGAAATCATTAATTAACCAGAGGGATTAATTTTTATACTATTGCATATTTTTATGCTGATGCACAAGTACACACACACATACATATATATATATTGCATGTGTGTAATGACATTTTAGAATCTAATTTAAACTTAATTAACTTCCTATCGTCCAGTTTAATTTAGCTTATATCAAAGTCATTTTAGAATGCTCTTTCCTGATCTCATTATACTTTTTTTTATTTAATTAATTCAACTGAAGCTTTGTAAAAACGCTTTCGTGAGCGGTTCTTACTCTCCGAGTGAAGGGTTGTCTTTTCATCTCAAAATCAGTTGAGAAAGAGAGAGAGGTCTCGTGATTGTTGCAAACGATTTAGACCACTTAATCATCAAAATTAATTAAGAGAAATAATGATTTAAAAAGTAATGATGTTCTCACCTGATAACTTGAAATTTGGGATAGTAGATTCTATTTTCTTTATATTTATTATTATTATTATTGATTGCTTCAAAATTTATACTCACCATAAATCGATATAAGAACTTCATTTCTAAAAAAACACCACTTCATTGCTAGCGACTTTGTGCTCATTTTGTAATGAATAAGAAATGAAACTAACAATCTGTTATATCTTTAATCGCTACTTTCTTTTTTTAAAATTATAATATAAATGTTTGCTGAAATTTACATTAAGACCCAGATATTTGTTTTTGTCAAAGGTGGAACCCTTTTTCTCAAATTAACACTTTTTAATTTGTTTGATTTGAAAACAATGACAAATATATTAGTCATCCGCTAGATATAGTAATCAATTGCACTAATTATATATTAAACGACGAAATAGACAAAAACATCTTTTTTAGAAAAATTATTATATTTAAATAGCAAATATCGTTTGAGTTTCGAAATAAAAATAAATAAATAAATTATTTAAAAATTAACTATTTTATTTAATATTCTTTTTTTTCTCGTTGGCTACATTTGTAAACATATATGCATAATCGTTTGCGTTCATTACTGTTTATTTTGTGTGTAAAATTAATTTTAAAAAATGGTTCAAAGGACACAAACATTAATCGCGAAAGAATCACACTGGCTCTTTTGTTTATATTGAATTAAATTATCTGATTGCATCGCAAAAGTACTCTTTGTAAATACAAAATATATTAATTGGGTAAGTTAATTTAAAATTTCTGGTGACTTTTAAATACTTGAATAAATCTTCCATGGTTTATTCACCATATCCTATTTCCCTTGATTCCCTCAATCTTTAAAATATCTTAAGTGATTTTTTATAATTTTGATACATTCTGAGATTCAAATAAAAAGTCGACTATTTGATTTTTTTTACTGACCATGAAATTTTTATTTTGGGGAAAATTATTCAAGTAATTTTTATAAGTTCGACTCTGTTAAAACTTCTATTGAATTTTTTAATGCAGCATGGAACAATTTTCTTTCCAACCAGATTTTTAATATTCCAGTTGGTTATTCCTTATCTTTTACAAAATCTTTTTACTTTGTATTAAGTCACTCGATTTCTACCAATCCAATTTAACAACTACTCTTATTTGAATACTTGGGCGGTTGAGAAAGGTAAAGGTGTGGTCAATTGATCAAATGAATTATAATTATTCTACAGAGAAACATGATTCTGAAATGAGATAAGCAGTTTTCCTAAAAATAATTCATACTCTGTGGATTCAAACTTATTAAAAACATATTTTGCCTTTTTCGTACAAATTTGATTATATTAATAATTAAATAATTAAGTAATATATTAGTCACGTGTTTCATATGTAATAAAAAAGAATTAGAAAAATTAATTAACTTAAAAAAAGGTTAATTTAAACAAAAATTAAATACAATATTACTAAATCTGATATTTCTCACTATTTTTTTAGAATCCCAAATGAAAAAACTCCGTAAAGTACCTAATTCTTAATATTTTATAAATTTACACAGTTTTGTTATATTTTATTGAATATTATAATGATTTTTTTCTTTAGTTCTAATAATTCCTTAGTTTATTATAACTTGTGAACGAATTTAAGTTATAAATCTAAGCTCGTAAGAGAGAAACAATATTTAAAATCTCATTTTCTTCAAAAAAAAAATCATATCAATTTGAAGGTACAACCGCGTTATTCAACCTCATTTCAATAAAAAAAATCCTTTTAAAGTTTTCAAAATTGTAGAAAAATAATTGTTTTCTACCAAAGTTACCCCATTCCGCTATGACACAGGAATCTATAGATTTCAGAAGGTTTTACGAACTAATGAATTTTTTAAAGACAGAAGCTTAGTAATTAAAAGAATAAATAAATAAAATAAAAAAAAACGAACCGTCGCAAGAAATTAAACTTTTTTCTGAGGGACTTCTGTTCTGATGGTTCAAAACAAACGGTAATATTTATTTGCAATATTTGGTGAAAACAACTGATCTAGTAAAACATTACTATGATATGCCTCTAGAGATTCTTTCAAAATATTCGCTAAATAGTTTTAATTTTAATTTTAATTTAATCTACTGGCATATTCTTAACGTTTTAAACCAATTTCGATTTAGTTCTTGTTTATTACGATTGTGTTTTGCAAAGATTTCATTTTCTATTAATACTACTGATTTTCCCCTGCTATTATTTTACTGATTTTCTGAGCTTATTCATCATGAGTATAAAATTTATTAAATTTAAATCGTCTAAATTAATTTTTACTTTGCAAATTAAATTCTATGGGGTATGTTTCTAGTGAATTTCCTGTTACAAATAATATTTTACTTTAAAAATTTTATTTGTTTATTTGTAATAAAATAAGAAAATAATACTTTTCAAAATTCCATGCGTCATTTTTTTTCTTTATTTTGTGCACAAACCTGGACATCTTTTAAGATAAAAAAATTATTATTATTAATATAATAAAATAATTATCCAATGGAGATGCCAAATTTTCCAAAAACTACATTTTTAGGTTCATTTTTCATGTTGTTAGCAATTTTTCATTTCTTTCAAAAGAAGTGGAAATCGATTTCACATACACTTTTTATACATGCTTTTTAAGAGCATGCTTTTTGTCTATCAGGGACCTCTATGCCACAGGTGGTTGAACGTAACATGGAAAAGTTGAGGAAATGTTACATATTTAAAAAATTGCAGAGCCGAAGAATATGAAAAAAGATGAAAATATAAAATATGTTCTGGAGCTATGTTTAAAAATTGAATTTTCTAAAAATTTGGCTGACAAATTTTAGCTAGGAATAGCCTGTTTATCTCAAATGACGAATGAAGGTTTATTTAGCTTCCTCCGGACTAAAATGCAAATGTGAACCAATTTCCCTTGAAATTCCTCCAGAGGAAGAAGTTATTAAAAAATCTAACAAAGTAAAACTTTTACCTCAGCAACTATCTTAGTTCATTTGACAGAATAAAAAGGTCACACTTACTGTTAAATAATAGATTTTTGTATCATAATAAAATATCCATAAAAAAGATTAAAATGAAATCTGCTATGTATAGTTCAATGTATCATGACAGAACATCATTTCTTGAACGGCCAAGTACCATGTGCTCGCGCAAATTCAATTATATTTTTATTCGTTTTAATCGTTTCATTGAATGAGTCACTTTAATATTGCAAACGGTCCAAAAAAACTTTGTTTCGCATAGATTGTTTTTAAAAAAAATCCCATTTCATTTCATTTCATATAATCACGTGTTCAAAATGACATTTTTTAAGGTTTTATTTGCTGTAGTCATTAACTTAATTTTTTTAATCAGAGCTTTTGTAAATAGGATGGCATTATGTTATTAAAAGCTGATTTTTTGCGAAACCCGTGCAGATAATAAAATTTTTATTTTTCGCCTACGTATTTTTGCTGACGCCAGAAAACCTCATTCCTAAAACAATAAATTCTGACATCATAAAAATAACTCTGAACTTGCATAAATGCTTGAATAGCACTAAATAATCGTATTACAGTGACAATATCATAGGAATCCTGACATATTCATCCAAAACTATAATCAGCTCAGACGCTTTTAAAAGAATGTGCTACTATCCCTCATTGGAAATAAAGACAACAAAATTTTAAAATCATTACTACATGCTCATTACTACATTCCTAATAAACTCATTTACTCATTGAACAACTTCTCATCCTCGTACTCATGGTCACTTTTTAGAAAATACTTTTTTTTATTTATAGTAGTACCTACACCCTGTCTTATCTTAGGAGTAATTTAAATTGATTTAACATTATCAAATACGACCAATCATCATTGTATAGTCTACTATCTCATACGTTATTGTACCCATCAGGCCAGCTATTATACCGAAAGCTTCTTATCATCATATTTGATTAGCACCTTCCATTAGGATGTTGTGGTTAAGAATGTCACAAGAAATGTGATTAAAACATTTATAGACTCATTTTGTCGACCTATTGAAATATTCACTCATATAGGTAATTAATTATTCGACTGAAAAGTCAAATTTTTGTGCTCTTAAACTTTTTATTCAAATAAACTTATTTAAATGCAGCACTGGCGCATAAATTTGTTTCCCACCACTTTACGACTTTCACTTGTAACTTTCAATAAGGTTGTTTAAAAATCAGAAAAAGTGTAAGTACTGCAGTTAAAGAAATTAGAACAAGATTTGCCGGCATCCTGGCACAGAGGTAGATCGTCTCTCACTCATGTTTTAGGCCACGAGTCCCTGTCAGGACATGGTTATTCTTCTGTGTACTATCTGTGAAGTGTATGAATGTGCCACCCCTGTAAAAAGGGGGCTATGCAAGCGAATGGGATGAGTGCGTGGCTAAGTCGTACTCTTGGCCCTAGTTGGCGTTACCTCAAAAACAAGAGACGCTCATTCAGCTTAAAATCACTGATAGCCTGCGCACTTGTCCACGGCAAGAGCCATTAGCAACAACAACAGAACACGATTTTCTATGATCATTGTAGATTAGGAAGATAGTCTTGATCTACCCCCTCCCCCTGGAAGATATAACGTCACACTATACCAATATATTGTGTGAAAATGAAAACATTATTTCCTATATCTAAATACCCAATCTCTACTTCCATTTCCTTAATCTTACATTCTTTTACGTTGCAATCAAAGAAAAGTACTCATCATTACTAACGCAATCTCTCATTTACTCATTTCTAAATTTGAAGTAAATTTCATGTAACTAAATTGTAATATGTAACTGTTTTAACAAAAACCGGCAGTATCCGGAAATTAAGAGCCATTTAATTCAAGCACTTCTTGAACCTTATCTTACATCAATAATTGGTTGTTCTCATATTTTTCAAACGATCAATTTCATCCCGAATACTTCTTGTTCCATTAATAAAGTATCGATTTATCATCAACTAATAAAGGAAATGGCTAACTAGAATCTTATTTCAGGAATTCTTTTAAGAAGCACACGCGCGTGTAAGAACACTCAAAACAGTAAACAAACTTTATTGGCTTTCTTCCACCATCTTAAGAAGAAAAAAAGTGATGGGGAGGGGGATGGTAGCTCTAAAAAAATAAAATGTACGACACGTTCCTCCAATACATATATTTTTTTCAGTCTATCTCCGAACGAAAACTATCCAAAAACAATTCGCCAAATCCATCACGGTTCTTTCACCCTCGTCGCCAAAAAGAAACACCTAAATAACTTTCTATAAGAGTGAGATGAGATAGATGGATAAATCTGATAGTAGCCTTTAATAAAAGACATCCTTCCCCCCAAAAGAAGAAAGCGAGCAATAAGAAGTGAGCTTATTTTATAAGTTTTCTCCGGAGAAAAAACTCTCTCGAAATCTACCCCTATTTCCAGGAAATCGCTTGCCTGTGGTATTGATCGAAATCCGTTTCCGGGTAAAGAGTACTGCAACAGGGTGGATGGTGTGAAAGTTGGGCCCGTCCACCCTCCTTCGTTCGCTCCACGGGCGGTACTCAATCAATTCTTCAAGGCACGTGGCTTTTGTTGGATCGTTTATTTTGAAGGATTCTAAAAAATAATAATAAATAAGGCTGGACTCTTGAATGCTGGTTAATCACGAGGCGGTTAGAAAGTGAAATGAGGCAATTTTCATTCGGGTTCGCGACGCTGGAAAATGGGATTTTCTGTTTGCAAAAATGTGACTCGTGTTAAGTGTGTTTGTTGATAGGCAAAGACTAACGATTTATTTCAAAATGTAAAAATAGTTTTTCAATAAATTGCTTCCATTAGACATTGGTTCAAAAGTGTAATTAGTTTTGCTAATTAAACTTTTCAAGCCTATTAAAACAAACCTAAGC
>JAOUZG010040464.1:1174884-1207102 GCA_026289955.1 Argiope argentata | reverse complement strand
ATATATTTGTGTGTGTGTGTGTGTTTATGCCAAAAAAAGAGTTAAAACAAAAGAATTTTTCTATTTCTTTTTATAAAATCAAAAAATGTGCAAAAAACAAGAGAATTAAAAAATATATTTATGCCAAAAAATGTGTAAAATACAAATGAATATTTTTTATAAATAAAAATATATGTTTAAAAAAAATCAAACGAGTGACTTTTATAAATTCAAACAATGAGTGAAAAAAATAAACAAAAAAATATGTTGATGCCAAAAAATGAGCAAACACAAATGAATGTTTTTATAAAAATATATCGAAATATGGATATTTATGAATTAAAATGTGCGTAAAGAGTTACCGAATTAAGAAATATGTTTATTTTTAAAAAAGGAGTTTAAAAACAAATAAATGTTGTTAAGAATAAAAGATTGGATTAAAAAAGGAACCAAAACAGTGGCTTTTAAGGATTAAAAAATGTGTAAAAAACAAGAGCAAAAAAGTTTATTGCAAAAATTGAGTAAAAGACAAATGAATGTTTTTATGAATAAAAAGTATGATTAAAAATGAATCAAAACAGTGATTTTTATGAATTATAAAAATATGTAAAAAACAAGCGAATATATAAATATACTTTTTTGGCAAAAAAATGAGTTAAAAGCAACAAGAAATGAATTTTTTATGAATAAAAAATGCTAAAAAAATCAATGAATCAAAACAGTGACTTTTTAACATTTAAAAACATGTGAACATGTAAAAACAAGCAAATTAAAAAAAAAAAACAAATGAAATTTTTTGAATTAAAAAATACTAGGACACCAACGTTATGTCAAGTGTATTTGATCAGATTTTTATCAGTTTCATTACACAATAAGTTATTACGATATTTACAAGTCCTGATCATGTGCACAAAAGTATTTGCCACATAATTATAAATCATAATTTATAACTGACTACTATGTCCACAGCTTCCCCTGTTTTATATTTCTCTGTCTATGAAAATAGGAAATACATAGACTTTTAAGTCACTGAGTTTTCATATTCTATCCTTTAAGGGTTTTAACTTTAACCTTAATTACTATTCTAAAAAATCTGTATAAAAGAAACAGAAATCTTTAAACGCTCCTCCTCTACATTCCTGCTATATATAATTCCTCATGGGAAAGACATGGATTTTCTAATTTAATATCTGAGTTTTTAAGAGATTAAAATTAAACTTAACCTAAATTAAGATTTAAAAAAATGAAGAGAAAAAAAATTTAAAGACTGTTTGGCTCCATTACTAAATAATTTTTGAGACGTTATTTGGAATCTTTAGCAAAAAAAAAAGTTTATAGCCATAATGCAAAGAAATCAAATTCAAATTTTAATCAAAATACTTTTTATTCATCCAATCAAGTTTAAGTGAATTTTTTAAAATTGCAGTGGATGACATTTTATGATAATACAGTTTTTTTTTCAAATATTAATTCATTAATTTTTTGTTAATTAGTTAAAGACTAACTTTCACACCAAAAATCTTCATTCGCCCATCGCCAAATAAGTACTGTATGAATTTTGTTTTTCCCCTCAAGCTAATGATGTTAGGCTTAACATGTTTTTGACTGATTATGTCAAACGATTCTGTTCATTTTCATAATGTCTAATAAATTAAACATTATTAATTAATCGATTTTTTTCGATTCATTTTGTTCGAATTAAAATATTACATAATAAAGAAAATTAGGAATTTTTACTGTATTATATTCCCCAACAGGTGTAGAAAAATCACGTATTTTGCGTTGTCATAATTGACTTTAAATCTTCAATTGGCGTTGAAAATTCAACGCTTGTATAATTTTTTGATAAATTATTTATAGTAATTGTAATTGTCAATATAATTACTATAAATACGGGGCAGTCTTGTTGGTAGTCCTTTGGATTCACATCTCCTGGGCTGCGAGTTCGAATACCATTTATAGAAAGAAGAATTGAAATTGGCAGGAAATTCGCTTTATATTTTGCCGCTTAATATTGTGATTTTGTCATATTTATATTAATCGTAATTATTTAATATAAAGTAACAAAAATAGAATTTCTCTTTGTTAACCTAAGCAGGTATTGATTTAAAAAAAATGCTTTTTATATTACTTGTTTTAAAAAATTCGATATTAATTTGTGATTAAGATTATGTTCATTTTATTGTTTGTAGCACTAGTCAAATATTTCAAATATTTTAAGAAAATATGATCAGTATACTTCTCGTGATTACCACTAAGGTTTGTTATCTACAAATTTAAGTATTAAAGTCAGACTAGCAATTATATTTGATATTCTTGTTATCTCTTACTCTCTGATTTTCAAATCATGAAATATGGAATAAAATAAAAGAGATATCCAATTTCTCAGAACTTGCTATTTTGATTAGTTTGATTGATATTTTGAAGAGAGATTTTTTGAGAATATATATTAACTTTTTAAATTGCAATCAATTGAAGTTACGAGAGGGGTTATAACTTTTTTTGGGAATCAACCATTTTTCTAAGAACTATTAAAGTTCCTGGAGATCAAACTAATACCATCTTTTGGTCTGGTCTTGCTCAGGGTTATTTTCAGTTATAGCATGGCTAATACTTGGTGATTTGAAAGAAAACAAACTTTTAAGACATTTTTTGCCACAGATGAGAAGTCTTTAATATCTTGATGATCTGCTAAACATTCTGCCATAAAAATGAAAATATTCAGGTAATTTCGATCAGATAGAAATTGAAACATTAAAACTATTAATTGTAATAATTATGTATTTTAATATCAATTGCTACTAAAATAGAATTCCAGCAGTTATAAAATATAGACCGCATGTAAATAATTTTCACTGAATAAGTTGAAATGTGAGAGTTGAAAATGGCAATAATATATAAATAAACACATATTTTAAAAATATTGTAATTATGTTTATTTGTTTTTAAATGAAATTATATTCAATAAATGCGTGGTGGAAATGAATAAAAAAAAGAAATATATGATCGCAAATTTTAAGTTGTCTTGTCAGACTTTTTTAAAGTCATTATTTGTATTGTCTTAAATAGTTTAAGTCATTAACCAGTTTAAACCAATCACTAGACTTCTCTATCGGTTTGTATTCCTCTATTATATATATATATATATACACATATATATATATATACAATAAATTTAAGTCATTAAATAGTTTGAAAAAGCAATACTGGTAAAAGTAGGTCAATCTTTTTAAAACGCATCTGTTTTCAAAGAAGCATACGTAATAATAATGCACTACTGGTTAAATCAGGTAAAAAAAAACATAAGCGATTAAAAGATGTTAAAGAATATTAACTTTTATTGCTCATTGCCTACGTTATTTCGAGTTTCAATTATTCAAAACAAAACAAACAAACAAAAACGGACAAAAACAACATCATGATCTCACTAAATAAAATCATTGTAAAAATTGTTAAGAATTGTTGTTAGGAAATTCAGGCAATCAGTCAAAATTTTGTTAAATTTTAAGATGGCCTAAAAATACGGTTTGTGCATTGATGGATTCAGAAATTATGTCGGAAAAAGTTAAAATATTTTAACCCCAATGTTGTACAAAATTTCGGTCTCGAATCCATCACAGGGTGTGAAAATGTATAAAGTCCAAACAAACAAACAAACCCCATTGATTTTTAATTTTACACGTAGATATAAAATTATGCATTTTATCTAAGTTTTATATAAAAAATAATTGAGATATATCGTTGATCAAATTATTAAAAAGAACGTCTCATAACGGATATGGTATAAGGCAACAAAATGTCTACATCTTTCATTCTGATAACTGAGGTGTATTTTTGAAAAAAAAAGAAAAAAAAAACTCTGTCTTTCATAAAATTCTTCAGAGAATTTTTTAGTTTTATTTGAGCAAAGCTGCGTTTTTAAGAAACAGTAGAACTATTTAGAGTGGAGTCAATAATCATGAGCCATGGTTAGATAACGAGAATGATGCGTGAGCTGGTGGCTGACTATCTAAGCATCCGCATTACATCACTGGTGAAGCATACTTGATCTCTACGGATTTAACTGGCATTAGGGATCTTTCTTAAATGAAATCAGTTTTTCAAACATAGAGCTTTCCGTTTCCATAGTTGAGATTTTAACAACAGGCTGTTTGATTATCGAGGTAGAATCGTTATTCCTTGCAAATAACGATTTTAAAGATTGCAGTTAGGAAACAAGTATGTATAGCTAGCTACATAAAAAATTATTTTACAATAGATCTCATTAATATGTTTACTCTGTCCTGCTGTTAATAACAATGTAAATTTTTCTGAAAATCGAAATGTGAATATTTGGACACTCACGCTTTAGTCTTGTGTGTTCGAGATCAGGTCATTCAAGTAAGTCTTAAACTTTGGACTTAAATCAGGTCACAACGAAAAAAAATTAGTTTAAAGAAGATATTATTTTAGCAAATAAAAAAAATCTCAATAAAAATTTAAATTTAAATCTGCCATGCATCATGTCAGAAGATAATTTCTTGAACGGCCAAGCACTTCGTGTTCGTGAGTTAAATTATATATTTATTCATCTTAATTGTTTCATTGAATGAGTCACTTTAGTATTGCAAACGATCCTAAAAACTTTGTCTCGCATTTATTGTTTTAAAAAATAACACATTTTCTATTCGTTTCATTTCACATAATCAAGCTCTCAAAATGACATTTTTCTAGGTTTTATTTGCTGTAGTCAATAACTAATTTTTTTAAAATCAGAACTTTTATGAATATAATAGTAATTATTATATGAATATAATAACAATATAATAGCTACTAAAAGTTGATTTTTTAGATGCTCGTGCAGATAATAAAATTTCAATTTTTCACCTACGGTTTTTTGTTAACGCCACAAACCTCATTGCCCAAAATAACATCATATTCTGACATAATAATAAAGTCTTTTGATTGATTAATTGAGTAAGATAATTGTGTATGCCTGTGTTATTTAGGTAGTATATTATTATTATTACTATTATATTTGTAAGATAATGTATATTTTATATGCATTATCACGCAAAGTTGAGTTTAATGCCTTTTTCTTTAAAATATCTATTCTACCTTTATATCAGAACAATTAATATACCCTACATTGTTATGATGCTTGAAAATTTGATGTTATTACCGAATTTTGTTTTCCGAATCCTGATCGTCACTGTATTGATTTCTACTTTATTAATAACTGATTGCCATTTTAACTCTTTTATAAAAATAATTTATTTAACTGAGAAAAAGTTTTAAATGCTTTAGATATGCTGGGTATCTATTTTGAATCTAATATCGAACAAAATCAATCCTATATTTCCGTTTATAAACAGTTAAGATTTATTAGGTTTATATAAACTTATTATCGTGTCAGAACATGATGCTATTTTGGGAATGAGCGTCAATAAAAAAATAGGTGAAAATTTGAAATTTTATTATTTGCACGAGTATCTCAAAAAATCAGCATTCAATAACGCGTTGCAGCCCCATTTACAATAGCTGTGATTAAAAAAATAAATTAATAACTACATCAAATAAGAAAAATGTCATTTTGAGCTCGTGAATATGCGAAATGAAATAAATAGTAAATGTGATTTTTTTAAACAATAAATGCGATACAAAGTTTTTTGGATCGTTTGCAGTACTAAAGTGACTCATTCAGTGAAACAGTTAAAGTGAATAAAAATGTAAGCTAACTTGCACGAGCACGTGGTGCTTGGCCGTTCAAGAAGTGATGTTCCGACATGATACATTGAAATAGGCAAAGCAAATTTCATTTTAATCTTTATTAATATTTATTATATGGCTTACTTTGTGATCGGTTTATAGAAGAGGTTATAATTGATAACATTTAAATGTATTACATTTCCTTGACTACTACTGAAATAATTATTATACTAGCCCCCTTATATTGTTATCATGGATTACTTCGTACAAGACCGAATTTTAAAAATAGAAAGTGCATTTCATTTCTATTAATGTTAAACATGAACTTTAAAAATTACTATGAATATTATCTCTTATTTCTAAATATTTTACAAACGATCAGCATAATAAATCCATTAAAAAGCTTTTGCATGCTTTAAAAAATTTATTCGATATTTGCTGCTGTAATTTTATTTATTTCCAAACGAACATGGCATAAACCAAATTGAGCTGAAACTTTTGTTATTTCAGATTAACAATAGATGGCAGCACTACCAAATGTTTCTCGTTTCTAAAGTGGAATATTAGAGTTGTATTTTATCGTCTAGGATTTGGGAACAAATTTTCCACCCTCTTGAAATCGAATCTTTTTAATTAAAAATTGCGACATTCCAGATAAAAAAAAACAGTACCAAACAATCAGATGGTAAACAATTGTTTTAAATATGAGCCACACTTCTTGGATAGTATGATGCTCAACAAAAAAGAGTTTTCCAAAATTTTAAATGAATTTTCGATGAAAATTTAATCGAAATCAATTTTATTAGATTCCCTCAATAACTTCCGAGATATTATTGCACGAACATTATTTTTATATCATTTTATTTATGTCTGTTTTCTCCCCTCTTTCAATGAATTAAAAAAAATATTTTAGCATATTTTACTACAATACTTTTCATTATTTTATAACACCGAATTTATATTTGTGCGTATTGCGATATTGTTAAATGAATAATTGAATATTTGCGCATATCCTTTTTCTGCCATTTAATAAAGAAATAAGGAATTAGAATGAAATCTGCTGTGCATATTTCAATGCATCATGTCGGGACATCATTTCTTGAACGGCCAAGCACCACGTACTCGTTCACGTTAGATTATATTTTTATTCGTTTTATTCGTTTCATCGAATGAGTCACTTTAGTATTGCAAACGATCCAAAAAAATTTGTCTCGCATTGATTGTTTAAAAAAATATTACATTTCCAATTTATATCATTTCTTATAATCACGTGTTCAAAATGACATTTTTCTAGGGTTTTTTTTTAGCTATAGTCATTAACTTATTTTTTTTTTAATCAGAGCTTTTGTAAATGCGATGGCAACGTGTTATTAAAAGCTGCTATTTTAAGATGCTCATGCACATAATAATTTTTTTTCGCCTACGGAATTTTGTTGAGGTCAGAAAATCTCATTCCTAAAACAATATCATATTCTTACATGGTAAAAAATATTAAAAAGTTAATAACAACGTATTAAACCTGAAACACTACGACGCTATGTTGGAGTAGAAATTCAATTTTTCTTAAACTTTTCTTCTTAAGTTTTGATCTAAAATATTTTTAATACCTAGTGCTAAAAGAAAAAAATTTGTCTTGCTGTTAACCATTTAATATTTTTTTGTAATTATTTAATATTTCTATGAGAAGTCTTGCCTTGTAAATTGATGATATATTAGAGAAAAAATTATTGTTTTATATTCGTTGTTTTGATATGTTCACGGAAGCTACACCAAATGCAATTTTTAATAATTTATTATTGTTTTATTTAACATTTCTTTGAAAGGCTGTAAACAATGAATTCAAAATACACGTTTTCCATCTTTTTACCAATTTAAAACATTGCAATGTATAGTACATAATTTCATCGTCTTTGCAAAGATGCCAGGTTGAGCTACGAGCGGGACATTACGTTCTGCATGACCAATTTGGTATAATTGAAGCTATACAGCCAAAATTATTTAAGTCTAAAGAAAAGCAAGAAAGAATTAATATATTCATTTTTTAAATTATGAGCTCTATTACAGAAGAAAATATTTACGTGAATTTACACATAGCCATCATCATCAACAGCAACAAAAATGGAGTATCTCTGTAACTTTGTTATTTATTATTGCATCTTCACAAACTTGATATCAATGGAATTATCTTGAGGGAAGAGGTTCTTGAACTAAGCAAATTGATTAAGCGAGTCATAAGTAAATATAGTGTATGATGAAAACTTTAAGGAAAGTCATGTAGGATTTTGAAAAAATATGTTCCCAATGTTAATTGAATCTTACAAACTTTCAGCGCTTAGAAATTTTACATAATTCGTTTTAAAAATTTCACTCACCTAAAATACATTATCACATTTCATAAAATTAGGAAATAAATGCATCAATAAAAAAGATAAATTATTTTTGATGTATTATTAAAGATTCATGTGGGAAAAAATTGAACAGCAACACAGTAAAAGTTTTTAATGGGAGTCTCCCTGTTATGCTAAAATACCAGAATCCAAATAATTATCATTCCCAAAAGTATTAATTATATCCCAAGTAATTTTGAAATATTCACAAAAATTTGAAAATTTTCATGATCGATTTGCAACGTCCATTTTTTAAGTTTGTTTGTGTTTATAAACCTAAATTTTATGAATCATGAGCGCTAACTGCTTTTATAATATCGCAGATAATTAAATTCATTTTTAGATTAAACAATTTTAATTTAATATTAATGCTAATTTCATTAAAAAGAAATGAATACTTTCCCCCCGCTCAGACGATATAAAATTACGCCAGGTTTACACTCGGTCAATTATAAGACAGCGCATGCATAGAAAGAGACTGATTAATGTTTATCAAAATTTCATAAGATAGATTCAGACTTTCCATGCTTGGTTATAAATTTCTGTTTTTAAGTCCAATAATTTTTCTTTTACACGGCGTATTGTATTAAAATAATGAATATTTACTCAAGGAAACATGTTAAAATAAAATTAAGATCAACATATCTAAATTTGGAAAACTATAGAGAAGTGTCAAATAAAATAAAAAAAGGACGCAACCTTGCTTCAAAAAGAGCAATGGATGTCTGAAATAATCTATGATAAGGGATAAATTTTTCTCGTCAAAAAATACAGAAAGATTCAAATGAAATCTGCTATGCCTATTTCAATGTGTCATGTCAGAACATCATTTCTTGAACGGCCGAGCACCACGTGCTCTTGCAAGTTATATTTTCATTCATTTTAGTTGTTTCATTGAATGAGTCACTTTAGTATTGCAAACGATCCCCCCCCCCCCAAAAAAAAACCTTTGTCTCGCATTTATTGCTTAAAAAAATACATTTCCAGTTTATGTCATTTCGTGTTATCACGCGCTCAAAAAGACATTTTTCTAGGTTTTATTTGCTGTGGTCATTAACTTATTTTTAAAAAAATCAGAGCTTTTGCAAATGCGATGGCAATGCGTTATTAAAAGCTGATTTTTTGAAATGCTCGTACAGATAATAAAACTTCAATTTTTCGCCTACGGATTTTTGCTATTTTTCGCAATTAGGTTTTTGTTGACGCCACAAAACCTCTGGCCCATCACTCTGTTATTTTAGCAGTATCAAACTTAATAAGTCTTCTAACCGATTAACAATTGTTTCCACCCGAAAGTAATAGGCTATGCTTTTAGCAAGCGCTGATCTTTTCATTAGCATGAAATATTTTTACAATATTAGCGTTTCCTCAAACACTGAATTTTTAAGAAGAAAAAAAGGGTTAAGCAATATACTTCATTCGTCATAAAAAATGAAAATTTATGTTAATTGTTTAGGACAAAATCAATTAAAAAAACTAAATGGTAAATTTATTTTACAAATAATGGAAATGCTTCAAAAATTAAACTAAAAAAATTTAATTAAATAAATGGCACTCGTATTAAGAATAAATTTGGATTGTGTTGTTTTTTAAATCAATATTTCTATGAATAAAAAGGCTAAAAACGTCTAATTTTATATTGATAAAAGCTGAGATTTTCTTATTACATGGTCCCCATCCACAAATCTTTCAAATACATCTTTTCCGATGCGTCAGAAGGTAGGCAATACTACTAACGCCATCTATTAAAAAGGGACAGAATCATAATTATATATCCAATATTTCGCACAGAGCACCGAATGAGATGAAGCCGATCTAGCCAGTTGCAATCGCTAAAAATGGTGATATAGGAGAGCACATTTCGAATAAACAACGGAAATTCCATTCTATTTCCAACATCGTCGCCATTGCTCGTATTTTTCAATAAACCAATCGCCCCAAAAATTTATTTGCTCCTTACCCACGAACACCCCATTTCTTCTGATATACGAGCTAATAAAAGGCGAAAGAAAGAGTTTTCTTGAATCCACCGCGTCCTACACGGGAACCACAGCTGAAGGAAGCGGGTTTTCGGGCGAAAAAGAAATGAAAATAGAACATCGATTTCCAAGCTCCCACATCCTTCTTGTGGCCTGTTTGAAATCCCATTTTCACGCCAGATCAAGTGGGGCATTGTGCAGAGAAATCCAGGCGAGCCCCAATTGCCTTCAACAAAACAAAGGCCTGAGAAAACAAAGAAATTTCTTTTTTTGACACTCGTATAACTAATGGCCAATTTGGTGGTTGAAGATGATTTATTTTAATGAGTTAAGGGTGCTGTTTTCCCTATGGGTCATCCCCTTATTATTATTTTTTGTCTCTCCTCTTTGTTTAACGATCTAAAGCTTTTTAATCTCTTGAGAATGATCGGAGAACGGATTCCGTCTCAGTCTGTTAACGAGAGGAGAAATCATGATTTGCAGAACGTATTTGGGTTTTGAAAAGACTCTTTTATTGGTGTTCTAAATGTAGAAAAAATTTTAAAGTAAATCTAGAGGTCAATACATAAAGAAATAAATAAATAAAATCTAAGATGGTAAATTTTAAGTAATTATGTGAGAACATTATTATTTTTAAGTCATTATTTATTCTTAAGTAATTGAAGTCAACCAACTTAAACCGATTTGAAACAATCAAGAGGCTTCTCTTGATTGTTTCAAAATTCCTCTCTCCCTCCCCCCTCTATATATATACAATCATAATAACAACGTATTGGAGTTCGGCCTTTTTTCGGCAAATAACAGCTACGATGTCACAGTTCTACGTCAACCTTTTAAAAACGCATTGGCTGTCAAAGAAGTATACGTAATACTAAAGCAATACTGGTAAAAACGGGTAAAAAAACATATGCAATTGAAAGATGTTGATGAATATTCCCATTTATGCCTTATTCATTTCCTACTTGATTTCCAGCTTCAATTATTTGTTAACTTCCATTATTCAAAAACCCTTAACAAAAACCGCGTCATGTTCTCCCACGATAATAAAGCAATATATTATACAATAATAGAAGAAAAATAAATGTCGAAAAATCATAGGAAAGACGACTATTAAAAAGAACAATTATATTTCATATTAATTCCTATTATTAACGTTGATATTTATTTATTTAAAATAAATAGGAAAAACTAAAAGAATGCCATGTTAGCGATGCATACATTAAACTGAATTCTTATTTTCTAGAATCAATAATAGAAAGCAAATGATACCGTAAAATATTTGATGAAGCAAAACAGTTTAAATTTCTGTAAAAAAATATACAATTTTTCAAAAATTGTACAATTATACAATTACAAATATACAATTTTTCAAAAATTTTACAATTTTTCAAAAATTGTAAAATTTAGAGAAAAAATTGATGGTAATTAAATTAATATCACAAAAAAAAGAATTTTTTAAATTTTAAAATGATACAAAAATCAGTTTTGTGCATTAATGCCTTTTGGAGCTATAGTGACAAAATATCAACATCTCTTTTAACTTTTAATTAATAGTAATTCCCAAAACAAGCCCCTGGCACTTATCTCTATCCTCCAAAGTTTTAGGTCAAACAACACTTCCTATACAGAGCGAACATATACACACATACATACCACATGCATTTTCCTATATTGTAAGCAGAAATAGAGATATATATACAATAGCAGTTCATTAGCTGTAAAATGACGTGCTGTAATTTTTTTTCAAAGTAACGCGATTAAAGTACAATTTTCTCTAAGAAATATAATGGCAGGCCTGAACCTATAAAATACATACTGAAAAAAAATTAATACAATGAATTTGGTACAGTTATTAGAGTGAAGTTAACCGATTAACAAATCTGAGCTGCAAAACTCTTGGCTAAGGTACCGCTAAATTTGAAAATCGCAAGAAACTTCTCAATCTAAATATTCATTAAAATACAAATTAATTACAGATTAAAATTTAAAAAAGTATTTGATTTTTTTCAGCTATATATAAAAATATGCATATTAGATTTTTACACAGTCTTAATATACAAATAATTATGTTTTTAACGACATCACTTTCAATTTTATGCGATTTACTTAGCTAATTTTATTAATTTTTTAAACTTGATTTGATACTAATTTCTAATAGGGGTTTAATTTTTATACAGAAATTTAAAGTAATTTCCTTCTTCCATCACTCTATTCCATTCTTTTGCTTTTTCTAAAGTTAAAATTCATATTTAAACAAACTGTTTTTAATATTAATTCTGAAATAAGATGCTCAGTTGTGTTATCTTTTTGTAATAAGTGTACCTTTAATTTTCACGAGAAATAATTTTTCAAAGAATGATTCCATTAAATTCATATTTTTCAGTCTTATGTTGTTGCACATCCCCTAAAACAACAAAACTATATCTAGTTTATAAAATTGTGCACCCTGAAGAATACTGTCGTTGTTGTTACTAATTGCACTTGCCATGGACAAGCCCCCCCCCCCCCCGCTGATACAGCAGCAGATTTAAGCCGAAAAGAACGCCTCTTGATTTTGAAGTAGTGACAACTAGGGCCAAGTTCACGAATTAGCTACACATTCACCATATTTGCTTGCACAACCCCTTTTTACTAGAGGGCACCATCACACATCTCACAGAAAGCACGCAGAAGAACAACCATGCCCGAACCGGGACTCCCAGAACACGAGAAAGACGCGCTACCTCTGTGCCAGAAATCCGGCTGAAGAATTCTAATACTAACAACGGATTATCAATAAGATCCTGCCTGGAGAGGCCCAGACAAAGAAGAATATAATCAGGTGAAGCCTCTTCCATAACACACTTGGTACAGACTTCTTCAAAGCGCTTAGAACTGTAAGGAAGTCGCCACTTTGTCTCCTGCTGGAAGAGACACATTATCGAACAATGATACTCCTATCCAGCGGTGAGGCTATTTAGCCTTTGTTACCCATTGTGTTTCTCCCGTTCTTAGAATTTGAGAAGGACAGATAAGGGACCTCACATGTTCTCGTTATAGATAAGGCTCGTTAAAGCAGTGAACCGGGTCGAAATACCAGACGGGACTAATTCGTCTGTGGACCCCCACTGGGCCCGATAATGAACAGATGCGTTTTACAACCATTGAAGGAATTAGTGTTCCTGGAACCCATTAAAGAAAGAATTCAGGTGTAATCTAAAGAGCGGATGTCTCAGAAATCTTCTCACGATGGTGGCGCGAGTGGAAATAGAATGATTGGACAACCGGCATCTCCAGCGAGCCAATATCAGCCTGAGAGGTGGAGCTTCGCGACGATTAAAAAGGGGGTTCAAGAAGCCGAAAGAGAAGAGGAGAAAAGAGAGGAGGAGGAGAAGGAAAGAGAAGGAAGTTGATCGGACACAAGCTGATCTGGAGCGAGACGAGCTGTGAGGGTGCTGATGTGAAGAGATACCAGGTGATCTCAAGTTTTGTTACAAGATCTACCGGAAGAAATCCGTAGATCTCTGGAGCTACAGGCAGTAGCTGAATACGGAGACAGTTTGTGAGTTCCCGGCCTAGTTGTCGAACAGACAATCATTTTGTAAATACTCCTGCATATAATCTAGATTACCTGTTTTTGTGTGTTAAGCTGTAAATAAAGCCTCTGTATATAATACGCTACCATTTCATTTGACCCGCCCGTGGTCAAGTCTTTACAGAACTCTTAGACTATTTCATAGTTTCAAGGTGCCCACTGTGAAAGTGAATAAGAGTATTCTGATTCAGCCAACTACAATAAAGAATCTGAGTGTCCCTTGAACGACTACTCTTACACTAGTGATGTACCAGTGAGACAAGCCAAGTGGGTTTAGTTTAGCTTTTCAGCTCTAGAGAAAATTTTCATGTAGCTAAGAATTTTGGAAGGCACTTAGGCATCATTAACTCCCACTTTAACTAGAGTGTCAGCAATATCATCACATTCAATGCCAACAAGAGAAGGTATCCATTGTAGATGGATATGATGAGAAAAGGGAAGGCATTTCAGGTTTTTGAGCATTTTCACTTCCACATTATCCCTCAGACTGTGCCAGTTAGCCAAATGTTGAATTGAACTTCTACCATCTCCCAGAATCCAGATTTCATATTTATGAGTGTCAGGAACAATTCTAGTCCTTCATTGATGGCAATAAGTTCTTTTTTAATCTTAATAAAGAATACAGTAAAATTTCAAATAAGTGTGTTTCATATTAAAATTTTATCAGCCAGGTGAGCCAATGTTTCGTATCGAATAAATTATTCTTATAGTTAGAATTCAAGCCATAATGAGATTTCACATTTCTAGTTAGAATTTGATCCTAGAAACATTTGAGAATTTTTTTTTATTAGAAAAAGGGATTATGTAAAGGAGGGATATTAAAATGAAGTCAATTAAACATTATTTCTAATCTACAAAAAATATTTCTAATTAATCTTTGAAAAATATTAATATTAAAACAATTTCTACTCATATTATTAATATAACAGTCAGAAAAACCAATATTTTGCTGAGAATAAATTAACCTTATAGCCAGGGCTCAATTTTGGCTGTAATGCGAGTGTAAATTTCTAGCTAGGAATTGGTCCTAGAAAAACGTTTATGAAATGTATTTTTTTTACCAGGAAAGGAACCATATAAAAAAAGATTTTAAAATGTGTCCAATTAAATATTTTTTTTCAATCTACGAAAAATATTACTAAGTTTCTATTCATATTAATATTCTAACGGATAGGAAAAACAAGGCCGGCTTGCTGGCACAGAGGTAGAGCTTCTTCCTCGTGTTCTGGAAGTCCCGGATTCGAGTCCCAGTTTGGGCATGGTTGTTATTCTGTGTGCTATCTGTGAGATGCGTGAATGTGCCCCCCTGTAAAAAGGGGTTGTGCAAGCAAATGTGGTGTGTGTGTGTAGCAAAGTCGTACTCTTGGCCCTAGTTGGCGCTACTCAAATACAAGAGACGCTTCATTCGGCTTAAATCTGCTGCTGGGTTCGGCAGCGGGCTTGTCCATGACAAGCGCCATTTGACACAACACAACAACAACAGGAAAAACAATATTCCTCAACTAATGAATTAATCCCATAGTTCAGTTTCGATTCTAAATATAATGGGAATGCACATTTCAAACTAGGATTTGATCCCAGGATCATTTCAGGAATATTTTTTTTATTGGGAAAGTGGAACTAAATAAAGGAAGGATGGTAAGTGTGCCCAATTAAAAAAAATATTTCTTCAGAACGAAAAAAGTTCTATTTCCGAGCTGCGTTCTGAAAGATTAAAATCTTTTCTTAAAATAATAAAAAAAAACTTCCTTTCCCTGCAACTTGGGTATTTTCATAATTTTTTTAAAAAAAAAAACCTCCACCATCGTTTTTCTCTATTTTGAAAACACATAATTCCTACGCAATCGAACAACAACCAAAATAATCGATACAAAATGCCCCAATTATAACTGTCTATCTTCCGCAAAATCACCAGAAAGCACCGTGTGGACAACCACAGGTAGTTGAACTTAAAAGTTTCACCAATCACCTTCGAAGTCCACAATGCAGGTCCCACGCAATGATGTGACACATTTCTTCTTTTGCTTTCCCTCCATAGCGCAGGCGATATTTTAGAAGGAAAAGAAAGAACGAAATCATTCTTTTTATAAACTCAATAAGGCTATCCCTCATAACGGGTCCTAGTTCAGATTTGTGACGGTTCCACGGTTCCACACGAGTTGCTTCAAAGGAGGAAAGAGGCGGAATAAAAACCAAAACAAAACAAAAAAGGAACAAGCATAACGGGGAGGTCTTTGACTGGTGTGTGCCGTGCATGTCCTATATTTGAAAACGCGTCCCAGGCCGAACAGGTTGTGTAAAATTGAGGCTCTACTGGAGAGGACACAGCTTTCACTTGTGGAATTTAAACCGTCCGAGTTGTGAGGAAGAATAATGATGGAAAAGTCAAAAGTTGCCGTCGACGAAAGTGCGAGTGTGGATTATAGAAATGACTCCAACAGCATCGTTAGCTTGCCACCAGTACGTAAATATTGTTTATAGTTTTTATATTTGTTTATATAAATTTATTTAGAATTACATGACATTACCATTAATTCACCAAAAAAAAATGAACCTTAAATTTTATGTTGTAAAAATTATGTCATCTGAGACAGATGATTAAATAATTTTATTTTTATGTTGTCAGAACATGATGTTGTTTTTGTGATGATGTTTTTAGAGTCAACAAAAATTCGTAGGCGAAAAATAAAAATTTTATTATCTGCTCGAGCGTCTCAAAAAATTAGCTGTTAATAACGCGTTACCATTGCATTTACAAAAGCCCTGATAAAAAAAAATAAGTTAATGACTACAACAAAGAAAACCTAGGAAAATTGTCAATTTGAGCACGCGATTATAGAAATAAAATGAATGAATGAATGAAATAGTAAATGTGACATATTTTTAAAACAATCAATGCCAGACAAAGTTTTTTTCGATAGTTTGCAATGCTAAAGTGACTCATTCAATGAAACAACTGAAATAAATAAAAATATAACTTAACTTGCACGAGCACGTGGTGATTGGCCATTCAAAAAATCATGTTTTGACATGATGCATTGAAATATGCAAAGCAGATTTCATTTTAATCTTTTATTACATTATTTTTTCTAGTGCTCTTATATTATAATTCTATTTTGAGGTTAATTTTTTTTCTTCTTTAAATGGCAATGGTTTTACGAGCTAAAATCTATTTCAAATGTTTTTTGTATAAAGTAATAATCTATTAGGCGATGCAGGCATTAAATAGATTATTTGCAATAAATGATAAAAATTTTAGAACATTATCATCAAGAATAGCAGCAATGTTTTCATTCAGGTTTGTACTAAATTCACTTTACTTTAGAAAATTCGAAAATTTTAATTTTTCCCATTTATGTAAAATTTATTTTATAGCAAATATATAAACACAAAAGACTAATAGGATAAGATAAAGAATAAGTAAATAAAACTACTTAATAAAAATAAGTGAAATTTTATTCTAAAAAGCAAAATTGAGTGAAATTTTAAAAATAAATATTAAGTATAATTTTATTCATCAAAACCACCGTAACTTCACATTATCTTAACTAGCTATTTCATTTAATATATACAATTGGTAAATTTTCAATCTTTATTTTACATGAATTCTTAGATCTGCACGAATCATAATTTTGGCAAATATGGCAAATGAAAAAAAATCTTGTTTTCCTTTGTTTGAAATATATTTCTAATGTCATTAATTTTTGGCATTATTTTTTAAAAACTTTACAATTTTTTGGAAACTAAGTAATTATTTTAATCATGTAAATAAAATTATGAATATTTTTTTCCAAATTTCTGAAATAAAAACTTTATACAAATTTTTTTAAAGCTTTAAGTGTCCTTAATATTTTTAACATAAAATCTAATCTTACAACTAATTACACATGATAATGCAAGTTTTATAAGAAAATGTAGAACACAAAATATCTAATACAAAAAACTTTCTCTTGAATTTCAACCTATGTTCAATATTTATTAAATAGTTTTTACTAAAAGAATTTAATTTCGTAGGACTTTTAATTTGTCCTAAATTCATATGAAATTAGAGACAAAAGCTTATAGAGCTGATATATTGACTTATGGAATTGAAATGTTTTCAAAGCTATGTATATAGTTTTATGAATTATATCATTGATATCAATTCATGAATTCACACATCTTCAGAAGATATATACCCAATTTTATCGATTCAAACAATTTTCACACTGTTTGAAAACCGTATTCATTTTAAATAGTTTGAGATAAAAAAGGATTTTTTTAAATAAATGTGTACTTAAAATGCCACATTACAGTAAAAAAAAATGAATATTATAGAGATGATTGTTTAATAGGAAGCAATGAATCATTTAATTCTGAAATTGAAATAAACTGAAGATGAGCATATTATCCATGAAACTCGAGAAAATAGAAGCTGGTGTATCGAAAAAAAAATCCAGAAATACTAATTTTAAATAAATAAAAAATCCCATTTTGATTTTTTTTAAAAAATTGTCTACGATTAATGGATTTCACGCATCATTTGTGCGCACGAAATCTGACAAATAATGGCACAGTTCTTGGTTTAAAAGAAGTAAGTTCGTTAACAGAAATCTCATAAAGTGTTTTCAAAATTTAATGATAAAAGCATGTAATTGCCTTCCTCGATAATAACAACAACAAAATTTGAGAAAAATGTACGTTTTTTAAATTTATTTTAATATAATTATTATTGCATTAAGAATTAGCGTTAAATAAAAGCTTATGACTTTAAAGAACAACAAAATAAAAAGTCTTTGCATTGCAAAGAGGTTAAAAGAGCGGAACAACAAACTTTTTGAGGATAAAACTCAAGTCTTTTTGATGAATTAGAATTTCATTTCAAACATTTTCATCATAAACATAATACCACCACCATTTTTCATTAAATTCTTGCACTAAAGTTTAAAAAAATGGATTCCCAGAAAAAACTGAAAAACCGTCATTCTGACAGCACAATGGTGAGAACTGAATTCATAATGATTACTGATAAGGTATAATACTTGCTATAAGAGATACGTCCTACCATGGAGGTAAAGGTAGTTCGACCTTTCAGCTTTAATATACCCACCAGAAAAGCGATATTCAACCACCTTAATGGAGCCTTATATCTGTCCTCCAGAGAGGGATCCGATAGTTCATGCGAAGAAAATAATTTAAATTTTAAAATAAGGGAAGTCATATGAATAGATCGTAATTATTCCTATAAGAATAAATCTAAAAATATCTTGTCAATCTAAAAATATCTTTTCCCTTTCGTCGGAAAGATAAATTATTGCCGATAAAAATTAAGAAAAAAAGAATCAAAATTCTGGTTTCTCGGAATATGGACGATTTTTTCTGTAATTATAATGAAAAAGTTCCAGTTTCAAAATATGTTTGCATTATTAGTCAACGTTTTAAGGAGAAAATAGATTTTACTCGTTAATGACAATCGTGAATCGAAAATTTTCCTCGTTATTCATTATTCAGCGGGTTCAAATATAAAACGATAATTGATATGAAAAATGAGTAAAATTGTTTTATTTTTTCAATATTTATTTCATTTTATTTTCTGCATGTTTAAGAAGAATATAAACATTAACCAAATCTTAAAATAATTAAAATTCTACATATTTTAGGGAGAGAACAACCAAATCTTGGATTCGCCCTAGTTTTTCAGAATAAAATCTTTGATTATTGCTTCCAGACATTTTTAGTCATTATTTATGACGTAGATCATTTAAATTGTTGACGATAGATTCTACCATGGTGAAATTTTAACTAATATTTATAAATAATAGAAACAACGAATGTGGTCTCCCCCAAACTTTCTCGCAAGCTCTCTATTGATTTTTATTTATTTATTTATTTATTTGTGAAACATATACATAAAATATCTACATCATGGCAGAAATAATTCTTTTATAATCCAAAAGAAGCAGCTAATGAATATAAATAAAACATACGTCCAAAACTTGGGCTTCCAAATGTTCAAATCAATAGATTAGAAAGTTACGAAGACTGAAGGGGGAACTTCAAAAAAAATTTGATTTAAACAAAATCATAATTCTATATTGCTTTTTAAATTTATTTCTGAAGCATTTAGGAGGACGGTGATCGGTTTGGAATAAATTATAATTTAAAAAACTGTCAGCTTTAATATAATACTAAATATATGCTTAAGACTTTTTGAAAGATATTGCTTCAAATATGAATTGTAACCTTAATAAAAGTAATATAAACATCTGTACTTAGGCAAAGGATTATTGTAATATTTTATTTCACGATAACTTTTCCTCTTCTTAATTTTAAACAATGTTAAACGTCTGTGGCAAGTGGCTTTATAACCATTATATCCGAAAAATTAATTTATTAACGTTAATAGGGTTTGATCTTTGTACCTTTGACTTCTGTATCTTAAATATATTTGCATAGAAAATTAATAACATATTGATTTTTTTAACAAACATGCTAAATGAATCAATTGGTGATTATTTGATGAATATAATTGGTGATATCTGCCTAGTTACTGGGTTTAGAGGTCATAGAAAGTTTTTTCCTACGGTACTTCTCGAAATAAAAAGACAGCGAAAGATGGCGAGTGATTCTTAATGATATTTTTTTAGAGTAGTTAAGTTTTTATACGGAATAAAGTTTTTACAAATCTGTCCAGTGTTTGGGCTTCTGGTAATTGTTCCTTATATTTTAGTATATAATAATAGTTAATTTTCAAATATTTAGATGAAAATTTATTTTGAAATGCAATAAAAAGCTCCACTAGATAGAGGTGATTCTGTTGAAATTGCTGCAGAGATCCATTTCATTGAATTTATTCCTCTGCATGCGTAATTCAGAATCGGTGTCTTTGCAGGCGTACGACAAGCCGGTGTCGACGACCCTGAAGGTGGCCCGCATCCTCTCCGTGACACTGCTGGCAGTGACCACCATCATCGGCGTCATGGTGCTGCTCGGAATCTACATACACCAGGGGTACCAGTGCCAGTGCGACAGAGAAGGAGTGAGTACACAGGATTCCTCATTACTGGTGAATTTTTGGTGGATTCTGTTTCTTATTACATGTAACAGTGGGGCGTGTTTTAAACGTATTTATTCAACTTATTTAGTGAATAAAATTTAACTTTAGAAAAGTCAAAAAATTTTGAAAAATTAATAATTTATTTCAGCATAACTCAATGTTCTGTATTTCTTTTCCTTCAGCGATATATCCTGATAGGATTCAAAATAATGAATTTGAATTGTTAACCACAAAACATCAATTTATAAATTAACTTTTTAACCATCGTTCCCTTGAAATATACAGATGTAGAATTATCGCTTTTCGATATAAAAAAGTTGTTATTAAATTATTCTAGAGAGCTATAATTTGATACAAAAATTACATATAGTTAATTAGCATTTCAAATATTTTGTTATTCTAATTGAATCGAATCATGAAAAATTCTCGAAATGGAAAGTATCATCTTATTACGAGTGCAAATCAAAAAGTCTTTGAGTCAATTTTTTAAAGACAAAATACAGCTGCGAATACAAATCGAACTTACACATTCCCAGCAGTAGACGTTTCTATAATCGTACCAGCCGTATCTGCTTTTTGCTCCAATGAGTGGTGCTGCTATCAGTCATTTACGATGGCGGTTGTTCTTCAGACATCCAATGTTTATGAGCAGCGAAGTATTATTCGTTTTCTATGGAGCAAGGGACACACGCTTTTAGCAATTCACAAGGAAATGCACCCCACCTAGGGGAAAAGTGTCTGTCTTTGAGAAGTGTTCATTGGTGGTGTCGTGAGTTCCAAAAAGGTCGTGAAGACTCACATGAGAATGAGTGTTCATTGGGAGAATCTGGAACACCCACCTTACGGTCCAGATCTTGCCCCTAATAATTTTCACGTTTTCGGCCCACTGAAGAAGTTTCTGGCCGGATGGAGATTCACATGTAACGAAGAAGCCAAGAACGTGGTCCGACGGTGTTTCCAAAGGCAACCTAAAGAATTCTACCACTAGGGAATCTCTAATTTAGTGCTGCGATGGGACAAATGTCTGAACCGATATGGTGACTATGTGGAGAAATAATGCAAGGTTCGTAATACACTACGTATATTTGTAAATATCTACTTATATCTGTTTATGGCGAATAAAAAATAAGCGCAAAGACTTTTTGATTTGCCCACATAGATAATTAAAAAAAATCCAAGACCCAAAAGCATCCGAAGAAATTTTGAATTACTAAGCAAATCCCTTGGTTTCAAGTATCACAGATTTAATAAATTAATGGGAACTTTAAAAAGTTTCATTTAAGTGACAGCGGCATAATTTGATACCATCATTTACGCAGTAAATAATGTACCTTGTGGAAAATGACGATTGATAGTGATGCTGCGATAAATAAATGACCATGTTAAACTGAATGTTCATAAGTACAAAGAAAGATCTTGGAATCTTTAAAAAAAAACTGATTTATCATCCAAATCTCTTTAAATTTTAAATCACAAAAATATTTATGCAGATAAACGAACTTAATGACTTTATTCTGATAACCTGAATAATATGGGATCACGTTTTCATTTTTCCAGCTAAAAAAAATAAGCATAACGGCCGAAAAATTTAAAATATATCTTTATGTTGCCAAAGCTAAGCACACCAAATTGAGAAACTCTTTAGCATAAAAATAGAAAACTATTAATTCCTAATTTTTCTACTTATTCCCAGAAAGCAATCACCGATTCCAAAGACAATTTAAACAATTAATTGATATAAATATTTTCTCACATATTTAGTCCAACTAGAATCGAACGTAAGAATCTTAAATTTCTCGGAAAATCTCTCGGGAACTTTTTTTTGAAAGATGTAGAGACAGTCCCGAGTTAAAGATCATTCGTCCCACAAACGCAAAAGAGCGTGAAGTCATGGCATTCTCCAAGACACAGGATAAAAGTTTTTAAAAGTTTCGCTCTGTATCTCAATCAATGCAATTGTCTTTATCCTTTTTCAAAATAACAGGTGATGTTAGGTAACGAGGATTCGTTAGCCTTACCTAGCATTTACAAACAATGAGATATTGAATATATCATAGTACGGAAGAAATGTTCTGTAAGCGGAAACTCCAGAAGTCTCAAATAATAATTAATTATTGTTTGAGACTTCAATTCTTTGAGAATTAATGAAATTGCAGTTCATTAATTCAAATAAATTATAAGGTTAATTGGTCTCAAATGAGGTAAAACTGTCAACAAATAATTATTACTTAATCGTTAAAATAAAATAATTAATGCCTAAAATAAATTCTACTAAACAGTTTGAAAAATAATACAATCTGGAATAATATATGGACGATAACTGCTCATGATTAATCAAGCTTTCCAATAAAAAACTGGTTAAAAGAATATTTATAAAATAATATTTTTTAAATAGAATAAATAAATGATTTTCCTTATATTTTAAATAAATTATCCATCATACTTATCCTATATCTGTCAGCATAAGATAACATTAAAACTTATCAAATATAAATTTCAAATACCTGGATGAAGCTGTTTTACTATAGCAATTCTTTTGCAATTTTCAACTCCAGACCATTGCATTAATTGTACGGAACTATTAAAATACCTTTTATTTTATAAGTATTTTATAAAAAAAGAACTATAAGCTAAATAAGATTGTTATAAAATCAATGGTTAAAATCCGAAATAACAGTATATATCTTATTATTAATTATCCAGTATATCCAAACAATTTTTTTAAGAGGGAATATTCTGCATACGAAATATTAATTCGAATATTTTCAGAAATTAAATTACTCCATATTTTAGAAAATCTTTAAATATACTATAAACCTCAAGTACTTATTTTAAATCATCAAATTTAATAAAAATTTATCAATGAAATATTAAATTGTATTAAATTTGCTTGAAATAATTGCTTTCAAGCAATTGGATTTGTAACTGAGGAATTTGTACAATTCAAGGAATTTGTACAAATTCCTCAGTTATTTGTACAAATTTTTCCTATTTACTTCAATAAATATGTAGTTATAAAGAAAATAAATTTAATAAAAAAATTCGTATTTAAAACGTGCCAAAATGACAACAGAAAACTTTTAAAAGTCTTTCTCTTTTTTTTACAAATGAAATCTCGGAACGGGCAAATCTAGTATACAATTTAGAAAAAGAAGACATCATTTCATTCATCTTCGAATTTTAGAATAATTTTCACTGATTTTATCTATATAAGATATTTTGGAACGCCACTTTATATAATATTTACAAAATCCTATTTCAAATGTAAATTTATTTTCTATCCATAATAAGTATGAATAAATTATACAATTCATTCTAAATTATTAAAAAATTTCTCCTTTTTAGTCATTTATAATCGTGATGTATTTTGATAAAATAACGTTTGAAAAAATGAAAGTTTTCAATTTTTGAGTTTAATTACTGTAGTAAAACTATAGAAATCTTTTAATATAGAAAATAACGTGTATGTAGCCTATAATCAATTCATTTTTCCTAATTCAATGTGACACAATCTTTTTGATATAAGTATTATAATTTTGATAATGAACGATCGACACGCTTATCCCTTTATTAGTGATAGATTAAAATAATTGGTTTATAGGGTTATCGTTATCTTGTATGATAAATTCGTAACATTCTTCCATTTTCATATGAAACTCAACGAGATAATCACTATGCAAGCACATCCAACTTATCTCTGATACGATCAAAACAGTGTCACATTATTTATGTCTTTTTCGTTGACTAAATCCTATCTTTTTATTCCAAGTATGATAATGGAATAAAAAAAAGCTTATAAAAATCTCATTATGTCATATTTTGTTGTTCTAGGCTTTTCATTATTTCCTTAACAAATAAAAAAATGTCACATAGAATGCTTTTGAAAGAGCATTTCCTCGGCAGGTACCAGTTGTCACTAACAAATAGCTTACATATTTCCGGATTCAATATTTATCCTTCCGTTTCCTGTCACGTGGTTCCTCTGTTTTGGAATTAGCAAATCCAAATTACACTGTAATTTGGTACAGACAATATCCTTAAGTGTAGAACTGATTCCATTTATTTATTTATTTTCTTGAAAATAAGCTTTTAGGACTTTTTAGAAAGAGATTTCAAAATAATGTTTAACTTGTTGTTTTGGTACTTCAAATTGTTTGCGAGGAATAATAGTTCGGTTTAATTTTATTTAAATCTCTTATGCATAATTCGAGGCTCATAATTCCTTTAATAGAGAATTTTTATACATCAAATTATGAAGGATGTTAAAGTCATTTTGATTTAGTAACTACACACCTGTTATATTTATTTTGTAAGAGAGCATTCTTTGATATTAATTTAGATAATGTAGGCGTTGTTAATGTCGTTTTAAAAGGCACGACACCTTTTGCGAAAAATACTTTTTAGGTTCCTGCTTCAATTTCTTCCTTAGCTTTCAATAATGGAAAAAATCAAGCGATCAAGTATTTGATAAAACATTAAAAACGGTTGATATTTTATTTAAAGTAATGAAATCTGTTATTTAAAAGAATGCAAAAATTTAAAAAATTGTCAGAATTCAGGAAAAGTTGCAGAACAATTAAACTACCATATTAGATGATATTAAAAATTTTAAAATTTTAAAATGTATGGCATTTATTTTTGTACGATTCTATTTTTGGAAATTATCGTGGAGAAACGCCAAGATCTCCTTTAATTACTAATTGTTTGAATTCTAATTAAAATTCCGAAAAAAGAGCATACTTCCATATATATATATATATATATATATATATATATGCTGCCAAATTTGTTCGATCAAATCAAACGGTCTGCTCTTTAGAACATCATACTCCCTAAGAAAGGTACATACCCTCCTTTATTAATAACAAACTAAATAGGACGCACTTATTAAATTTAAAATTACAAAAATCTTAAGATCCAATTATTTAATTCAATTTATACAGTTTGTTCATCAACAAAGTCAATTCACACGATGGCAATGTTCATTATCCAATAATACCACACGTGTCTTCTGACAAAAAGCAGCACATTTTTTGTATTACACTGAGACATAATGCTGAAGACAAATGCAAGAAATTTATTTGACTCCAAAATTGAATTAGAGGAACGACTTTCACCTGTAGCATGAATTGATGCCATGAATTGATGAATTGAATTGATTCTATTTTTTTAATCTATTTTTTATTAGTAGCCAAATTAATATGAAAGACTTAGTAAGTTTAAAGTATCTTAGGATTCATTTTTCAAAACGATTAATATAGATCCCTTATAGAACCAATTCACACGATGCTACTATTAATTACCCAATGATACCACTCTTGTCTTCTGAAAGGTAATTGCACATTCTCTTATATCGTGCTGAGACATAATGCAAAACATTTATTTATTACACGAATGCAAAACATTTATTTGACTCCAAATTGAATCAGAGCAACGCACTTCACATGTAGCATGCGAGCATGAGTTGACTGCATTTCAGAATCTAATTTTTTTTTAATTAAAAGTCAAGTTAACATGCTAGATAAAAAATTTAAAAGTTCACGAATCTTCTGATTTATTATTCAGTTCACTTAATGTCGATCCCCTATAGGAAATTCACACGATACACTGCTAATCAACCAATAATACCACTCATATCTTCTGACAAGTAATTGCACATTCTTTTGCATTGTGCTCAGACACAATGCTAAAACTAAACCAACGCGAAACGTTCAATTGACTCCAAAATTGAATCAGAGCAATTCATTTGACATGTAGCATGCGAGCACGAATTGACTCCACTTCGTGATCTGCTTTTGATCGTGTGAAGTCTTTAGATTCGCTTCTATGCATCAGATGTACTTAAGAGACCATGGATTGTCTCAAGGAAATAAAAGGCATTCATTTTAATTTTTTATAATTCTTTGATTTCTAGTTATTGTGGTGAGAATCACTTAAAGCGATCTTTGTAGTATAACTCTTTATTTCCCTCTTTATGATTGGTCTACTTTACGTCTTCCTGAAGCTAGGAGAATTCAAATTTATCGAGCTCAAGGAATATGAAAAACAATTAGTTGAAAGATGTATTTCAGTCTGTGAATTGAAGTTATTTTTTTAAAAAATAAAGCCTCTTTCTATATTGGTAACTTTATTGGAATTTGCAAAATATATAAGTTCGAACTTTTTTGATGTCATGGTGATTCGAGTATAAACTATTTTTTGCTACCTTGAGAGTATTTTATAATTCACAAACTTTATCTTTCATATTTATTTATCTGTATGTGTTTTACTTTTTTTCTGAATAATTCCTGTTTTAATTTTCTTTTTGTGTCAAACTTATAAACGAAGCTACTTTTGGTCATTTAAAATAAAGATCAAAATGCTTTCAGCTAATTTAACACATAGTCCATCTACAAACATTTAATATCAAACTAATTAATGATAGAAACCTTTTTATAAGAATCTATGGAACAAACTTGGAATATATTTTGTTTGTTGCACAAATCGAATTATTAATCTATTTAGTCATTTCGAATTCTGAGATCTCAAAGAAAAAGGCAAACAATTCTAAAGCATTTCCATATTATGCATACTATAGTATGCCGGTTTCTAGGGAAATTTCCTGAAAAATTTAATGTTGCCATTTTCAAAAACTAATTATCTACTATTACATTAACATTGTAAAGCAAAAAAAATTATAAGAAATATACAAAAGATCGGAATTATTTTAATTTCACCGGCGTTCTGGCATAGGGGTAGAGCGCCTTCCCCGTGATCTGGGCGTCCCAGGTTTCAATCCCGGCTCGGTAGGGTTTTTCTGTGTTCTATCAATGAGGTGTGTGAATGTGCCCCCCCCCCCAAGTAAAAAGGGGCTGTGCAAGCGAACGTGATGAGTGAGTAGCAAAAGTCGTATTCTTTTCCTAGTTGGCGCTACTGCAAAACGAGAAGCTGATTAGGCTTAAATCGGCGACTATCTCAACGAACTTGTCCATGGCAAGTGCCATAAGAAACAACAACACATTTCGGTTAGACCTTCATTCTGAGGAGGGATTTTTAATACTGTAGTTTGAATTCACCAAATAATGTTTAGTTCTCGATTTTAAAACTACAATCAATTTATAATTTAAGAATTCCCAAAACATGCATAAAAAAACAGAAAAGTTTTTAAAATATTCTTTTGGTAATTTAGTATATTTTTTGCCTTACTGAAATCAGATTACTTTATGCCGGCTTTCTGGCACAGAGGTAGCGCGTCTTCCTCGTCTTCTGGGAGAACTCGGTTTGAATCCCGGTTGTTCATATTTGTTCTTCTGTGTGCTATCTGTTAGATGTGTGATTGTGCCCCCATGTAAAAAGAGGCTGTGCAAGTAAATGTGGTGAGTGCGTAGCTAAGTCGTACTCTTGGCCTTAGTTGGCGCTACTTCGAAAACAAGAGACGCCCCTTTCGGCTTAAATCTGCTGCTGTGACTGCAGGGGGCTTGTCCATGGCAAGTGGCATTATTAACAACAACAATAGATTACTTTATCCGCCAGTTTATTGAACTATTTATTTTTAAATGCAGTAAACAAATTCAATAAATTGACCATCACATTTTTCTTTCGGAAAATAAAAAAAGAAAAATTTTCTTTATCGCATGGATTGAAGCATTGTTCTTTCCAAAACTAACTTGCAAAAAGGCAAATTTGTGTGCTTTTTAAAAGGTTCTCAAACCCATTTAGCAAATACATCATCATTTCTTTTTATAATAATCTACGGGCCATTTGGTATTCCGGTAATATCGATCTTGCATTGCGATCCCGTGAGCGAAAGCGATCTACCTCTCGTCTCGAATAATGTCTTCATTCGTGAGACGTTACCTTCCTCTCCGGCAAGGAAGAAGGAAAGAAACTGGATTCTATATTCGGATCTCACCCAAAATAGGAACGAAGCTGGCCTGTTGTAGTAACGTCATACTTCATTTAAGGAGATTTTCTTTTCTTATAATGGCCTCAAATGTAAAATAAGGAACTATTTTTAGCAAAACGCAAAGTGATTTCCCATTAAGAAGATGAAGAAGGCTTTTATAATATTTAAGTAGATCTTTTTTTTTCTCTTCTTTTTTTGCTCTATTTTCCAAAAGTTTTGAAATTTTAAGAAGCATTTTAGAAAAGCATTTTAGGGCTAAGTGTTTGGGAACACACTGCATTAATATTTTAATATTAACTTTAAGTGAGTTTTTGTGGAAAAGGATCTTTGATATAAAGAGTTATATACATTTTCTAAGCGGATTACATTAATAAATTTTTTTCCTGATCTGCGCTTATCATGTAAGCCAATAAAAGAATTATTGTCTTAGATTTGGAAAGAATGGTTGATTTGTAAGACGTTTGAATCATTTTTTTTCATTTTTCAATCAAATCGATATTTGCTCTTAGTTAAATTTTAAAATACTAAATGTTATAATTTGTTTAATCATCAAAATAACAAAAAATTATCATAATTTATTAATATACGATTATTTATTGAAATTATTCATTGGCATAATTTACAATTAATAAATATGCTAAATATATTATCGTATATATTTATATTATCAATCACAGAAATATTAACTCTGAAAAATATTACTATTGAATTAAAAAAAAATTTCAATAAAAAGTTAAACAAGAGAAAGTGATCAAAGCAATCAAGTTTTTAAAATTATATCACAAAATTTTTGAATTCACAAAAATTTGATATAGATAAATAAAAAAAACCATATATGAAATACCATCATAATAATTTATCGATCAAGCGAATATAAAATTTCTAATAAAATGCTATAGTCCAAACTATGGAATTTCAATTCAAAAATTCCACATAAATGGTTTTTATTTAGTTTTCAAAGTGCTTTTAAAAGAAGTTATAAAAATTATTGTTTAGAAAACTTAGATTTCAGACTTTAAATGCCTGTTGATTTTTCTTTCTTCCAGAAAAAAGTGACTCAGTTATTCTAAACAAATTGGAAATTAGCCAGCAATAAAAATTCAATTTTATTTCTTCTTTTTACTATCTTAAAAAAGTTTTTTTTTTCGACGATATTGTTAAAAAAACCCCATCCAAACTAAAGCGCTATAATTTTTCCCCATTTTCATTCATCTGATATAAACCGTTCCTACTAACAAGGAAACAGTTTTTAATTTTAGAAATATTTCTTAAATTATTTCTTATTTTCCGAGATATCTAGCCGAATGCGAAACACGCGCCAGCTAACAATTTCATAGCATGGATAATCTTCTCAACAAAAGTGCTGCCATTAGGAAGAAGAATTAATTTCCCACGAGAATCATTCGCCAGTGGAATAGCCGTTGCGGGTGCAGTTAACGCAGAATTAACGACGCTTAGAAAATGCTCAGTTTGAAACGGTTCGCGGAACTTAATGCTACGAATCGTTTTACACCTGAATTCCTGTAAATACAAAATCCACTTCCGTATTTCTCTTGCTAGTTGAAAACGGTTGCTTTTTCCGTAGTATATATTACGTAAAGAATTTTTCTGTAAATTCACATTCACAGAATTTTCTTTTTGAATCTTACTCAATTAATTCTAAAGAACGGAAGCAAAGTAAATAACTCTGGAAATAAAATAAATAAAACAGTCATGAATAACTTAAGCGAATCGTCAGGACAAATTCAAAAGAGCTCCTTTTATTGAAAGAATAAATAAAAATATACTCAAACTTTATCGTTTGCTGATTTAAATAGATGAAATCATTTGTTTCATGCTGTTTTCATGGGGTTAAGATATCGTTTGGTTCATTTAAAATCATACCTATTGTCTAATTCAAAGACATTTTTTCAATTCATAGAAAAGAATTATAGTTTATTAATTACCTACAAGTTCAAAATTTTATCATTTATATCTTGTTAAAAAATTGTGATTTAGCGATTTTACGGAAATATATGATTTTGAAGTTTTGTAAAAACTATCCAGTATATTAGTGATTATGTATCAAAAAATAGTTATATGAAAATATTTGCAAAGTAAAATGCCAAAGAATGAAGATTATTAAGTTTTAAAAAATAATCTTTGAGTTTATTAAGGAATACGACATAAAACTTCACTAGATGCATTTTTGCCTAACGACAATTATTTTTTACTTTTTAAAGTTACAGTTTAATGCGAAAATCATGTTAAGTTCTGAAGAATAGAATGAAATAAAATTTGTAGTTTTTGTTTTGAAGGTATTAATTTTAAATTTTATTGATATTCCGGACAATATCGACATTATAAAAAAAATACGTTAAAAGAGAGGGGAAAATAAATCAGCTCTTTATGGGACCATCGTGCAATGAATGGAGTTTTTATTTATTTAGGCAGTTATGAAATTATTATTTAATTTTTATGGTATTTATTTTTAATTTTATTAATTATTGTGACGTTATGACATCATAGTCACATGACAAATGTAACTGTGCATTTCCTACAAGACCTAACTATTTGTTATTTTATTTTGAAAACACTTTATTTTGATCTTATTTTTTTGTAAAGATATGGACGGATTTCAAAGTGAAATTATCGTGTCGAATTTAATATATGTCAAGTGATTATTAGTTAATTTTATTGATTGATTTTAATATTTTTTTATATTTAGGAGAAATTATAATTCTAAAAGTATTTAAATTTTTGGAAAATAATATATTTATATAGGCTGCATGAAAGTCATTGCTTTCATAAGGTTCTGTAATTAGATTTGTTCGGTATTGATATATACGAGATCTTAAGCACAAATTATAGAGGAAATGCAAACTTAGGTTTAGAATATTTTTTTTTTCAATAATTGACAGAGAATTTGTTACAATACATTCCATTTCAATTATCACAATTGAATCATGGATTCCACGAATACATGATTATTTTAAAATAATCAGATTAATACGTAGTTAATGTTAATCAATTTCAAAATCAGATTATGTTTCCATATAAACTCATAATAATACACGTGAAGGCGGTAGATAAATATGGATTTTTTTTCTTGATTTCTTCGTTTCAAAACTTGTAGAATCTGTTAAAATTTTGAAAAATTAATATATACTTTTTTGCATCCAATGATGGTAAATAGCATCTAAACTAAAAAATAAATACTCACACTCCAATCCTTAAATATTCTCCGTTAATTTTTACTTTATATGAAAATTTATGGCCTCTGCATGCGTCACCAATGATTGGCTTCCCAATCACTCCAGCTTCGAAACAAATTACAAATCCACATCTTCACGTTTCTTATGGGGAGGGGTCAATATCAATAGAAACCCTCCAACTTAAATAATCGTTCCAACTTTACTTATTTTTATTTTGTATAAAAGTTTCAGAAATTTAGATTATTCTAACATTTATCATTTACAACGAAAATATATTTTAAAAATCGCAATTCTTTATAATTATTCCGTGAGAGAAAATCTTGACAGTGCCTCAAATCCTAATCAATTACCGATTTCACTAATTGTTATTTTAAATTATCTCTAGATACATTGTCTCCTCCTATCCATAAACAACTATATTAACTATATATACTTGTAGCGTCAGCCTTATAAGCTAGATATTATCCTTCGAGCTGAAGGGTCCCTTTTGCTCGAA
>JAOUZG010040464.1:1160776-1174874 GCA_026289955.1 Argiope argentata | reverse complement strand
GGCTACTGGCTCAAACGTCGCAGGTTCGTACCGCGACCTTCACTTGCTACATACTTAAACAACAGTATAACAAAAAGAAGAGATTTCCATCATCGATTAGGGACCGATTTTGCCAATTTTCTCCGTTTGCTTGCTTAGCTTTGGTCTTTATTCTATTTTATACTACTCCACATTTTAAACCACTTTGTTACTGGGACCAGAAATATTTAATTAAATGTGTCTGCTACTTCCAATGAAAAGTTTGATTGCTGAAATTGTCTGTTATATTTAATGAAAAATATATGATTTTGCTTATTTTTTTCCAGGCGTCTGCTAGTCAACTGCAGCCTGTTTCTGCAGCCAGAATCGACAGGATGGATCACGAGCCCACCTACACTGCTGACGACAAAGAGCCGCAAGCTAAGGGCAAAGGAGGCATGTCCGTGCCACTCAAGCTGGAACTTGATGCCGCTCTTGGGGTGAGTTCACAAACTTACTATTAATTCATTTTTTATTAGAAAACTTAAAACTGCTATTATGATATTCAGAATATTGTATCGAAAAAGTTCCGATAGATTCCAAGGACTTTAAAACATACTTTTTTTTTATCATCCTGTATGATATTTGGTCCGCTAGTAACGGATGGGAAAAGGCCGTACTTAAAAATATTTTCTGATTATTATTCCATTTAATTTTTTCATCTTACGAATCTAAATTTCAATTTCAACAATTTTGAAATCGCTTGTGAAATTTATGCCTGTTTCCTGAGATTCCACTATAGTTATGTTAAAAAGTAAGTGTCATTTTCAATTCTAGATTTAATTATTTTGAGCAAAGATTCATTCTTAAAACGAAGCTTTCAAGATGATATATTTATGAATGAATGGACAATTCTGATTTACATTTGTTTGAATATTGGTTTTTCCTCATTAGTACGTATTTATTTGTATCGATCAGACTTTCTGCTTTGATGTTCCTTTACTCCTATAAGTCATCAATCAATGTGCATTAAAAATTATTTAAACTATCTATCAATGTTGATTTGTTCACTTGCAGACCGTTCTGAAGGATCCAAAGAACAAAAAAGCCGAAGTCAACTGCGTGGCTGAAACTAGAAAAGCTAGTCAAGTTATTCAGCAGGACCCCAAGACGGTAAGGAAGAATTTTTAACTGAATAACTTTCTACATATAAAGAGCTGTAACTTGAATATTTATCAATAAGAGATAAAAGTTATAGCAGTTTAGAGTACATAGCCAAATAAAAAAATAGAGGGAGTTTTCTCCCCAAAACTCTCTCGCATTCTCTCTAATAAAATTGTTATCACAAAGAATACCTTGTATGGCATTGGTGTACAAGAGTTTCGAAATAACCTTAACAGTGAATTTAGCATTTTTATTGAATCTGTCGTGTCTTCCTTGGCGAGTTATTTGGCGATTAATCCCTAGCATCGGTTAATATCATTTGAAAATTGAATTTGAATATTAGATATTTCAAATTTTCGATTGAAACAAAAAAATAACACAAAATTACCGTTTTAATCACAAAATCCCATACCAAATTTGATATATTTTAAGTCACTGCAGTTTTGAATTATTACGTTTACTTTTTTCTGAAAGTACAGATCGACAGACGGCCGATCCCTAGTTGGATTTAGCTCAAAGTTTGAAAGATGCCTACTCTACAGATAGTAAATCTGTGTATCTAATTTTATTTCTCCAGCACTCTTCGTTTTGTAGTTATTGAGTTAAAATATATTCAAACCGCTCTACAGACTAATTACCTCTGAACTGAATTAATTCTATCTATCACTTTAGAAATTTGATCGATATCTAAAAGATGCAAAGACCTTGTAATAAATTACATCCATCTATCTAAAAGGGTTTTTGATTTATCGTATTTACCGACAGGTAGCTGACAGGAAAATGCTCTTTTCGAACTAAAGGTGGTCGAAAACGTGGAGATTCTTCAATATCTCGAGATTGTAATACTTTCTCCATGCTACGTATAAGAGAAAGTTAAAACACAAAGTGGTGATTATTGGAATTTTTTATTATTAAAATAAAAGCTATGCAGTAAATATGCATAGGTTGTTAATGGCGAAACTTTGACAGAAGACTGTCATAATTTATAATTCTTCTAACAATGGCTGAAGATAATACTAATTATGATGATTATTTAAAAATCAAAAATTCAGTGTGTTAAGTCTCCTGCTCTACGTCAAAAATAGCTAAATTCCAAGAATTACAATAAATGATAAAACAATCTAAACTCCTTGAAAGCATTTCATATGTATATCTTAAATCAATCTCAAACATCATATTTGATTTCTCTGGTCGTTGTCAACTGATAAATTACATAAAAATACTTAAAATCACGCTGTTAAGTTTCTGAAAAAAGTTGTCATAAAATATTTCCAGTACCTGCCTTCTTGGGTCTTTTCCCCCCTATAAAATACGTTTTTCAGGAGAAAGTATTCAGATAAGATTCACATACTAATTACGTATGAATACGTTTCAATCCTACCTACACATGAACCGGTCATTTTTTTTACTAAACATTTAGAAAAAACTCAGGCCCCATTAAGTAACACACGGGACTTGCAGAAGTTGGGCTTACAACACATTACAAAAAGCACAGACAAAACAGGAGAAAATCACTCCCGAACTTGTACTCGAACGCGGGATGCCCAGATCACGCGAAAGATGCGATACCTCTGTGCTAGGAAGTAGGTCGAACTGGTCATTTAAATAGAAAAGAAATAAAGTCGTGAATTGAAAAGTTATGTTATTTGAATTGGTTAAAGCAATAATTGCATTGTTCCTATTGGATTTGAGAATACATAATCGTATTTGGGTAAACCATTTAATGACATCTCAAAACTCTTTGATGTACCAATAGGTTATCAACCTATAGCAACAATACATGAACCACCCAATTTTACGAGTGCTTACTATAATACCTTTTTCACTAGAGAACAAATAGAAACAAATTCTCTAAAACTTAATTATATTATTTTTAGCAAAGACAAACTATATATAGATAAGCTTGAAAAGCAAAACCTTATCTAAATATAAAATTTAATCCAAATTGTAACAGCCATTTCTGAGATACAACAAATTAAATTGATAAATGTATACAAGAATTACTCGTTTAAAAACATAAGTTTATTTATAGAGTCTAGACAAATCTTCTTCTTAATATTCTTATTTCGGAAATTTTTAAGCTAAATTTCGTATCACGTATTCGAAGAAATGGATATAGTTTGTTTTTGTTTTGCCCGTTTCTTTTCTCAAAAATATCTACGTGACATTTCAAACAATCCAGTAAATATCAAAATATATATGTTAATTCATTCCTACACCCTCTTTTTTTTTTTCTTTTCTTTTTTTACCGAAAGTGTCCTTTCTCTTCCTGCCCAAAGCCTCGGGTCAATGCGATGTTGGAAGAAAGTTTGGGACACATTTCCGTCCGAAGCAGGAAATGAAGTCAGTCGTGTATGCGATGGCTGTTTCAACACGAGGCAAAATTTTATGGCCAGGAATACGAAACAATGTCCGATTGTCTGCTGTGGGTGAAATATTTTTGACCCAATTTCGCCTCAGACAAACGCCGATGGGACTGCCGTGACGTACGGGAACCTGTTGAGGGGATGGGAGAAGATTAAACCTAGATAATTTCTATGTTGCTCGCAACGCATCACTACCTTTTCCTAAATGATTACGTCACAGAGCAGAGCCTCTCTGGCCTAGATCTGCTTCGTGGAAGATCCGAGGCAGGGTCGTTAATAACGCTAAGTGCCGTGGGTTAGATAAGAGCAATTTATAAGGAACAGATAAGAAAAATACATTATGGTACAAAAATAACTTAACTGCATTATTGACTACGCACAAGGATGTTTTAATTCGTTAAAAAGGTTTTTTCCCGTTAGCCGGACCTCAGCAAAAATTCGCCAAAGAAATTTGGCGGGATTCTGCATTATTTGGTGATATTCCCTTTTAAAATCTCTGTAAGAAATTTGGCGAAATTCTACATTATTTGGCGATTTTTCGCTGACACCTGGCTAACGGAAAAGTGCCGTTAAAAATAAGAAGAAACAGCCATTAAAAAATTAGCTTATTTCAGCAACGTTTTTAAATTTTACTTTTTACTGTCTCGTCTACGTAGTATAGAGAAAGTATAGCAATCGTCGAAAAATTCGAACTGGAGATTTTGAAGAATTTCCCAATGTTTTAGACTTCCCTGAGATCGAAAAACACATTTTTGGAAGACGCCAATCTGTCTGTGGCGACAAAAAAAAACGCTTTGGAGTAGACGGTTAAAATTTTGTAAACGGTCTTTCTATTAAATCTCTACTTATAATAAAGTACGAAGTGTGTGTGTGTGTGTGTGTGTTGGCGCTGTACAGGCCAGACCGTTCAGCCTACAGCTACCAAATTTGGTATATGTATACCTTGAATGCCGGGAATATGCACCTCGGAGCCCGTTTTTTGAATTTATAATTAAAATTTTAATTAATTAAAAAATAAGTCAAATTTTAACGTTTTTTCGCCATAACTTCTGAAAATATTACAGCACAAAATTGATTTTTGCATCACATTAAAGCTCAAAAAATTAGCTTTTCAATGATACTAATGTTTTGACATACGAATTAAAACTCTAATTTTAATGAATTTTTTAACATGTAATTTAATCGGGTTTTTTTTCAACTATTTATTTCGCAAAAATAAAATAAAAATAAAATTTTATCTTCTCGAGGTTCTCAAAAAAAAATCAGCTTTTAATAAAATGTTGCCATCACAATTTCAGAAGTTCTTATTTTAAAAAAAGTTAATTATTACTACCAAAAATAAAACAGAAAATTACAATTTTCATCACGTGATTATATCAAATGAAACAAATAGGAAATGTGATATTTTTTAAACAATAAATGCAAGAGAAAATATTTCTTGATCGTTTGCTATATCAAAATTAACAATTCCATTAAAGAAATAAAGTAAATAAAAATACAAATTAAAAATATATTACAAAAGTGCGACTGTTAAAACTGAAGAAGAATTTTTAGAAAAGCACCAAACGATAATCTTCTGAGAGGGAGATTAATTATTTAAATGCAAGAAATCTTAGACGAACTTTGCAAATGAGGTCATTTCAAAGAAACGACGAACAAAAAGCAATTGATAATCAGTAGTAGTAAAATATTTTTGAATTCTTTTTTTTTAATTTTTAAAACAATAAGGCATGTTTTTAATTGCTACTTTTGCTTATGTGCAGAAGATATTTTGTTCAAATCAAAGAATTCGCCTTCTTGATTGTAATTTATCTCCGCATTTTAATGAATCATGTGAAATAAAAACGTATATTCTTTCAACGAAGTAACGTAATATTAAAGCTGTACTGGGAAAAGTAAGTCAGCTGTTTGAAAACGCATCTTCTTTCAAACAAGCATACGTAATAATTAACAATGCAAAATGTGTTAAAGCATATAAAACTATTTTTACCCGCATATTTCGGTGACATCAAAACTTTCTACCAAAACAATATCATGTTCTCTCACGAGAAAAAAAATCAACTATCATTTCAAATTAAACATATAAAATTGTCATTTTCGACATGTGTCTGTATAAAATGAAACAAATATGAAACATGAAATTTTTCGAAAATAAATGGATGGAAACGTTTTCTATGATATTTTACTATACATATATTACTAATCCATTTAAACAATTTTATTTAAGGCAAATATAACTTAACATCTACAAGGCACCTTCTGTAATCGGAGCCCAACATCTAATTTCTTAATTTTTGGGGGAGGGACACACTCTCTTAACAAATTGTCTAAGTGAAATATATAATTAGTAGTTTGAGAGAAAAAATGCTGATGATTTAATTTTTTACATACATCATCTGCTCTGTGAATCATATTTAACAAAATATTCTTGAGACAATAAGTCCTTAAATAAAAAAGTGGCATTCCGATCAACTAAATCAATCATCGAAGCTGATCGATCTATGAAAATTTAAACATAACTATTCGATATAAACTGGCGATGTTAGATCACTTTATCAAGATATCAAAGAAGCCAATCAGTGTTACAATTGAATAATTGGTCTAGATTATGAAAATGCTGATTGTTCTAAACTTGCAATAATCAGAACTGAATAAATCAGCCAGATTTGAAGAAGATAGAATTGCTTATTTATTTATTTAGAAGTTGAAATATTAAGAATATTTTACAAATATGAATCTATAAGACCATAATTTAAACCATAATTTTTTGAAATATATTTGTAAACCTAAATTTTTTTATTATTGAGAGCATTTATATACATCTAAAAATAACACTAAAAACTGAAGGTTTCAATTGACCTGTGAATTTTTTGCTGAATAATTCCTTGAGATCTCATAAATTATTAAAAAAAATTATGATGTTTCAATTTCTGTATTGAACATAAACTTCAATGTCGGACTACTGTGCTTTCAGCTCTTAGTTTTATTTAAAGACATGCTTGGATTGAGTAAAGAGGTCTTTATATTAATTGAAGTTTCATCATTTTCAATTTAATTTAAAAGTGAATTTTACGTGCACTGATAGAAAATCAGAGAGAGATGCGGAGTTCAAAGATTGGACTGCTTAAGGCCTACATAATAGCATAAGTGAATTATATGACTGTCGAAATTTGAAGCTTAAAAATGTTTTGCTGAAAATCTTATTATGAAACCAAGTTATATAAAAAAGATTTTACCCTTTAGTCGGCATTAATATTGGCGAACCGACTGGTCGCCAAAGGCGGCTAGTTTTAAATAAAATCTCTCAGAGGAAATTCGTCTTTCATACCGTTCGAATATATGTTAACATGATATCTAAAAAATAAAGGAAGAAGATAAGATTCGAGCTAAATAGATAAGATTCGGCACACAAATTTAACATCTATAATATAAAAAACTATGAAAAGTTTAATCAAATCCAACAAAGAGTTGATTGTCTGTCGATCTGTTTTTTCAGAAATATGTAAACAGCGGGATAATTATTAAAAAAAAAACGTAAAGATTTAAATACATCAAATCGGTATGAAATGTTTTGACTACAAATGCAGTTTCGTGAGGCAATATTTCAATCGACTGAGTAAAATGTGTATAAAGCACAAATTCGACTTTCGTATGCTATCATGTTCTGGCCGTGGAACAGAATAAGAAAGCATAATCAACACATAATCGCAAGATAGGTCACCAAAAAGGACACGATAGATTGGATAACAATGCTAAATCCATTCTAAAAAGCTAATATTTCGTAACTATTGTACACCAATGGCCAAAAGGCATTCCCTGGCAGGGCCCGACTAAGAATAGTTAGGGCCCGGGGCAAAAACTTCTTTTGAACCCCCTTTGTTTCAATACTTTAGGAATGAAGAACATTCATTAAAGGAGGAAAAAACGTAAAATAAAATTTTCTATTCAATTTGGGGGCCCTCAAATAAGTGAGGCCCCAGGCAACTGCCCCGTATGCCCCTGCCTTAGCCAGGCCCTTTTTCCTGAGATAATAGCTTTCTTGGAATATATACTAGAACATTTCGGGGAGACCAGTTGATATTATAATCATATTAAAAAAAATATTGATATTTAAGTCTTTGACAATGTAAGGTTCTTTCCCCACTCATACTCACGAATTAAGTTATGCAACATTAATCTCCAAAAAATAAAATAGTTTTTACATAGCATAACTTTTTTCGATTGTATTTCATGCCATTCATTTTAAACGAAACAAATAGCACTGCGATAAGAAAACCCATTTTACTTTTTGTTTTCTATCCGACAAAGCATTAACCTCACATCGCCTTTTTGCTCTTTCCATTTCCACAGCTGATGACTCCTTTCGGCAACTTCAGCACTGACCCGAAACTCGTCCAGCTGATGGGGGAGAGAGTGGTGCTCTCGTGCATATCCGCAGTAAAGCAGCCCAAGAAGTCATCCAAGTCCAAAAAGGGTGCCGTCAAGGGTAAGGGATTTTCACGTCTCTCCAGTTGTAGATTTTAGGCGATACTATTGTATTCAATATTCACAATTCCTCATATAAAATAAAAAATAAAACTTTATTTTAAATACTATGGAGCGACAAGTGTGTGGAACTTTTTCCTTCCTTTCTAATTAGTGAATATGTTTTTAAAGGAAATAATACTTTTACAATGCTAATCTAACATTAGATTTAATTTTTCAAAATTCAAATATTTTGGGGTGTGTCTAAAATAGTTGATCTTACCCGTTTATATAGTTTAGAAACGTAATCTGTGCTTGATTTTTTACCATAGTAATATATTCTTTTTCATCTTGCCTTTAGTCTACAGGGCACCTCATCTGATTTTTTTTTATCGATCATATGTATCATATAAAGTTTTGCACCATTGCATAAACATACATGTTTTTATCTCGTATATATACCTTTCATATCATATATTTATAAAATCCTTTATATTTTTACATCAATGTATTTTTGGAAAAACAAATATTTGTCTGCATCAAAGACTAAGAAAATTGTATATGGATCCAATGAACAGGCAAGCAAAGATATAACACTTTCGATGTTTGAGTAATTTGCTCTGTTGACACAAAATGACCAACGACATTGTTATGATATTTATACTATATTGGCGAGCTTTCAGAATATCGGATAATATCGTGAAGATGTCGTGCAAAACCTTGAGATTATTGGTTTATAATATGTTTATCAAAAACACATTAGTCTTATTAGGCTTATTGACAATACATATTCAAAAAATAGATTGAATTTAAATTAATTATACTTTATTCATTAATTTACATTCAAGTACCTAATGTTAACAAAATCGTCTGGTGAATGTATAAACCTAAATGAAACTTTTTTGAAACAAATAAACATTATTCTGTAAGAAAACACAGGTAACAAAATCGTCACAGGTAGCAAAATACAACTGAAGAGTAAACAAAAACAACATATGTAGAAATCAACAACATAGATCATTAAATAGAAGAAGGTTCTATGCAAACAACCGCAGAGTTCCCTCTGCGATTGGCACTGAAAAGAAATAATTCACTAGATTGACTAGCCATACTTTTCTCATGTTGATGTGGTCTACGTGATAGGATTTCGATTTTTTTAATAGTATCTAAGATCTCGGTTCTTAATAGGGCCACCTTCAAAATTCTGGTACTTTATAAAATTTTCATTTTCTCATTATAATTGGAAATTTGTCACCAAGAACTGGCATCATTTACATGTCATCCATTAATACTATTAAAAATTTATCTTCCTTCCTATGATATTTTATAACAGCGCTGGAAAACATATATATGCAAATATATAAATATATATACATATAAACACATGCATGCTTAGGAAGTTATTATTATTACATATTTAGGAAGTTATTATTACATATTTAAGAAGTTATTAAACACATACATATTAGAAAGTTATTAAACACATACATATTAGGAAGTTATTAGGAAGTTGTTAATCATACATATTTAGGAAGTTAATATTTAAGAAGTTATTAACCCATATGTTAATTATTATTATTATTACTATTAACATATGGTTAATTTGAACAGAAATCATCTCAGTTCTAGTTCAGGATTAAACATGTACCACCTCCGAAACATGCGCACAGTCTTCTTGTAGATCCTGCTTCCATCCCGATCCTTCACAAACACTGTGATTTTTTTCGTTGTTGCAGACGGGGCCATTGTACTTTTGAGGCAGCAGGCACTTAGGGATCCTACAGTAGATATTTTTACCGCAGAAAACAACGCAAAAAAGAAGAAACGAATAACATCGCAGACACAATATGAAAATTCTTTTACAAAATTAAAAATCAGGAAATAGTTTTTGATCTCAGCATTCTTGGAACCATTTAGGTCAGACATTCAACTAAGGCAGGGGTTCTCAAACTTTTAGACATTGCGACCCCCTTTTTAGAATAAGAATTTCGGCGACCTCCCCCAAAATTTAACTCTGTCTAAAGTTTAGACAGAGATTTTGATTTTAAATGTACTTAAGAGTTCGTAGAATATGTGTCGGGTATTGGTGCCATATCCTTTAAAACTTCATCTTTCTCCTTACTAGTATCATCTCATCTCAAAACTTTGATTGAACAGTTTACAGATTACATTCCAGGGGATAGTCAATCCGTTCAGAGAGCAAGCCGTAACAAAAGCTGAGCTAAGTGTCCGTCATCATGATCAACCGATAGAGATTTTAAGAGATCAGTCAGCTAAAGTAACTTTTAACAAAGCTTATATCGACAATTTTTGGATATATATTAAAAAGATATATCCAGAACTGTCCACAATAGCATTAAAGACTTGGATGCCATTTTCTACATATCACTACTGTGAACAAGGATGCTCCATAATGATAAATCTAAAAACAAAATCAAGAAATCGTTTGACACTGGAAAATGACATTGTTTTGTGTGTTACAAAGTTAATTCCAGACATTAAAAATTGGTTAATTCCGTACACGCCCATGTATCCCATTAACTGATAGAACAAAAAAACCAACTTGTATGCGTATTAAAAGCTTTATGTGTTCTCTTTTTTTAAATGAAAAATACAGCATTAAATTAATTTTTTTAACTTTTGTTCCACATCTCGCGAACCACCTTTTGAGAACCCCTGAACTAAGGTATTACTTAAAAATAAATTACATAATTTTTAATTTTAATGCAGAAAAAAATGAAAAACTATGCTATTTTGTAATACATGAAAATAAAATAATGCATATTCATTTTTGTTTCTAATTAGTAGATGCTGCTGGGCTCCTACCCCGTCCAAGAAGATCAACCAAAGAAATGTGCTCCTGCAACTGTGACTGCTGAAAAATCATCACGCATTTGAGAAAGAACAGACGAGTTTTGCTGTTGCGTTGAGGTTTTGAGATCATTTTTAAACGCAAGATTGCATACAAGCTGTTGAAAATCAGAAATTTTTATATGATCGAAAATAATTATTTTTAGAGAGATATGATTATTGTTTGATAGGTGTGAAAGGTTTCTTTTATAATATTTTATTAACGTTCGAATATGATTTACAGATTTAATGAAAAAAATTTCATTGCTTATAGAGGTAGCTTAATAAGAAACGTGTCTCACATTTTGAAACGTCAATTTTTAAAAAAAAATTGAATTAAGTTTTAATGAGGGAAAATATATTAATATTTTTAATAATTTCCAATTTTTTGTATATCTATATTTAATTTAGTCTTAACGCATATCAAAATTAATCATTAAAAATATTTTATCTTGATGTATATTTTTTGTGTATATGAAAATGAACCATTCCAATTTTTACATTCTTTTTTAGATTATTCGCCGATTGTCATTTGAAAAATATTTTTTTACAAAACATCCTGCATTCCAAGTGCAATAGTAGTTCATGTTTCATATGATGACTTTTCATGCACAATTTTATGTTTTTTTACATGATCACTAAAAAAGTGCTTACTATGGTAACTTTTATATACTCTTCGTGCTAATTGAAATGTATATCTATATAACTCTTGTTAGTGATGGATATATATCATAATTATCAGTCGAACAAAATATTCGATTTATATTACGAATAAATTTTCTTTTTTCTTTAGTTGTCGTTTTGTTTACGCTACCAATAATTGCTTTCAATTAAAAAAATATCTCATTATTTGAATGATTCGATATTTAATATAAGCATTTTGGGTTAAAAAATAAAAACCTTATTGCCATATTTATAATAATTAAAAATTTCTTTTTAATACAGATAAAAAAAATGGGCTTTCTAATTAAAAAAAGGTTTTCATTTTAAATTAGAAAAATAAGAAACTTTTATAACAAGTAATATATAAAAGAAATTCCTACTTTAATCAACAAAGAGTAATTTTATTTTAGTTACTTTTTAGTTAATTTTAACAAAAAAATTATTTAGTTAAAAAATTTTAGTTACTTTTTGCAATAAATATAATTATTTTATCAAAAAATGATTGATTTAAGCAAGAGTTGAACTTGCATTCTTCATCTTCAATCATACTGAAATCCTTACATTCTACCAATTGAGCCTGTTGATTTCAATTCTCATTACAAATTTCTAAAACTGTATTAAAAGTATTAAAAATTAATTAAATTTTTCTAATGAATTAATGTTTGGGAAAAAATCGATATTAACATCGAATGTCATAAACTACAAGTTAAAAAAATATATTTGAATTTGTGTGAATGAGTAAAAAGTATTTTATTAACGATTAAAAATTTGAACAAAACATATAAATATATAGAGTGTAAACTAATAGTAGGATTTAAAAAAGAAATTATGTATGTATAAAACACTTTGAAAATACATTTTATTTGCAATATTAAAATAATGCGCAAGTTTATTGACAAATGATTATTATTTGAAATAAAATAAAATTCAGAATAAATGAGTGTTAATAATTTGAAAGATATTATTACATAACGTTAATATAATACATAACTTAAAGTTATTAGTTAAAAAATTAATCGGATATATTCAATAACTATGATATTCCATTGCTTATGCATTCAAAAATTCATAACTCATAGTCATTAATTTATTAAAAAACGAGAAATATATAATTGCTATCTTAAAAATTTATTATTATTTAGAAAAATAAATAAATTTGATTGAAATGAACTAATTAATAAAGATTTTAAAAAATTTGCTATGCATATTTCAATACATCATGTCAGAACATCATCTCTCGAACGGCCAAACACCACGTGCAAGTTAAATTATATTTTTATTCATTTTCATTGTTTCACTGAATGAGTCACTTTAGATCCAAAAATTATCCAAATCGATAGCAAATGATCCAAAAAATCTTTGTCTCGCATTTATTGTTTTAAAAAATATCACATTTCCTATTTATTTCATTTTGTATAATCACATGCTCAAAATGACATTTTCTCGGCTTTATTGGCTGTAGTCATTCACTTTTTAAAAAAATCAGGGCTTTTTTAAATGTAAAGTCAACGCGTTATTAAAAGATGCTTTTTTCAGATGCTCGTGCAGATAATAATATTTTTATTTTTTGCCTACAGATTTTTGTTGACGCTAGAAAACCTCATTACTAAAAAAATATCATGTTCTGACATAATAAAAAACGGCAGAAATGCATAACAATGATAAATTTTTTAAAACTATTTTTGCAAATTGAAAATAAAGTAAAATAAATAAAGGATGTTGAAATCCTACACTTCAAATCCGTTTAGGACTTGGATGATATGCATTTTTTCAGTCTTTTACAACTTAGCAGTTGTTTCTATTGTAGTTTTATTGATATAATATGGATGATAATGAATACGTAAATGATGTTGATTAAGTTATAAACTATACATCTCTGTAGGAATAGTAAATTATAAACTGCTTTACATATTCGCAGATGTCAGATATATTTATAACTGGTCAAAATTGCTGATTCCATCAATGATTACTTTGAAATCGTTCCAAACAACAATAAAAATGCAAAACTTTTAATTAATTCAGTAATATTATATCTACGTTGCCAATATTATTTTAAATAAATAATTTTTCGAATATTAATAAGAGTATTTAAATTAAAATTATTTCAATATATAATTGCAGGTTAATTTAGAAAAAAAAAGATTCGAATACCTTAATTATAAGTAAGATATAGAATAAAAAATAAAATTATCAAAGGTTAATTCGTTGTTCGGACCCATTACAAATAAATAATCCATTGAAAAGTTTTTCCAAGAATCAAATTAAATTCATTGAAACGAAATTATCTTTACAATAAAATTAACCATTATTAATCAAAAATTATAACTGGCATTTAACGAGTATACTCCGCGTTATCGGTAAAATGCAAGCTACCATTAAGTATTAAAATATCTAATATAAATAGAATTCATTAATCTTATTTTTTCACCCGCCGTTACAGTTACACTTTCCTTGAATGGATAGCGGTTATCTGAACTAGTTTTTTCTCATTTCTGAAGTGCCATTCAAGGATATATCACAAAAAGAGATAATATTACCAAAGAAGCGCGGTAACGTGGCCGAGCGGTCTAAGGCGCTGATTTAAGGCACCAGTCTCTTCGGGGGCGTGGGTTCGAATCCCACCGCTGCCAGTT
>JAOUZG010040464.1:1123031-1152615 GCA_026289955.1 Argiope argentata | reverse complement strand
ATTACAATGACTTTATGAGATATCTCACAACATAATGGCCAACAAAAGAAAATTCTATGACAATTAAGGTGATTGAAAACACTGTTTATGCATATACAGTAACTAAATGAGATAGCTCGCAATATGACGATGAACAAAATAGAATTGTACGACAATGAGATTAATGAACCCACGATTTATATGTATGGAATAACTTGAAGACATAGTTTGCTACATGATGACCAACAAAAGAAAATTCCACGACAATTGAGGGGATTTAAACCATTGTTTATGCATATACAATGACTGTATGAGATAGTTCGGAACATGATGACCAACAAAATCTTGCCACTTATGAAATATATAAAGTCAAGAAGACATGCATGCTAAAAACTGTCCGATAATCAGTAAAGAAAATATACAGCTATCCTCATGACTTATTCATATATCTTTTTCTTTCCGTCTACGAATGGGCATCTTTACGACGTTATATTCTTGACCACTGCCGAGTTTACATTGGGGGCCTTTTCTCTTTCTTTCTGGCAAATAGTTGCCCTTGAATAACAGAATTTTATTAAAAATTAATAGCATTGAAACCTCACCTAGAGCAGCGATGGTGCTGATGAAGGTCATGGTGATGCTTAGATTGAGATTGCCCCCCAGCAGGACTGTCCACATGTTGCTTGCACCCCCAGCAGGACTGCTACCAAAGGTGAACAGACCGAGACGCATGACGGGGTCTTCAAATATAAGGTACCCCACGCCATAGGAAACCTTAAGGAAAAGAAATGCAATTCGAGTTATTTTAAATAATTTTATGATTCACTGTATTATACTCGTCTATAGAGCTATAAATTATGTAACCATTAAATAACTCAACTTTTTTTAAAAATATGAATAGCATCTTTATATATGTCTCTAATTTGTTTTAAATATGCTAGACACACTAGAGGAGGATTAAAATATTTTGCAATCTTAAAAAGTGCATATTATTTCTGATAAACTTATTGATTTAGCATCGTCTTTTAATACATTTTTAGATTGATAAACTGCTGAATTATTTTAGTTTTTTTTTTAATTTTGTAGCTTTGAAAGAATTTATGTGTTTTTTAATTCCAACTATTAATTCACACTCTTCCGATAGATATTTATATATTTTTTTTCAAATTTTCAATGATTAATAAAATACTTTTGATTCATCCACTCAGATTCAAATACCTTTTTTTAAAACTTATAGTGGATGACACACGATGTTAATGCAGTTTTTTCGACTATTAATTCATTAATTAAATTTAATTCATTTTTAATACTTTAAATAGAGTTTTAGCAGTTTGTAATGAAAATGGAAATCGACGGGCAGCAGTTCAATCGGTAAAATGCGAGGATTTCAATATTTGTCACGTGAAGGTGAAGAATGGGAGTTCAATGTTTGCGAAAATCAATCATTTTTATAGTTATTTATATTAATTGTAGTTATTTAATAAAAAGTAACTAAAATACAATTTTTATTTGCTGACCTAAGTAGGAATTAATTGAATTTTTTTAATATTGCTTGTAACCTATTTCTTTTTTACGATTCAAGACTTCATAAAGGTCACATTTATACACAAGAGCATTTAAGAAGTAATTTCATGCATATAATTAATGGAATAACTAAATGAATGTGCAGAAGTAAACAAGAATCCGGCCTTTTAAACTTTTCAACACGTTAATTTTTATTCTAATTTTTTTACAAATTTATTTGCAAAATATTAGAAATATTAGATTATAATTATCACAAAATCTTATATTTTAGAATATTTTAAATGAAAAAAGGTAAATATGAATTTTACTCAAAAAAATCGAAGCCAAAAAAAATCAGACAATTTCTTTTAACTGTTCAATCAGTACTCTGCCTAATATCCAAGCAAACAAATATAAAAATATATTGGTAAAAAATGGAAATTCAGTTTTCTTAATTTTGCATTTGAACAATTAGGTATTCAAGAAAAAGTAAATCAAGACTATCTAATTAAAAAAAAAAAGAAAGAGAAAAATCTTCGCAGAAATAAAAGCTATTTTGTATTACAAATAAAAATCTAAAGCTAAATGAAAAGCTTTTTAAAATGTTTCAGTAACAGATTAAATAATATAATCAGCAAGACTTGAAACGCTATTCGAAATGTATTATTTTTTGTTTTTATGAAACCTTTATGAGTTTACACATTTTTTGTTTAGTAGCATTTAAACAAAAATAATGACAAGTAAATATTAAATTACAACAATTTTTGAATATTTTAAATCGTTATTCTATTAATTAAAAATTTATTTAATTACAATTATTATTATTACTCATTAAGAATAATAAGTAATTATAACTTTTAAAAAATTAAAAAGCTAGCCAAATTTTTTTAAACTCCAATTTATTAATTTTTTAACTCAGAAATAAAATCAATAAAAGGCATAAATTTATTTTTAAAAATTAAATTTCTCAGTTATAAGATTATTGGTAAACATTTCTGCGTGTTTAAAATAAAAACTTTTATTAAAATTTTTGTTAATACTTATCAGCTTTGAATATTATATAATATCTGAATACGATGCGATATCAGAAAAAACGAAGAGTACGATCTGAAATGTAATTTTTTTCTTTATTTTCACTTTACATAATCTTTATGGTGATGTGGATCCTATTTCATTTACCTTTGCAACTTCCCTAAAGTTTCTTCAAATATCTTCTTATCTTTAACTCGGAAAGTTACATTGATATCTCATGACTAAATGGCCTGCAGATAGCATTCCCAGGTTAAGTATCGAAATGACTTTAACGCAACATTTCCCACCAAGTTTTATTATTAGATTGCACGGTCTGCTCTGCTTAACGTAACAGGTGAGCAGAGGAAATAGCTGTTTGCAAAAGTTTTCCTGAAGTAGCTTCCAGAAATTACTTTCATTTCGAAATATCCTCTATCAGTTAGTATTTTAAGCCATTTCCTTCTTTAGAATAAAGAATAATTTGATGTGCGATAAAATGATAATGTTTGAAACACTTACGATGTTAAGAAGATTATGTCCAACGGCCAAAAATAGAACGTAATTTATATTTAAACTTTCAATTACACAAGTCAACAAAAAAGTGCTTCTTAAAAATTGAAAATATGTAAATTTTGAAAATTTTATATAATTTATAGCTGTGAACGCAAAATTCACATCCATTATTGCTATTTGAAAGATATTCCACAAAACGTTATAAATATTTTAAAAGAAGTAATTCATATTAACATATTGTGGCTTTATTTATTTGGTATGCAGAAGCTGTCACTAAATATGATCACTTTGATATTTAGAAATTTCAATAACATTTGCCAATTGATAACAATTGGATAAAATTACATTTATATATATATCGAGGATAAACTGTAAATACGTATCTCTCAGAGCTATCAATAATTTGTTTCTAAACCTATAATTAAATAAAATCTTATATAGTTGCTTTTCCTCAATTATTTTTCATGTTATCATTGGTTTTTAAAAAGTTTTCAATGCAATTGCATACTTTATTTCAAAAAATCTTTTGATACGTTTCAGTATTCACTGGAGAAAACTTGTGTTAGCCCAAGATCCTCTTAATCCAGACATTGATTTTTTTTTATCTTGCGAGAACATGATGCTATTTTGGGAACGAGCGTCAACAAAAATCCGTAGGTGAAAAATAAATATTTTATTATTTGCATGAGCATCTCAAAAAATTCGTTTTTAATAACGCTTTGCCATTGCATTTACGAAAGCTCTGATTTTTTTTTAAAAAAATAAGTTAATGATAACAGCAAATGAAATTTAGAAAAATGTCATTTTGAGCGCTTGATTATATGAAATGAAATAAACAGGAAATGGGATATTTTTTTTAAACCAGAAATGCGAGACAAAGTTTTTTTGGATCGTTTGCAATACTAAAGTGACTCATTCAATGAAACAATTAAAATGAATAAAAATACAATTCAACTTGCCCGAGCACGTGGTGCTTGGCCGTTCGAGAAATTATGTTCTGACATTATAGACTGAAATATGCACAGCAGGTTTGATTTTAATCTTTATTCTCTTTTTACGTTTTATGAGAGATTACATTTTATGAGAGATGCATTCAATACCGATTTAAAGTATTTTATATGTTATACGTACATCAGGTATGTATACGTACATAAACGATTTTTAAATCTTAAAATGTTTTTATTTTTTGGGGAAAAATTATATTGCTGCTCAGTATTTTCTTCTGAAAAATACAAAACAAATTGCGTAAAAATATACTCCCATAATTATGCAAGTTATGCGAGAAAAATGTATCAGCTGTTCAATGTAAACAATGGAGAAAGAGGAAAATTAAGCAAAAAGAAAATAGAGCAAAAAACGTTTAAAGACGAAAGCAAAGTTGCTTTCTGAGACAAAAATCATTCTAAAAAGGAAGGTTTAACATATGCACAAGGTGGAATTTTAAATGGCAATATAACAAGTTAAATATTTTAAGAATTATTTTTAATAATAGCATAACCTTTCATTATCATTCAATTACTACAAATTTTCTGATTGTATATGAGAGAAATTTGTATGACATATACACTATGTCATATTTAAATTAAACATCTTTAAATCAATTAGATTTTAAAATATTTAAATTTATAGTAACCAGAATTAATGTTCTTTATTTTAAAATGTGTTTTTCTGGTATTGTGGGCACAATTATTTGAGACTCTGCTAAGTATGTTCAAGTGAAATTTTTTTTTGAATATTTGTAATGCTATGATATATGAATTGAACTTTATCAAATCATCTATGAAATTGGATACTTATCAAAATATTGACTATAAGCGATCAGAATATATAATTATATGTTGCCGTCTGTAAACATCAAATAACGAGCGAGTAAATAATTTTCACAGAATAAAGAGCAACGCACTTGATAAAAAATTCCAACGGGTTTATTAATAATAAAGATTAGATATTAAAAAAGTATTTTGATGTATTGATTTATTTATTTAACTTGATTCAAATTTAGGTCCATACTAATATCTGTCGAAGTTCAATAGTTTTATTATTCTATATTAAGTGTAATAAATTTTCAAAATCCAATATTTTGAGTCTGATGTCATGGCAACAATGGCTGAGAGGAGCAAAAACTTCATCTGGAATGATCTTTCTGAAATTTTTTCATATACTCTCGAACTAAAATTTTGTCCCCTTTTCCTTGTATAAAATTTTTCTTGCCTTTGGGAGGGTCGGAGAGTCTGGTATGCTTCAATATTGCAGTTCACCTTTGCATGAGTTAAAGAACGTATGTGCTGAATTTTATTCCTAACCAAGGAAGATGAAGTTGTATGTGGTTCAAACAAAAAAAATTATTCAAATCAATCTCATGTATATAAATTGTGTCTTGACATTTAGGTTTTTAAAAAACCAGCTTTCTGGCACAGAGGTGGCGCGTCTTCCTCGTATTCTGGGAGTCCCGGTTCGGGCTAGGTTGTTCTATGTGCTATCTGTGAGATGTATGACTGTGCCTCCCCGTAAAAAAAAGTTGTGCAAGCAAATGTGGTGAGAGTGTAGATAAGTCTTACTCTTGACCCTAGTTAGCGCTACTTCAAAAAGAAGAGACGCTTCTTTCGGCTTAAATCTGCTGCTGCATCAGAAGGTATCTTGTCCATGGCAAGTGCCATAAGTAACAACAACAACAACAGGTTTTAAAAATCATTCTAACCACTCTGGAAGATACATCTTTAGTTCAACAGCAGGCAATTTTCACAACAAGTTACTTTTTGGTTACTAGATACTCACTCAGAAAAGAATTTTCAAAATTGTTATATTTTTAATAAAAAAATTGATAAATAAACATTTTAACATTTTCCTCAATGACGTCAAAGTGTATTATTGCATAAAAACAATTTTTACTTGACTTCTAAATTAAAAAAAAATTATACCAATTTTTTTCCATACAATTTTTACCCCTAATTTTTAAAAAATGTGTAGAGCATATTTTACAGTAGTACTTGTAAGAATTTCAATCACTATATTTCAATAGTGAACTTCTTATTAGATAAACTAAGAAGATACTTCGTGCCACCAGATTGAAGGGCTTCTTAAACAGATTGACTGAAAATCAAAAAGTTTTTTAGACTACATAAATAAATTTGCGAAAATAAAAAATAAGAATAAATCTATGAATTATAAGATATAGCATGATATCTACTATTTGTCAAGTCATGTTTCAAGAATATTGCCTATTTGTTTCATTATCTTCATTTAATTACATCAACGGTAATAAACACAGAAATTCTGTTTAAATAACATTGTATAAACGTAGAAACCCCACCTCATAAATTTAAATAAGTAGATAAAATCACATGCATTTTCACAAAATTTCTAAAATAAAAAATGGCCTTAAAATAGCACTGTACTATTAAATTTAACATGTTTTCAAATGTGAAAAAATAATCAAGTTATTGAAAAAAAACCCTCAAAATTTGCACTGCATAAGACTTTGGAACTGTTAGATCTACACTCACGCATTGCAAACGATATTAAACCCATTTATTTCGTTCAAGCTATAGTTGTTATTTAATTACGAATAAATTTTAATAATAAAATAAACAATCACTATTTTGCGATGTTTGGAACTTAAGTTCGAATATCTTTTTTTTTTCAAATCTATATATTTATTCGGTTTTTTATCTTCTTGAAGATCATGTCCCAAATATCATCATTTTTTTAAATTTAAATATTGAGTCAAATTTTCGTAATTTTGCATCGAAATTTCAACAAAAGAAATCTTTTGTTATTTCTCAAAATAGTTCTAAAAAAAGAACATCTATAAATATCTAGCTCAATAATTAATTCGTTGTGTTTCTAATTTTGAAGAAATTCGAAGATTATTAATGTCGAGTAATGTTGCATTAAGAAGCAGAAACGGGAGGACGATTACACGTGGAGAAACACCGAACCACAAACACGGCACCATGCCAGAAAACGCATGTTCTAAAAGAACAGAAAAACATAATGAAGATGACATTGAAGGAATTATGCCAAGTGAGTCTCACAACTAGTGGCTTCTTTGTTTGCTAAGTGTGTTTATCTCTTATTAGTAAGTGCGAAGCAAATAAATAATTTAAAGGGATTAATTTCCATAAGAATTATTAATAAATGAATAAATTATTTAATTTTAATCAATATTACTATGCTTCTAAAATTTTAAAATGAAGTTAAAACTCTAAAATTTTTAAATAATCATGAAATTGAGATCCGTGACTTTTGAAATTAATTCTTTCTAAGTGATTGATAGTGAAAGAAAAAAAATGTTATTATAGGTCGGAGTTAAACATTAGAAGATTACCTATGTCATGCGATTTCATCTTCAAAAGAAGAAACTTCAGTCAATAGTACTGAAAAATTATTTCCCATTGAAGTCCAGACAGCCTTAGTCCCTATTTCTCATTATTCCCCATTATAAAAATTCCCCAATAAAGTAATGCCATATCATCTTCATTTAAGTTCACACAAAAGAATCAAAAAGTGGTATTAAAAAGTTTATAGGAATTTTTCATATTTATAATTTAAATGTTATGTACAAATTTGGCACACCTTTTTAATGAATCCTAATTGATAGATTAATATACCTCTGGTATTTTTTATCAAATGCTTAAAAATGTTTGACTAGCTATACGAATTTCTGGACTGTTAAGAAAGAATAATCCCTTTAGAAAATATTCCCCCGGCAGTTACAAGAATCTTTGGTGAAATTATTTTAAGTATAATGATGTAGGATCTTTTAAGTATTATGATGTAGAACCTTTTACGTATAAGAGTGTAGAACCTTTTACGTATAAGAATGTAGAACCTTTTACATATAAGAGTGTAGAACCTTTTACGTATAAGAGTGTAAAACCTTTTACGTATAAGAGAGTAGAACCTTTTAAATATAGTAAAGCAGGACCTTTTAAGTATAATGGTGTAAGACTTTTAAGTATATTGATGTAGGACCTTTTAAGTATGTTGATGTAAGACCTTTTAAGTAGAATGGTGTAGGATCTTTTAAGTATATTGATGTAGGGCCTTTTAAGTATAATAGTGTAAGCCTTTTAAGTATAAGGTTGTAGGACCTTTTAAGTATAATAATGTAGGATCTTGTAAGTATATTGATGTAGGGCCTTTTAAGTATAATAGTGTAAGCCTTTTAAGTATAAGGTTGTAGGACCTTTTAAGTATAATAATGTAGGATCTTGTAAGTATATTGATGTATGGTCTTTTAAGCATAATAGTGTAGGACCTTTTAAGTATATTGATGTAGAGCCTTTTAAGTATAATAATGTAGGATCTTGTAATTATAATGATGTAGGACCTTTTAAGCATAATGGTGTAGGACCTTTTAAGTATATTGATGTAGGACCTTTTAAGTATAATGGTGTAAGCCTTTAAAGTATAATGATGTTGGACCGTTTAAGTATAATGATGTTGGACCTTTTAAGTATAATGGTGTAGGACCATAAAATCATAATGAGTTAATGACATAATTTTCTTTTGATTTATTTATTATGAGTTAATGACTTAATTTCTTATGATTATAATTATTTATTTATGAAATAATTTTTTATTATAATATAGATTATTCTTTAAATTAATATATCAATACCTACAAGCCGTGTGAAGCGTGAAAAGTTGTAGAAAAAAAAGTTGGAAAAAAAACTAAAAAGAAAAAACTTAAACTTTATCGAATATAAATAAAATAGGTATAAATATGTATATACGATTAAAGAAATAACTATTTATTCAAAAAAAATCCTCCGAAGGGAGATGAAACGTATCCAAATTTATGATTTAAAAGAAAATGCAGATTCAAAATAGTAGAACTGATACGGATATTTAAAAAAAATCTTAATGACTCTATATTCTAACAAATGTATAGAACAATCTGGAATGATAATAGTAAATGAATAATTAATTTTTAATTTTTACTCACCAAAGGCATTATTACAAACTGGCAAAAGCAGCCAATAGCAGGTCCAATAGGCCTTTTAAGCACATCTTTAACAATACCCAGATCGAGCGCACATCCCATATTCACATAATTCAGACTCACAACTATAGCCACAAAAGCTATAAATAATTTGTTTATAAGTTTATCCAGCCTTATAACTGTAACGTCTAAACGAGGCTCAAGCTTTATCCAAGTCTTTGTTTCTGGATTTTGACGAGCCAGCGTCACGGAGCCAAATCCTAAGAAAAGACCTTTGATATCCATTTCGCCGACGCATCTTCGATCGGTATTATCACAAACTATTGAAGATTGTTTGAATTCTGCTTCTAAATTCGAACGTGGCTCGTAAAACGTGGTCCAATTACTCGCTTTCACCTGTTCCAATTCATCACCAGCTCCATTGAATATAACCAAAACCGTAACTTTATCATCGACAAAAACTTCTACGTTCGACGAATTGAAAGTGATGTTAAGAGAGTAAGAAACTTGTACACAAAGCTGGCAGATGATGAAAACGAACAACGCTGCTGATTTCATTTTATGGCAGTACTACTCCAAACATCCTGTTGGCTGCTTTTACCGGCAATTCCACGTAGACTGGCGCAGATGACTCTTTAACTCGACTCAAAGGAGGAAGTTAAACAATCCGAAATGGCATTTGTGTTCACCTGGTTCTTTTCTGTGTATTGTTTTCCTCTATTCTTGCTGGAATAAAAATTTCGAGTGCGAGATAAAAACAAATCACTGCGAGATTTCAGTGTTTGATGAAGATTTACACCTTGGAAGTGCCAATTCATTGTTTTCTTAATCACCTCAGTTATTATCTAAAAATCTCTTCTCAACTGATAGTCTTTAAAGAGATTGCCTCTGTGTAGAAACCGCGACGACTTAACTGAAGCAAAAAAGACAGAAAATGTTGAAAAACTGGGATGATAAGGAGAAAAAAACAAAAGAAAGAATTATGTTAAATGCCGAGGCGCGACTGATTGGAGGAGAATCTCGTTCACCTTGTAGCAGGGCTCATTGTTTTGTTTTGAAGAGAGGCGGGTGAATCTCAAGGTCAAACGAAGGAAGTTTCATTTATGCTCTGAACTCGAACCGATTCATAAAGCTCAGTAATTACGCAATATCATTGCCAACTATCACTTTTTTAAAATAAATTTATCCATAAAAATTGAGAAATAAAGAAAAAAAAAATATTCTAATAATGTTAATCTATTTATAGCATAACTAACGAATTGTTTAAAATCAATTAATCCATAAAAATTGAGAATTAAAGAAAATAATTTAAAAAACATTCTAAAAATGTTTATCGCTTTATAGCATAGAATTGTAAATTGGGCATCATGACTCATTCATTTATATTTGAACAATTCCATGAATGCTACTTTTTATATAACTTGTATATCATAGATATAACCACAAAGAAACAATATGTAAATGGATATAATTAAAGGAAACAATTCAGTCTGAATGCTAAGCAATTTTGTTTCAAAATGCAAATAAAGATAATAAAGAAAAAAATTATCAATACAATAAACTAAAATATTATTAAAATAATTGAATAAAATTATTCAAAAAAATGAACTTAATTATCATTCAAAAAATTATTTCGAAAAGATAACTTAAATATAAATAATAGCAAAAAGAAATTTTTACAAATATCCAAGACTACTTTTGAATTAAAAGTAAAGCAAACACAAACAAATACGTACTCATAAACACCTATATAATCAGAATATAGAAAAAAAATAGAGAGAATTTAAAAAATTAACAGCATTTTCTTAGCAGCAATTCTTCTTAACAGCATTTTCTTAGTTAACGTTGTTACATTTATATGTTTCTCTAATAACTGTTGATATGTTTGGTAATTACTATACTAAGAGACAAGGTGACATTTTTAAGAATTTAAATTCGTATCTTTTTCCGATCTGGTTCTTTGAATTAAGTTTTATGAAAATTAAGTTGATTAACTTGCACTTCCGTGCTCGGTGGGGGGGGGGGGTGCTTTGCGGCGGCCTCATCGTTATATCCAAATGGCTTCGGCCGGGACGGAGTATATCTATTCCATACCCTCAGAAGCTACTACATTCCTCCTTCCGTTGTAAAGCGGAACACGAGAACAACATCAATATTTTTTTAAAAAAACTGCCTCGTTATAATTCAACTCAGAGTTTCTGAAATATTCTGAATTTATTACAAAGTAAAATCAACGGCCCCTAACGTTTATAGCTGAAATAAAAATATCAGATTTTTTTTTCGCTCATTGAAACAAGCATTCAAATATAGTTATATAACAAAAAAAAAGATTTAATAAATTAAAAAATTCTCATTTACAATTTAAAAATTTTATAAGACGTTGTGTATTTTCTCCAGTGAGATGATTCACTGGGCAGTTGTAAAATTATTTTTGCAATTAAAAAGGAAGAGTTTATATGCTAATAGAGGAAAGACCGCAAAATATTTTGATTTACGAAAAATTAACTGCCTTTGACGAGCAGCTCATTGGCTTGGATTGTTTGTGTTATTATCAAATAAATCCTTTTTGCATTACATTATGATTAAAAATATTTTCCTTGTGAAAAATTATTAAGTTTTCACTCGGAAAACATTTTATATCATCATAGACATGAATGCTGTAATTTCTAAAAATCTGACACATGGTCTCATCATGTGCACATGAAACTTTATAATTGAAACTAATCTCACAACATATTACGGATTATATATATATATATATATATATATAATCCATTTACCTTCTAGCAATCGCAATAGTCTTTACTTCATTTTTTATTGTCGCTTTGACTGCCAATTGGTTCACAAGAGATATAATTTGTATTTGATTTCTGTTTGTAAATCATAAAAAAAACATGCGATCAAATAATTGATGAAACTACGAAAACGATTTGAAAGTCAGGACCATATTGTAATCTATTGTAAGGCATTAATCCGATAATTCAGGAATTAATCCGATAATTCAGGCATTAATCCGATAATTTCAAATAACAATGAAGCCATAGAACGCATGCCAACGAGAGAAAAGACGCTCTATCAATCTAAGCCAACCAACGTTGATCGTTGTCCGAACAGAACTAACTCCCTCCTTAAGCCGCACCTTTTAAATAGCATCCCACCAAAGTGGGCAGGGCTAACGCAGAAAGGGCGTGATCGTTCCAGACAACTGGAGAACTTACTCCAATATTCTTTAAGAACAAATCTTTATTTCTTAGCTTCTACTACACATTTTTGCGCGTAGTAAAAACCGTTAGCGACGTCATCATATCACCAACGCACTTTTATCGCCAAATTGGTCAAATATGACGATCTTCTGTTGTAAACCCCCTTAGAATGATCTGTCGTGCGAATCCGTTTCAATTAATTTTATACAACTAAACTATTTACAAATATTTACAATATTTCCAATTTTTTACTCAACAATTCATAAATATTTACGATATTTAATCTAATTTTCACAAAACTCATAACAATACATAGTATGTCACCCACGTGATGCAATACAGTCCGTATAACGCCTAGGAATGATGAGTGTCAAATTATCAAACTGATCTTGGGAAATATTACACCAGTCATCAAGAAATACTCTCCGAATTTCCAGTAGATATCTAGGAATTAGTTGACGGGCTGCAACTCGTCGATCAAGCATATCCCACACATGCTCTACTGGATTCAAGTCTGGTGAGAATACTGCCCTGTTTCTTTTGGCAGTAACCTGTCAAATATCGTCCCCCATTCGACATTGTAACTCGGGAACCGACTGCAGTAAAGTTTTCTCATATTACCATAATCTTGAAATTGTCTGGAGATGACACTCTGGTGGATATCAAATTCCTCGGATACTTTCAGCTGGGTACGTTCATATTCCAGACGGCCGATAATTTTATCACGTAAAAAAATCATTCAAATGCGTCCTCTGTGTCATAACTATGCGGATAGCATGTTCCCAGAACCTACCCGATTTCATGTGTGGAAGAAAATCGGGCAATATCATTGGTCGGCTCCTCCTGTGACGTCTTGTTTGCTCTATTTACGATTTTCGGCGCAACTTGTAAATAGATCGCATCAAGTGAATAAATCCAATTTAATTCTTTGTTAATACATTTTAGCTATACATACCTTGGTGCTTGCTATCTTTATTCTTCATTATCATTTTCCATTTAATAATATTTGAATTAGTTTTCTGTTATTTAAGTAAGAAAGGCTTTTACTATGAGGCAAGTTTACAAAATATTACCTTATTTAAATCAAAATTGTGTCTATGCTTCTGTATCCCACATCTTACCCTAATTGCTGGCTCAACTATATATACTGATTATTTTTGACAGGAAAAAATGCAATCAATTTTTCGAAATACGAAAATTATATCTTTAATTAGCAATTAACTGTAAATTTGTTGCTTTTCAAAAATAATTGGGGCAGAATAATCTTACAAGAAATATTTTAATATCATTCTAAAATTCAGAATTTTAAATTTATTTCTGTGCGATGTTTTCTTCGAGCCTGAATTTTTGGAAATTTAACGGAGACGATTTCGAAGTACGAGTCAATAAGACGCTGATTCATTCTGTCTCTATTTTTTTTTTAATTTTCTAACTCTTTTGGACTATAAGAAAGGCTAAAAAGCTATAAGAAAGGATAAAAATGTTATATACTTAATTTTACAGTAAATATAAATAACCAAAAACAGTCAATCATACGATATGAAGCAGAAAAATGATTGCATGCCTTATGATTTATCAAAAATTCGATTTAACATAATTATTGGGTATAAATGTAATTTAATTACAAGCAATAGCAGGTTATCAGCTAATAGCTTGTTTGTGAATCATTAAAAATAAATTGCTCATATAAAATTAAATTGTTTATAGCCTTTCCATTGGAATAAATAATATATTTATCTTTTCCCTTCTATTTAGAAATTTGTGTTTTCACTTCAAAGGAAATAAGTGGATTGGTGAAGTGCTTTGGTATATATAAGAAGTATCCTGTCTTAAATTTTTCTAATATTTAGTCGTGATTTTTAATGCTTGTCAAAAGTTATAAAATCTTAAATTCTAGCTGCTATATATCATTCATTATAATGCTGTGTTTATTGCTCTACTGATGTATATATTTCGACTACATTTATTAATAGCTAAAGATATAGATTATTGCAAGGGTTCCAATTGTATCCTGATCAGCATATTCTTTTTTATAGTTAGCTTTGAATATCTCAAAGTTATAACCGTTTGTCTTCAATAACTACCACGGTTAGCTTTTAACATTATTTATTTGTAGACATTCACTAAACATAAACACATACACAAACAGTTATATAACAAAAGGGACAACATAACGAAACCAATTAAGACATTTACGAAAAACAAAAGACAATCCTCAATCGAGACGCTCTCTCTATGTTGGCTGGAGGTCGACTGGCTATGGTGGCCTAGGTGGATACTGATCTAGGTGGCGCTGATGTTTCCTCTAGGTGACGTTGCCACAGTTCCGTTACATCCTCCCCCTCTGACTTCTTCGTGGCCGTCTCGGCAAGAAGTCAGGTGGCGGAAGTCTTGGCCGTCCTCTTTTTCTAAGAGGAGCTACTGGAGCTACCCGGTCTGATGTTTGAAACTTATTTCGTTCTTGATAAGGTTTCAAGGCTGAAACATGATATTTTCCGAGGATTTTGTCTGGTTCATTGGGATCGGCAATATCGTAAGTTGTTGGCGACCTTGCAGTCACTATCATATAAGGACCGTCCCGTTTAGGCATGAATTTGCTAGTTTTCTTCAATGAGCCTTTGTTAACAGGGTGGAGAGTAACCCAGACTTTGTCACCATGAACAAATTTTGGAGTATCTTTACGTTTCTTATCAGCATACCGTTTTTGTTTATCTTGGTGTTTCTCAACTCTTTCTCGTACTTGTTGTACCGTTCTTGCGAACCTTTTTAAATATGGTGTAATCTCAGGAACGAAGTTGTCATTTTCTATTACGGCTTTTATGTCATGTTTGACATCATCTATAGTTCTTAGGTCACGTGCGAATTGGAGAAATGCAGCAGAGTGCCCAGTTGAATCACTCTTGGCGGTATTCAATGCAAATCTAATCATGGGCAGTTTTTCTTTCCATGCCTGGTGGTCATTGCCGACTAGTATTGCCAAACGAGGTTTGAGATCTCTGTTCTTTCTTTCAACAGGGTTTGATTGTGGGTGGTAGACAGGGGTAAGACTTTGGTCTATGTGCAATATATAACATAGCTGTTGCATGACAGCACTTGTGAACTGGGGACCATTGTCACTGATAACTTTTCGAGGTATACCAAATCGAAGCGCGACTTCTTCCAACAGAGTCGTTGCACATTCTCTTGCAGTTGCTTCTTTTAGAGCAAAAAGTTCTACCCACTTCGCACAATCTTGTACAATAAAAATCCATTTCTCACCAGTCGGTGCTTCTGGCAGAGGACCGAAAAGGTCAATAGAGAGAGTTTCGAATCGTTGGGCATAGATAGGAGTTTGAAGTAACCCCGATGGTTTTTGATTAGAGGCTTTGTAACGACAACATTCAACGCAGGTTTTGACATAATCTGCTATGTCTTTTCGCATTCCCGCCCAGTAGTATCTTTTAGCGATGCGATGAAAGGTGCCCTCAGCTCCATAGTGTCCTGCCATGGGCGAATCATGATGCTCTTTCAGGATATTGGCTTTCATTTCTTGAGGCCCTACCAATTGCGCTTCTTCTTCATCCGATTCAGGAGAGTATCGGTATAATATCCCCTTGTTCATGATGTAGCCTCTTGCAGTCCAAGTTGTATGATCAACTTCTTTTGCTGAACTCTCGAATGTTTCTATTATCTTTCGCAGATCATCGTCTCTTAGTTGTGATTGACGCAAATCAGCCGGACTGGTGGTAGGAATTTCAATCGATATAGTGCAGATTTCACAAGACTCTGTACTTGGGTGTTCACAAATAGGACGGGATAAAAGGTCGGCAATGAAATTTAGTCGACCAGGAATATACATCATTGTCAGGTTGTACGACTGAATTTGTAGAGCCCATCTGGCGAGTCTACCAGTAGGTGATTTTAGTGACATCAACCACTTCAGCGGTTGGTGGTCGGATGTTATTGTAATGGACTGGTTTTCCACGTATCCTCTAAATTTCTCAAGTGCCCAAACCACTGCTAATGCTTCTTTTTCTATCGTAGAATAGTTTTTTTCTGAAGAACTCAGCAGGCGACTAGCATATTCAATAGGATGTTCTTCATCTTTCTCTCCCTGGAGTAAAACTGCTCCGATGGCAACATTGCTAGCATCTGTTCGGATGACGAAAGGCTTCGTTCCATCGGCTTGTTTGAGAATCGGTGGGCTTATTAATTTAGATTTCAGATCTTGAAATGCCGTTTCTTGTTCTATTTCCCATTTCCATACGGCCTTCTTCTTCGTTAAATCAGTAAGAGGTTTGGCTATTTGGGCAAAGTTTGGAATATATCTACGAAACCAGGAACAGGTTTGAACAAAAGATTGTACTTGCTTCACAGTTTTCGGTGACTTCATGTTTGCAATGGCAGCGGTCTTTTCTGGATCAACAGATACACCATCTTTAGTAATGTAATGGCCTAAGTATTTCACTTTTTGGCAGCAGAAGTGACACTTTTCTCGATTGGCGTTTAGCTTGAATAACGATAGACGTTTGAAGACTTGTTCTAGGTCTGTAAGATGTGTTTGGAAGGTAGGAGACAGCACGATGATGTCGTCCAAATATGATAATGCCAGGACATCCTTCAGTCCGGAAAGTACTTTATTTATAAGTCTAGAAAACGTAGCTGGCGCATTACGAAGTCCGAAAGGCATTCGTTTGAATTTATAAATTCCGAAGGGACAAGTAAAAGCAGTTTTGATTTGATCTTCTTCTGCTACATTTACCTGATGATACCCAGATCTTAAGTCAATAGTTGACATGTAAGGGGTAGGCTTTGCTTCGTTCAACAAATCATCTATACGTGGCAAAGGATAAGTATCTGGAACGGTGTGGGAGTTTAGCTTGCGATAATCGATGCATAACCGTATTTTACCATTTGGTTTGGTGATCAAGACCACAGGAGAGGCATAAGGGCTTTCGCATTCCTCTATAATACCTTTCTCTAGAAGAGAGTCAATTTCCTTTTTCAACAGCTCTTTCTTGCTTGGGTTCATCCGATATGGAGGAACTGAAACGGGAGGACTATTTCCTGTATTGATGTGGTGTTCAATGAATGCGTAGCTTCTCCCCCTAGCTGAAAATTATTCTCGTATTTTCTCAACAAATCATTGAGTTGTAGTCTTTCATGAGGACTTAGGTTTTGTCCCTCATCATCCCGCAAGTCGCAAGAATTCACTTCTATGCTTTTTACTGGCTCAGGACATTGTGCTTCGAGGTCCACTCCAAATTGATACACCTGCAGAGGGTTGTCATGGAAGAACCAACATCTATTCTTTAGGTCAAGGACGATGCCTGCTTTTTCAAGAAAGTCATATCCAAGGAGGGTTCTATTTCCTTTCGATTTCGGCAGAATCAGAAATTTCGTTACAATGTCTCTTCCTTCAATATTCACGACTACCTCTGATGTGAAGGCTTGAGTTGTTGTGAATTGTCCATCCGCGAGAAACATGGTGATGGTTTTACTTGTCATCGGTACTTCTTTCTCCTGAAATATTTTATAAAGTCTTTCACCAGCAACCGTACAACTTGCACCAGTATCTGCACATACGCGAGCTCTTTGTCCACAAATGGTGATGTCGATATAAGTGATAGTTGTAGGCATATCTACATGCGTAGCAAGCATTTTCAAAGAGTTTGCTTGGAAATCATTTCGTCTGGTAGGCGTTGAACAGTCGGGACATTTTGATTTTATAAATCCTGGTTTACCGCACCCATAGCAAGTCAAAGGAGGGCGGTTATCTTGTCTTTGTTGCTTCTCGACTCGATATGGAAAGTTTTAATAGTCGTTCTTTGTACATCTTCTTTGGTTCTGGAAGGATAAATAGGTTTCAGTGGAAAGTTCTGCTTCAAATGGGGTTGATTTTTAATCTTTGAATTTTTAACACGGACAGCTTCGTAATCGTCTAATAACTGCACCAGTTCAGATGACGACTTAATTTTTCCCCAACGATCGACGAAGTGCTCTTTGACATCATTACTAACTCTACGTTTCAATTGATCTGTAAGAACAAGATCTTTCAGCGATTCGTAATCAAAAACTGCAAGGCTCTGAAGCCATTCTTCTAGGTAGTTTCTTAACTCATATGCAAAGTCTTGCCATAAAGTTCCAGTTTGTTTTTGGTGAGTAGTCAGCTTGATTCGGAATGCTTCAGCATTTAACTTAAATCGTTGAAGTAGAATTTTCTTTATATAAGTATAATCTTCTAATTTTTCCTTGGGTGCTCGCAGAATTATTTGCGAAATGTTAATGGGAAGAAGAGGTAGGAGGCGCGTTATGTAGTCTTCTTCTTTCACGCGAACTTTCTCACATTGTCTTTCAAAAATTTGCAAATAGGCTGCAATGTCAGAAGTCTCTGTGAAGTTTGGAAGTAAATGTTGGATTTGTTCACTGGGTACAACATTTAAAGTGGAGGAACCGTTAGAAGGATTTGAGCTAGCAGCTGCAAGATTTACTTTTAATCGTTCCGTTTCAAGTATCAATTCTTGTTCCTTCCTTTTGAATTCTTCTATATCTTTGCTTTCCTTTTCTTTTTGCTGCCTAGTGTCGACAATAGTTTCTAAAAGAGTTTTGGTGAAAGTCTCGTCATAAGACGTGGATTTGATTATTAGATCTCGCAAATCAACAACACGCATAGAATCATTTGCTGTTAGACCTAATTCGTACGCGAGTGTTCTTAGATCCTCTTTCTTTGCTTTTGCAAGGTAAGCCATCTTGGAATGAGGGGTCAGAGGGGAGGATAAATTAGCTTGATAATTACGGAAATTTGATATAAAATGTCCTAAAACTATTTACATTCACATACAAGGAAAATGTATTAAAACTAAAATAAGAAAACTTTTGGCGAGTTCTAACAAGGTTCAGCACAAAATTAATATCTAATCATATACAAAAACAGATGTACATCAAGAATAAGAACAAAATTTCAACACTTTTGGTTATATACTTTTGTCGTAACATACAATTATAAAAATTTTACTACATTATGTTCTTTAACTTTAAACAAAAGTGATAGAGAAAATTGAATGTATTTTCAACTGAAACGTTAACAAGTAAAATTTAATACACAAAATAGAATCAATGCTTGAAAAGAAAAGAAAAAAAATTATTGTAGTTGAATTTCAATGTAGATCACATAAAAATGTTTAGTTTCATAGTTTAAAATGAATATAAATTGTATCTTTAAACAGATTGAAATAATACTTATAAACAAAATCAATTAATATCAAAAGTGGTACAATAGCAATTTAAATTGAAAGTGCTCAGACAATTAAACTCTTAATTTAATACTCATCAAAATAATATTGCTCGTAAATTTTCGTTACAAAAGGAAATTGTTAATAACACCTTTACTAAAATATCATTTACTAGAAATGATAACACAAAACATGTACTATTCTTTATTTTATAACTTTTAAAAGAATTCTCGAAGTATTGTGCAAAATCAAAACAGAAAAAAATATTCATTAAGGCAAAAAAAAAAAAATTCTTTCCAATTATGAGAAACAGAGTAGAGTTCTCAAAATGATTTCCGGCGTGATTAACCAATAAAGATCATAAAACAATTTTCACAGACATCATGAGTCATATTTATTCATGAGCATATTCGAAAGTAGCAAAACAAAATAAAATAAAAACGGCAGTCTCATTCATAAAATGTGACGCCAGCACATCTGCGTCTACGATTTTATTTTTTCTTTACTGAGAGGAGGGGAAAAACAATTTCCGTTCTGAGAGCGAGAATCGAAACTCACATATTTAAATGTATCAATTTGTTCACCATATATTTTATAAAATAGATACTTAGTGAAAAACTGTGGAGGTTGTAATAATCAATTTAAAATACACACAAACAACAACAAAAAATCAAATTTACAACTCTTGATTAAGAAAGCCGTTGCTTTCTAAAATGATTTATGTAAATTATAATTACTTTTACTGTAATAAGTGAAAAGTATTTAAAAATCAAAATAAACAATAACATAAAAGATACTTATCAAATTCTTTTTGCTATGATTAGCAGTATGCTAGCAGCATACGACAATATTCCAGAACATGGGAATCACTTTGACCGGTAGTCAATCTGAAAACAAAAGTGAGCCGATCTCCAGCAACTAAACTTAAACTCGGGGTATAAGCTTTTTAAAATCCAAATTGGGGTTCCTAACATATTTCACTGGCTCCACGTTGGGCGCCAGAAATTATATAACCGTTTGTCTTCAATAACTACCACGGCTAGCTTTTAACATTATTTATTTGTAGACATTCACTAAACATAAACACATACACAAACAGTTATATAACAAAAGGGACAACATAACGAAACCAATTAAGACATTTACGAAAAACAAAAGACAATCCTCAATCGAGACGCTCTCTCTATGTTGGCTGGAGGTCGACTGGCTATGGTGGCCTAGGTGGATACTGATCTAGGTGGCGCTGATGTTTCCTCTAGGTGACGTTGCCACAGTTCCGTTACAAAGTTTTATAAATATATCGAGATATAAATTTTGCTAGGAGCAATTTAAAAATAAATTTAGAATCACTAATTAAATTTTATACCACTAAAAAATCAAAAATTTTAAGAAATATTTTAAATAATCAAAATAATCAAAACAAGTTAATGATAGAAAAATGAGTTGCTACGCAGTGCAATGTTGTAAATAAACTTATCACTCCCCCCTCCTCTAATTTTTAAGACTGGATCTTTTAATATTAATTGCATTTAAGCTATCAAAGGGCATTTAAACTACTTAAACTTTCAGACAATTTAGAAATATTAAATACTTTTAAGTTTTTTTATTTATTAGTAAAGTAATTAAATAGAACATAAAATATCAACATCTAAAATCAATAAATAGAAAAAGAAAACATAAAAAAATGGAGCAACTGGATTCAAAAAATAGAATTTAAATTATATGATAAGTTTATTACCTATATTGGATTTCAAATTCCCAGGGTTTTATTATAAATTATACTGCAGTTTAAATGGCTGTTAATATAAAATTATACAACTCAAGCTTGGAAGAAAAAAGAACAGCTTTATGAATTAATACATCATTGTAACACCAAGAAGTAAAATAAGTATGATTAATTGAGCAATAAAATGATTAAATTCGCTCAAAACGTTCTTCAGATATTATAACTACTATAGAATTACTACACAAAAGAAAATTTATTAATGTCAAGAACACAAAAATTAATTTCTAGAAGACTTGATTTGCTTGTAAGAATCTTGAATTTCCCAATTTAAAATCATCCATTCGTTGATATCATCCATAGATTTCAAATTGCACCTAATGGAAATGATTTCATTGTGTTCGACAATTCCGTTTATGAAATTCAAACTCAAATTCTCGGATGTTATATCCATTCGATTTTGCACAGACAATTCCATCTAGTCGAAAAATAAATGATGTAAAAAAATGATGTTGGTAAATAGAAATTACACAACAAAGACAAATTCTTACTTCAGAAATTACGATGTATAATCAATACTAGAAATACGAAACTGAAACTATTTCGAGGCTCGGTTATAATGACGTCACACTCCTGTCACAGAACACGCGGTAATACGAATATTTTTACTTCTTTACCTGTATTCCTGATACATCACTCTCTTACACTCTCGTCATTGTGACGTACTATCAGTGTCAACTGGTGGCTTCCTGAAATTTGCATATGATTTTTGAAGATGTGAGTAGTCACTTTAAGGGTGATATATGTATTTCAGATATTTAAGATATGGATTTCTACTTTACTCTATATTTTCTTTAATTTAGGGAAATGATTCTAATTTTTTTCCCAAGCAGACACTATCAATCCAGAGGCGGATTTCCAAATAGGCACATCAGGCGCCCGCCTCGGGCCTCATAAATTAAGGGGCCTCAAAATTTAGTTCTAAAATAATAATTTAAATTTTTTTAAAAGAGGATTTTTTTTAATAATATATTTTATTTTTAACCTCTATTACCACTCCCGGCTCATCTACCACAATCAAAAAATCATGCAGTATCAGTACCTTTGAAAAATCAACTATTCTGAGAATGAGAGAGTAAAAAGTCAACTAGGGGGGGGGGGCATTTTACTTGTACGAAACTAAAGAGATAGATAGCATATTACACCTTCCTGCATACTCGGACCCCATGATGTACATGACTGGCTCTCAAGGCAATAAACGTGTTTGTATGGTAGGACATAGAACGTATTTTAGTTAGCGACCTTGGTTAGAAGATCTTTGCTCAAGGAAGTTAGTTTCTCCAAAACATCCAGTTAGCGATTTAGTGTTTCACGGTTAAAAAATATTGACTTTGATTTGTGGTGTGGAAAGGAATTCATTTCTGTGTTTGATCTTTAACCAATGTGAAGATTGGTAAGCATATAATTTTTTAATACATTTTCGTTTCAATTTTCGTATTTTTGGAAATATTGTAATCGTGTCTTCATATTTGTGGGTACATTTGAAGGTTTAAAACAGGGCTCATTTACAATTCGAACCGTTAGGCAATGGTACTGCTCAAAAATATAAAATAAACTGGTTACTTTCTTCTCTCAACTGAAGAGAGGAATTTTTCAACTCGGAAAAATCGTCAAAAGTCCAGCTAATATTTTTTATAAGACTAATTTTTTTAATGTTTTAGCCATGTTACAGAAAAGAAAGTTAGAATCGGAAGCTCCAAAACGCAAACAGCAAAAAAAAAATGCAGAACGAAATAAAAATTTACTCAACAAATGTATTATAACGTTTGAAAAACGAGCTAAAATGGAAAATGAGACAGAAAAGCAGTTGAGCAACTTGATACAGCGTATGCCCCTAAAAGAATCTACGAGCAAATCGAAATTGAATATTTACATGAAAAAAAACGTTGTGCAAGCTGAAGTAGAATATGAATTCCAACAAATTCATGAGCGAGGTGAACAAAAATGCATATTTGAATAGATAAATGACCGCACTGAAACAAAATGTGCACAAGAAAAAATCACTGAACAAGCTGAAGTTGAAAATGAATTCGAAGAAATTGACGAGAGAAATGCTATAGAATGCACCTTAAAAAGCCACATGAACAACTTAAAATCGAATAAGCCCAAGAAAAATCCGATGAGTGAGCCGAAGCAAAATGCGAAATCGAAGAAATTTATGAGTGATCTGAGAATGGAATAAAAGAATCAACAACTTGTAATTTTAAACAACAAAATAAAATAGTTGATTCTGATAACGTTTTAAAACAAAACCAAATCATTTTTATTCCCAAAATAGAAAAATAACTCTATTCTATAATTATCGATTTAGTGTATAATGAAATTTTAGGCATGTATCTCTGAAAAATATTGCGCAACTATGGTACAAAATAGCACCTACTTTTTTAATAATACCCTTAACACACTCTGAACTTCATCGTCCTTTTAAATACTGCCAAGTAGAATGAAAAAAATGATTTTAATTTTCAGTTTTATGTATCTAGGTTCCCTTCCCCTCTGCTCTTTTTTTAACACAAAAAATCGGATACAGACCTTGACAGAGTGAAAAATATATAGATAGAGAGTGCATACTATAAATATAACTGGAAGGATGTCTCAAATTAAATTGCGCCTCAGGCCTTTGAAACTCCAAATCCACCCCTGTATCAATCCTTTCCCCTTCGCTTTCAATTTGTTCATCAAACTCTTAGATTCAAAACAATTGTGATATTTTGTATCAACGTCTATCTTTTGATGTGGAGACTTATCTTTCTTTCTTTCTTCTTTATTTATTTTTTCTTCAATTCAATTTTGATGTCTAAAGTGTTCATCCACTAACATCAGTTATGAATGAGTAGTAAGTAATGCTTGGGATTGAGTACCTACTCAAGCACAAGAGGCGATTTCTTTGCCATTAAAGACAGCACTGAAAACTTTTCACTCCAATCATTTTCTAAATGCTACAATATCGGGTTTTTTCAAAAAAAAAAAATCTCAATTGTCCTCATGAGACAGAATGTTGATCATCATTGCTGAAACTTGATTTGATAATTAATACTTTGAGTAACTTTTCCAGATAAAAATGGCATTGCTACAAAATCCTTTTTTAACATATTGTGATAAAATATTAATTCTAAATTTTATAATTTAAATTCGAAAAATATTATAAATCGTGCTTGCAAAGCGACAAAATTAAAACAAATCTTCTGAAGCAAAATAGTAATGTTGTGCTGCCATCTGTCAGACATAAAATGAAAATGAAAATGTTTTCAGAAAAATAATGCAAATAAATGTTTAGGTTTTAGAATGCTTCATGACAATAAAAATTTAAATCATAAGATAAGCAAATGAAATTAATTGAACATCATATAGTACATTTCAAAATATTTTTTCACAAATATATCCGATTAATCACTTAACATGAAATCAATTTAAAGAAATACAAATTTATCTAAAAACCTTTTTACAAATTACAAAATTAATTACTGCTTGATGTATACATAACTAGTTACTAGATAATAATTATAATTTGATTTGAATTAATTATTAAAATATATTAATATACTTTTAGATACCAAATAGTTCACTGGAAATATTGGTTATATTTTATTTTAGTTAAATTGTTTAAATAAAACTTCATGATTATGATTCCTTCAAAATGTTAGACTAAAAACCAAGTTTAATAGTCTTAGATATTTCTGTTTATTAAGTGTATAAACTTTTCTAATGGACACTAATTCCATATCATCACAGTGCTATTTTGTCGAATTCACCTATCTTTTAAATTTAACGATATTGTAAATTCACTTTTTAATTCGCACTGCAAATTTCATCGATATTAAACAGAATTTATCTCTAGCTATCAACAATGGAAGAAAATCACTATATCAAATGTTTGATAATTCAAAGAAAATTATTTCAGTTTCACTTGCAATAATGAGAATATCGATGTTAAATGAATGTAGAAAAATGTTTAAAAAATAATTAAACCTAATTAACTAAAGACTTAATGCATCAATAGTAGAAAATATAATTTTTCGGATTCTAAAATAATATAGAATTCATCCTTACGCTGAAATATTTTTGGAATTTATAGATAGACAACTTTAAAATGAAGCTTATTTTTAAACTGATTGCAATTTAATCCGAATTTTAAAAAATTCCTCACTAGAATCAAATTTTCGCTAGAACCAAATTTGGTAGCTTTAAATGAAATGAAGAAAAAAGACATATTTCAAATGAACGATTTATTTTATCAAAGAGTGCATAAGGAGAAGAAGGCGTTGTAGAAGGAGAGAAACGATAAAACGATGAGTCTGTCTACATTGCAATTCAAGAACAAATGAAAAAAAAAATTCTTCGATTTCACTAATAAATCAATTGATACGTATAAACTAAGGAAAGAGAATCTTGGATAACCTTGGATCCATCATAAGGGTACTTTGGAGAGTACGCTAATAGGTGAGGATTAGGCTCCTCCCATCGATGGCGGGACGTATTTCCTACTGGAAGGGTTGTACCGTGGCTGGTGAGGGACCTTAGGACTCAGCCATAGTTCCCGCCAGTGTTGCTGCTGCGGTGGTCCGGTAATTCAGCTTTATGGTTTATTCCATGTGCCTAGGGGTTGGTCGGAGAGTCTAGTATGACTTAGATATCTTTGAAAGGAATGTATATGTGTTATATGTGATATTTATCCCTTTGTTCGTAGCTTGAGAAGTTCAAAATTCAGCAATTTTGATTTTAGAGTGAGTGAGAGAAATAATAAATAAAGAAGAGGAGTTTGGGTCAGGAAATAGAAGGAATTTCTTGAAAGAAGTAACATGAGATAATTTAGATTAAAAAATAATGAAAATTAAGATTTAAATTTGATTAAAGATGACATTGAATATATAGATAGCTATAGATATAGACATGGGCATAGACATAAATATAGATGCAGGTGTTTCCATAAAAAAAGCATGTATGTATTCTTTCTTCATAGATAAGTGAAGGGCAAAATACGGACAAAAATCTAATCAACTTATCAATTCATGGTACTAATTTGATAAAGGATTCATTGATCTAATGAGCTTATCAGTTCGTTGATCTTTTCTGCTTATCAGCCAGCTTTTATCAATGAGCTCTGAGAAGTTGTTTGAGATTTCATTTGAATTCGCCCAAATATTCATACTTAACATTCTACTCTTTTTTCTTTTCTTTTTTTTTTTTGATAATTTGACATATGCTTTAACTTATTTTTATGTATCCTTTTAAAATGAAGTCGCATTTCAAGTCGCATTGAAAATATTTGTCCTAAGTGAAGAAATTATCTTAACAAACCGCAATTTGCCCTTAAAACGTAATAAAAATTATCCATCTTTTAAAATAATTGTTTATTTAAGGACGTACCAACTGGAAAATAAAATGAAATAAGCAAATGTACCAGTACAAACAGTATCCAAAGTTTATATTAGTAAATTGAAAGCTATTTTATCCGATGAGGTAGGATTATAATTCATAACTCTCTCCGACTAGCCCGAAGGTACACGGATAAACCATAAAACTGAATGACCGGAAACCGCAACAACCGGAACTGTGGTTGAACCATAAGGACGATCACCAGCTACGGTACAACCCTTCCCGTAGGAAAAATGTCTGATCATCGATGGCAGGAAACGAACCCCCACATATTATTGAACCCTCCAGGGTGGCGATTACCAACTACCATGTCGGAAGCATCTCATATTAATTTCGAGATGCCCCCAGGGGAACGGCTGGAAATAAAAACTAAATTACGAAATTTAAACCTCTAAGATAAAAAAAAAACTGCCACATAACTTAGTGAAGAAGTGTATATTTACAATTATTTTATCACTGATTCCCTCTCTTAATGTCGACGCATGAATAGAATTTGTACAAGAAAAAGGTAAGATGATGAAAATAAGATTATGAGGCAAAGAAGGAAATGTTGACCCCAAAGAATAAGCGTATCTCTACCATTAAAGTTTTTCATTAAATTTACAACGCAGCTTTTATTTGTGATAGCATTTGTGAATTTTTACAGCACCGATTCGATCAAACATTCGAAGCTTATGTCCCCACACTTACAAATATGCAATTGTCAAATTATATGAATAATAAGTTTATATGTATAAATTGCTATCCAGTTTTTACCCCTAAAATAAATTCAGAAAATTGGGGTGTAGGCTTATTTTAAATATTGAATAACCTGTAAGATTTTAAATTAAATTTACGTGGTTTTTGATTATTTATGTGATTTTCATTTAATCAAAAGATTAAAAAACGAAATAAAAATCTTCCTTAATAAAAGTTTACCTAAAAATTTGTAAAAAAGGTATTACAAAGCATAGGCAAGTAATTTTTAAATTCACATTTTCAGTTATTCGTCATTGGCGAAATTTAATTGCTGTCGGTTAAGAAAGTGTAATGACTTGATCCTGATCGATCAAATAAACGGGTAGAGTTTAAACACAAATGTTTTATTTACAGCTTTATACAATAACAAAACAACAACAACAACTCGTCCTCATCTAGGTTAATATGATGGGAAATATTGAAATCTGGGTTACAGTTCCACGACTTATACCGAGAAGTAACCGGATGTGTATCCTGCTACTGCGTGTAGCTCAAGATATCTACTGATTACTTCCAGTAGATCTTTAATCAATAAACTCAAGATCATGTGTATCTCTTCAGCGATTCTCACAGCTCCTCAGTTCAGCCCTCAGCACGTCTCGTCTCGTCCAGTCTCTTGTCGGATCGGCTTGTCTCGTCAGATCAGCTCCTCGTTGTCGTCTCTTTCTTTCAAAACCTTCCATTTTAACCTTGGTTAAACTTCGCCTCTCAGATTTGCATTGGTATGCTGGAGTCGATCATCCAATAATTCTTCTGAAATATTCCCAATGGTTAGCAGTTAACCGTGGGAATATTTTCTACTCATCCAAGCCCTTAACAGACCCATCATAATAGGGAAATATTCACAGCTAGAGGTTTCAGTACTTCTTTCTTCAAAGGGCCATAAAACGCTTATGTTGTTCATTATCGGAACTTCATTCAAGTTCAGGTGGCCCCATAGGAGAATAGTTACATCTGGGGTTTTGACACGGTTTCCTTCTTCAAAGGGCCGTAACTGGCATGGATGGTTTATTATCTAACTCTGTTCAAGTCCAGAGGGTAACATCAAAGCAGGAGAAACACAATGCGCAACAAAGGAAAGAATCGTCTCACCGCTGGTCAGAAGAAACAATGTTCGAATATGTGTCTCTTCAAAGGGATATAAGTTTTACGGCTTCTTTACAAAAGTTTCCTTTAGGGTTAAGCTGATAATATATATATTTTTTCTTCTTATAAATTTTCAGTTTTCACTTTAGTATTATTTTTATTTATCGCTTTATTTTTATTCACTTTCTGGTTTTAAAAGATTTCTTATAAAATATAATGCCTTATTTTTCTTTTTTAGATTCATTGAACTGGGCGGATTTTCTATTTCTCATTAGAAATAATACTTTTAAAATTTTTATATATTTAGTTTTTAATGGTTTCACAAAACCCTTTTCTGTTCTACAATTCCATTTCCATTGTACAATACTTTTTTGATGTGTTGGTTTATTATTTAACTTTAACGAAATCCTTGTTTGAATTAAATCAACATTAAAAAAAGATATGCAAAAAAAGATAACGATTCGATTCTTAATATTTTTACATGGAAACATTGAATAAATATTTCAGATATGAAGCCTTTGAAGAATTTTAAGGATTATAGCATTTAAAAAATAAAAAAAATAGACTTAAATTGAAATTATAATTTATTATTAACAAATTATGCTTGACCTCAACAACTAACACTTAAAGCGAGCATCAGATTTCAGAGACAAAGATATATGTTTCCTGTGAAAAAAAAATGTTCGAAATTCCCAGAAGGCTTGCTGTCAACTTCTTTTTCATACACTTACACATGAAACTGAACTTTTCCCATTGAAAAATTTGATTTTGTTAAATGTTTTTAAAGCTTTTATTGCCAGTTGTGGTTCCTCACGTTTTTTTTTTTTAATGCATAACGCAGACTTACACTGTGCTGCCATCTATCAGCAATAAATTAAGAAAATCTATCTAAGGAAATATTGACTTTTATTTGTTTTTCGTAAAATGTTTTACTTCAATATAAAATAAATTTACAAGATAAGGAAATAAAATTTATTTTAAAATACTGCTAACATCAAACATACTTTTGCACCTTTTAAAAGAAATATTATTTTTTTTCTTCTCATTTTATAAAATACAAAAATCAGCTAACACATTTATTCTGCTTAAAAGCTGTTTTACATTCACATTAAAAGAAAAAGGCAGTGAATTAAAATTGGAGAGAAAAAAAAGGGGGCGTGAGAATAGAATGTAAGACTTTACGCATTTGTGTGTGTGTGTGTGTGTGTGTGTGTGTGTGTGTGTGTGTGTGTGT
>JAOUZG010040464.1:1112760-1123021 GCA_026289955.1 Argiope argentata | reverse complement strand
GTGTGTGTGTGTGTGTGTGTGTGTGTGTGTGTGTGTGTGTGTGTGTGCGTGCGTGCGTGCGTGCGTGTGTTTATTCTTAAACGATTGGGCTATTTTATTATTTATTATTTATCCATTTCTCCTGAATAAATATTTCAGAAATTATAAATTTTCAAAACAAATTTTTGTTGTCACGGTGGGGTTATGATGCTTTGAGAATGATGTAAAATCATTGATTGAGTTCACCGGCCTTAGAAAAAGTGGAAGTACTGTTGTTATATTTATTTAAAAATATAAATCAATATTAGACAAAATTCTAATAGTTTTATTGCATTATTAACATTATAAGTATGGACATTATAATTATATATTATAAACATATATTATAATTTTTTGTCCAGTTTAATGAACATAATAGTACTTCTATTATATTCATTAAACTGGGCAAAATAACTATACATTTATTTCATTTTATACAGCCCAAACTACTAAGATAAGACGAGAAAGTATGTGGCCTTGAAAACACTTTTTCTTTTTATACCATTGGAGCTCTTAAAGTTACTTTCAAATGTTATTTCTATAATTTGGTCAATTTTTTTAAAATTAAAAACCAAGTTTCCCGTCAAAAATCTTAGTTTCTCACCTTCATATGAGAAAAGCCTTCAGCTTGTTTTTCCCCACGCTAATGAGGTTAGGCTTACCATGTTTTCGACCGATTATTTCAAATGATTTTATTTATTTTCTTAATTGTGAGATGAATTTAAAATTAATTTAATTGATTGTTAATTAATCGATTGTTCAAATTCATTTTGAAGTAATTTTGAATTAAAATAAAACAGAATAAAGGAAATTAAAAATTTCTAATCTGCATAATATTACCCCAACTGGCGAAGAAAATTCACGCATTTGCGTTAACGTAACTGGCGTTGAAAATTCACAAATGCGGATGTGTGTTCTGATTGTTGAGAACTGAATTTTCAATGGACAAAGACTTGATTTTGATTAAGTGGTTTGCTGTTTTGTTTTATTTCTGGTACACTGTAATAAAATGAATTGTTTTTAATGTAAATAAATTGTTTTTAGATTAGTTGTGCACCTTTGTAATTAAATTTTATTTAAGTTATACAATTTTCGTACATAACTAAAATAAATATTTCCTTTGTTGACCTAATTAATCGAATTTACTTTTAATTTTTATATTACTTTTTTTTAGAAAACTTGGTTAGAATTTGAATGATTAAAAAAAGAAAATGAAATTTCGAAAAGGGGAATTGTGAATAATTCAGAAAATATTATCTCACGAAATTTATTCTTGCAACAATTTAAAATTTCACAAATTGTCTTTCCAATTATATAAGTTTAACTTTTATGCAATTTTATCACAATTTCAACAAATTAAAAAATATATTTGGAATATGATTGCAAGTTTTGGTTTTTATAGTAAAAATGTCAATCAAACCAATTTCATTGATTCATATAATCTTTAAATCGTTTGCAATTCTTTTTTTTGCTAAGCCTCTTTATATCTCAAATAACTTTTTTAAACGTGAATTTTACTTTATTCTTAAGTTATGAAATGATAAAAAATGATTTTGCTCTTTAGAAATAATAGATTTTCTTGTCCTTTTTTTGTACGATTACAAGCATTAAATAATTTCTTTTTAAAAAAAATCTTCCATATGATAATATATTTGTATTATTGAAAGGTTTTAATAACTTTTAAAAACTATAAATATTTTCAACATTGCATTTCAAATGAAAATAGCATTTTTATTTATTTTAAGAGTTAAAATTTCTAAATATTAATTTACGCTATTTATTCATTTTATATAATTAGATAAAATTTGAGAATTATTATCACCTGACCTTTGCATTTACTGTAATAATTATTGGAATTATGCATGACTTTACCAGCTATAAATTATTGATTTATATACAAAATGCATATTTCCGACAAGGATTTAACATTTTAAGATATAGCAAATGAAAAATAATAATAAATAATAAAAGAATCCTAATAGGATTAGGTTTTTCTCTTGGATTCAAATGATTATTTTCTTCTTCCATTTTTATTAATATATGATTCTAAACTTACCGGATTCTATTTCAATGCAATTGATAATCTGCGTCTCTGATATTGATATGTTAGTCATGAACGTTAGAATGGATATCTTTTTATTTATATAAGAACAGATATATCGCTGTAATAGGAACGAATTATATAAATATCTGATAAAAATACACTGTCTGAGAAGGAGCACAACGTGACATAGAACTTGATATATCATTCGAAAGTTCATATTTTTATCCATTGGAAGCACGGTCAGCTATTTTTCCATTATTCAGCGAAAAAGTAATTAGGATTTTAGGAAGGTCTATAAACCATTTGATATTGGTGTTAAGTAACACGAATAAGAACTGTTAAGAATAAGTTAACAACAACAAAACCTAGAAAGGAAATACGAGCAATAAAAAAATGTACTGCGCTTGAAGTTGATGCGGTTGTAATATTGAACTATTTTCCCGCCATTTTTATCTATTCTTGATGCTGGATAGAGCTTATTTCGTTACAAGTTCGAATTGCAAGAACGAAACCAGTTCTAGGGCTGCTTTCATAAAAAACTGATGCGCTTGTCTTCTTTGAGAATACAACTCTGTTTTAGAAACTGGCACATCTTGAGGAGATTCAATAACTAAAATAAAGAGGATCAATTATAAATTTTTAAATTTATCATTTAATTGTTGCACAGTATTTAATAACAGCTAATTAATAAGCTCACTTATGCATGAAACGAAATAAAGGATTATTACTTTAAAAAAACTACGAAATATTTTAAGCTAAGATTTTGAGCTTGAAATTTGGAGCTAATTTCTTAATATTCTTTTATTAATTAATTTAAATTAATCTCAAAATATTATTTTTGAAGTTTAAAAAAAAATTTATGGTTAATATATTTATTATTCAGTATAAAGTTTTTTTTTTTTTTTTTTTTTTTTAATATGCAAAACTGCATTTTTATTTTTTAATTTGTGAAATAATTGCTATATTGATTACTGAATTATTATTATAAACTTAATTCAATTTTAAAAATTCAGAGGATGTTTTTTTAATAATAAAGCATCTCACTTTCTGTGAAAATCTACCAAATTAAAATCTGCAATAAAGTTTTAAAATTTTAAAAAAATTATATTACTAACTGATGACAATTTAATTTTTAAAAATGAAATGTTCTTTATTTTAAAAATATACTGCAGAAATAGATCTTTCCATTCTTGAGTTCAGCATATTTCCATTTTTAAAACTAAAATCAATGAATTTTTTTTTGTCATTATAATAAAAGCACTTTAAAAAATCTGATTTATAATCGCAATTTATTTTTTTTTATTTAGAATTAAATTTCCAGAATCGAACTAATTGATTTTCAGTTGGATTTTTTTTCTTTAATAGCTTTTAAAGTATGAACTTCCGATTTCCATTTGTAAATCATGTAAATGGAGCAGTGTTTAAAAATTGTTTTTTGCAACCTTCTATATTTATCAGTGGAAAAAATAGCAAAGTAAGGGAGCTTTTGCTATGTGGATTGGTTTGACGGAGCGCCTAGTCTAGGCAAGGGCTTATCCCCGGTAATGATGGACTTCAAAGTGCCTGACTTTCTTTCCATTAACGTGACCGTCCTCAACAAGCTCTGAAGGCCTGTTGACTCTGCTTATATAGTATTGGTCAGGATGGGGGTATCAGGACTCTTCCCTATTGGATGTTGCAGGTTGCGGGGGTATGTTGCCTTTGGACAAACAAATGTTTTGTGTAGGGTTGTCTAAACATTGGTACATATTGATGCAAGGCTTAAACCCTTTTATATTACACGAGTTTCTTATCAGATCGTTTTGTCGATGTTCTAGTACTTTTAAATTCGTCTCGGCGGAAATGAGTTCTTGATTGCAACTCAAGAACTTATTAGCAAATTTTTATCCCATTAATAGTGGTATAAGTTAATCGTATTTATTAGATAAACACTTATGCCCCCGAGTTTTTATTATTATGAAGTTTTTATTAACTAATAGTATATGGTTGTAGAATAATTCACCATTATTCGAAATCTCTACTCAACTAGTATTTATCTAAGCAGATTTTTATCATCATAGGTTATCTATCTTCTGACTAATATTAAAACATAGACTGAAATCTCACTCCCCTTCTTTTGCTGACAGTGATGCCTCGGAGAGTGTCCGAATTTAAATGAGCATATTCTCCGTAGTAATATGCCTATATACCTAATCCAAAATGAAACCACAATAAATCTGAAATTATAGCATTAACTATCAAATAACTTATAGATTAAGTCCATTCCCTCATACCAATATATCCTTTTACCCTATTGACCTTAATGGACATATACGTCCTGGAGACCAAACTTTATCCCTTACTGAAGACTCAGCTTCCTTGCCCTGAGACAGCTGTAAATCACTGTCGCATTCCCTAGCTCCCAAACTTGATTATTGGCAGTTCAGGCCAGCTGTGTCAGCGATTGTGTTATACCCTCACATTTTTACATGGGAATGTCATATGGGAGATCCACTTCCGCTAGTCGGATTATCTGGCCATTGTTGAGTTCAGATAAAGATTAAGAGGTGGGTTTTCCGTCGTTCCAAGGAAATAAATCGTATCTTCAACGAATAAGAGGTGTCAAAAACTTCGAATGTAAATCTTTTTTTTTCTTTGTGATGGGTCAGCTAAGAGGGTGGATCATTAACGGACATTCCCACGGTCGACTGGAGATCTTCGAGGTTTTTTCTGAACAGCTATTGGGTAAGAAAGAGGTTGTAAAGAACCTATTGGAAGTCTCCCTTTTGGAAGAGACACATATTCGAACATTGCTACTTCTAGCCAGCGGTGAGACAATTCATCCTTTCTTGCGCATTGTGTTTTCCCCTTTTAGTATCGCCCTTCGGACTTGAATGGAGTCAGATAATGGAAAACACATGCTTGCGACCCATTGAAGAAGCAAACAGTGTCGAAACCTCCAGATAAGACTATTTCTTCTATAGATCCCCCAAACTGGGATAAAGTTTCAATAACCAGAAACTTATGCGTTTTACGACCCATTGAAGGAAAGAGGGCTAAAGCCTCCAGATGCGAATATTTGTGTATTGTGAAGGTTCTGTTAAGGGGTGGATGTTTCAAGAATATTCCCACGACATAACGGCGCGTCATTGGGAGCATTTCTGAAGAATGGTTGGATTATCGGCATCTTCCGCACCAATCTGAGCCTGAGAGGCGGAACTTTACCAATGATAAAATGGAAGTTTTTTTGAAGACGGGTGACAGTCAAGAAGCTGAGACGAAGAACGGGACCACCTGATCCGGTAGACGAGATCAGCTGATCTGGCTAGATACTGGACGAGAGCGAATACAACAACGAGACGAGCTGTGAGCAGAGCTGAAGAGCTGGAGTTGAAGAGATACCTCGTGATCTCGAATTTATTGAAAAGATCTACCGGAAGTAATCCGTAGATCTCTGGAGCTACACGCCGTAGCCGGATACGTGGCCAGATTGTGAATTGTGGGATTAGATGCCGAACTGACAATCCAGTTGTAAATATTTCCCAGCATTTAATCTAGAGGACGTGTTGTTTTTGTTATTGTATAAAGCTGTAAATAAAACCTTTGTGTTTAAAACTCTACAATTTTATTTAATCGACCAGGATCAAGTCATTATTGGGTAAGAAGGAGGTCAAGTGCACCAATGTGAAAGATACAGGCGGAGTTTAACACTAAATAAAATAATTTTGGATGAGGCATTTTGGAGGGAGAAGTCGTTTTGAGGATAGATGAGAGAACTTTGTGTGATTCTGGCTTCTGAGTTAAGATTCACGCGATGAAGATCGTTGGATTCCTTGAGCTGCCCCTGTAGCAGCCTGATGTTCTTAGAACCTGTTAGCTTTTCTAGTGAGGTTGTTTCACTGAAATTGATATAGGAATTAATCATGTATGACTATCAACTTTTATGTAAATATTATCAATCATATTGACCTGATTTTTTAAATTCTAACCAGTTTGAAAAACAAAACTGGTAAAAGCAGGTCAATCTTTTAAAAACGCATCTGCTTTCAACGAAACATACCTAATAATAATGAAATACTGATAAATGCAGGCAAAAAATATAGACGATTAAAAAATGCTGGTGGATAGTGCCATTTAGGCTTTATTCATTGCCTACGCGATTTTGAGTTTCAATTATTCAAAAAGCCCTAACGAAAACAACATCGTGTTCTCACATGATAAAAAAAAACAGTACAAATATTTTTAACACCAATTTTCAAAAGACAATGAATTCAAAAATAAAGACAACCATTTCAGGCACAAAACAATACAGAAATACATGTATGTTTTCTTTACAATAGGTATTATGAAGCACTAAATTCTTATTCTGTTAGGACTGGGGGGGGGGGAATTCTGGGTACTGTTGTGTTTCCAAACGTCCTATAACATCTTGAATTTAATGAGGAGGATATTATACTTTTTATAAGTGGGATCCGAGAAAGCTTCAGGGCGACCATTTGAGCTAGTTTCAACGTAACGCTCGTTATTCGTGCTTGAGACATACTAGAGAATTAAAGGAAGATTACTTCCGTCTCTCTAAGTTTGAAGTAATCTTTTAAATTACATAAATTTCTCTTAGACATCATAAAGAAACAAGTTTCTTCTTCTTCTATTTTAATGAAATTCTTCGATGTCGGATGAGTTTCTCAGAAAGCTGGTTACTGGCACCAACAACCGTGTTTTCGCGACAGGTAATTAATTAGCTGCTTCCGCCACTCGAAGATCAGAGGATGACCGAAAATTAGCATACGCGTTTGCTCATCGTTACTCATTAAAAAAAGTTTTATTTGGCGTTACTAAGTTATAAGAACGCATTTATAGATAACGAGATATTCAGGACTAATAAGAGACGACTAAAATCGGCATGTAATAATTTTTTTTTTTTCAAATCCTACTGTTAGTTCACTCTCCCAATATATATTTATATATCTTGTTCAAATTTTTAATCGTTAATAAGATAATTTTTATTCATCCACTGAAATTCAAATATATTTTTTTTAAACTTGTAGTGGATGACATTCGATGTTATTAAAAGTTTTCAGATATTAATTCAATTAATAATATTTGAAAATTAATTCATTAATTAATATTTTAATTATATAAGCAGTTTGTAACGAAATTTGAAATCAACAGGTAGTAGCACGATCGGTAAAATACGAGGATTTCAGAATTTTTCGCGTGAAGGTGAAGAATGCGAATTCAATTATTGAGAAAATCGATTATTTTGAGGTAAATTTTTGTATTAATTTTAACTATTTAATAAAAGATTATTAAAATAAAAAATTTCATTGTTGACCTAAGTAGGAAATGATTTAAAATTTATTTATATATATATATTACTTGTATTTTAGAAAGTTTGTTTAGAATTTGCATGATTAAAAAATAAAAGAAATTAAAAAAGAATTTTTTTTAATATTACTTGATTTATATTTGCTTAGCTGAATCATTGAGAAAGAACCCTCTCAATAAAAAAAATTCTATATACGATAAATATAGATCTAAGTATAGTGAATAAGAGCAGTATTGTAGCGTTCTGCTTACATCAGGGAACTCTGTAGAGCAGGTCAATGCTCGTACCGTTACTTCTCTCCTGACTTCGATAAAATATTCACTTAAATAAATGTTTGTACCATACCTTATAAGGAATCTACAGAAAGAAAGTGTTGTAATTGTTGAAAAATTCTGTCGATATTTTCACAAAACTCCATATTCACGAATAATTTCTGATATTTTAAAAAGTATCATCTTAGATCGGATCATTTCCTTTATCACACCCGTAGTTGCTCCGGTTTAAGGCCTTGAGATGTATAATATTTTTAACGTAAAATGCATTTCTGTATAAATACTATGATATAAAAAAAATGTTGTCGGAAATGTTTAGTGAAAACTACAATAACAACCAAACCAGATGATTTTTTAAATATAATAAGCAGCAAATGTTCTTTATTAGTTATAAATATTCAGCATATTAATAATAACAATTTTACTCATTAAGCTGAAGTTGAAAAACTTAATTTTGATTGCTTTTAAATCAATAAAGAAGATTTTTGATACCGATAGAAACTTTTTTTAATCAAAAGTCGTATTAAAATAAAAGATTGTAAAAAATAACTGAAAATATTTAAAAAATTATAAAATAAAGATTTTTGTCCCTTTTTAATTAATTCAAAATTTAATTAATTTTTATGCATTGAAAAGTTGATAATACTCCTACTCATGCCTTATATAATAAATGCACAAAATGTTATCCAGTTTCTTTGGAAATAATGTGGAACACGTATATATACATAGTAGCTATAATAACGTTTATTTGTTAAAATTTGCATTAAAATTTAGCATTATTATAAATGAACAAAAAGATTTAAATTACGATTTTAATTAATCCACAAAAGAAGAAATTTCCACAAGCAAAAATATAAAAAAATATGAGAAGCGAAGCTGCACTTTTTAAAAATAAAACATCTTAAAGCATATTAAATTAAAAATATGTTTCAATAAAAAAAGATATTTCTAAAACTATCTAGAAAAGAATTAAATGACGAATAAAATAAAACATTGAAGAATACATCCTCGTCCGCCGAAATGTACCAATTCTAAATTCGATGAGTTCTACTTCAGAAAGAAATCGATAAGCGAACTGAAGCTTTCGAATTCGTCGAGATCAGGAAATACTGATGAGATCAGGAAAAACTGATAAGTCACGATTTCATTTATTTTTTACTTCATAATCTGCAAGCTAAGGAAATAAAAAGGAAAGGAAGAAATTTAATAAAGAAGAGGGTTTCTTTTTCTTTGAAAGGAACGGAGTAAAACTTTCTGAAATTTTTGACAATTCACTAATATTTTTTGGGCTACAAAAAAGTTCGTAATTCTGAAATAGGATAACCCTAACACATAAAGATGAATATTTGTTACTACTGTTCGTCAATTGTTTTTGAGACGACAACTTTCTGAAGATTCTATCTCATTAAGGAGTGAGATGCGGAACGATGAGGACCTTTCCGGTGTTCACCTTTGACCTTGGATTTACTTAACTTCGAATTTTTGTTCGATTCATTACTTGCTCTTTGTATATTTGTATACGAGAAAGTAAAAATAAATAAATAAATACTTTTCCTAAATTCTGTATGCTTAAAATGAAACAATACTTTAAATATAGATTATTCATAAAACTATTAAATTATCCATTACAATTCTATTTTTTGTAGTTATTTAAATTAGAGTGTACGTAAAATCAAAATGATATGACAGAAATTCATAAAAAAACTGATAATGCGTTGTTTTTCAATTATAAGTTACGAAACGAATACTTTTCACAGTGATTATCTTGACATTCATCGCTGTCATTTCGTTTACGTTATTTATTGATCTCGCTATCCATTGTTGAAAAATTCCTTTCAATAAAAAATAATTTATTACGTATTTAAATGCATTGTCATTCATAGATACGCGCATTTTGGCAAGTAGAAAATAAATAAAACTTGAATATTGCTTTAAAACTTCGAAATCGAAGGTCAGTTTTTAACCTCGATATTTCTTTTATCTTTTTTTCTCTTATCAAGGCTTAACTTCTCGAGACTATAAATCGAAAAATAAAATTCCATTTTTTATTGTTTTTAAAATTAAAAACTTTTAAACAATTGAAATGGTAAAAAGGAATTGTGAAATGACGATATCTCTTTTCATTTGCTGGCAGAAAAATATTTACGAGTTGCTAAAAATATTTACTGATAATTCGAGCTTTCTCAACACACGTATTCATCCTGATAAGAGGCTGATAAAAAAGAAGAATTAAACAAGCAAAAATAAGTGTTTTGATGTTTGTTTATTAGTTTAGACTTTTCGATGTATAGATACACACAGATAGGCAGTTTTTCCATTAACTGGTGTAATTTAAAAATTGAGACCAATGAACAATTTTGGCAACAAATTCCTACTGAATTCATTCTGAAGATTCATTCAAATTTACCAATCAGAAATTTTGGCGAGAATTTCCTATTACATTTCATCCTTATCATTGGATTGTAGAGTTATTATGTTAATAATTACACAGCGAATCTAATTATGAATTTTTAAAGAGAGGAAATTAAAAAGAAGAAGATTCGTCTTGTGATGCAAATTTTGAAGATTTCAATATAATCTCACTGGTTTTCTAAACCCATTCCGTAAATAGAATCCCAT
>JAOUZG010040464.1:1079810-1112750 GCA_026289955.1 Argiope argentata | reverse complement strand
TGGAGATTCGTCTTGTGATGCAAATTTTGAAGATTTCAGTATAATTTGACCGGTTTTCTAAACCCATTCCGTAAATAGAATCCCATTAACTGATGTGATTTAAAATTTACCAATCAGCAATTTTTACAAGAAATTCGTATTACATTTCATCCTTATCATTGGATTTTAGAGTTATTATGTTAATAATTACACAGCGATTCTAATTATGAATTTTTAAAGACAGGAAATTTAAAACATGAAGATTCGTCTTGTGATGGACATTTTGAAGATTTCAATATAATTTCGTCGGTTTTCTAAGTGGCCAAGAAAGTAAGGAAAAAGAAAGATAGGTTATCACAAAATAAAAAAAAACCTGTAATTGTCTTTTTTAGCTCGTTAACTGTAGCATTAGTTGAATGATATTCTTTAATAGATTTTTCTCGCCAAGTTCCATAAGAATGAAAAACAGCAACACGAAGCAATGTTTTGAAATGAGAATTAAAAACAAACACGAGATAGTTTCCTGTCGTGGGAATTGATTGCTACATGTTGATTGGCGACCAGAACGACGACCTTCAACCGTCGAATTACGCAATCTTAACTATGCCAGCTGAATTTTTAAAACTGTTTTCTAATTTTATAACACTGCTTGCAAAAACGAAGGTTAAAAAGGAACAATTTGGCTCGATATTTAAAAAGGAAACTGCGAGTTTTACTTTATGTAATTGGATATTTTGTAGTTATAGCTAGACGATTTTAACTTTTTGGATAAAAACTTTCTTTTGTGACTATTTTCAGAATTTCTGTTATTTTTTTACTCTGAATTGTTCCACTCTTTAAACGAATTCCAATGATTTTTTGAACTAATAAAAATTAATATTAAAAAACAATTTGTGTTACTCATATATTTGATACAGAGATTTTTGTTGTTGTTGAATAGATTTTAGAGTTGAATTCGTGCTTGTATTTCACTTTTGTTATTATTCACATTATTTTTTGACACAAAAATTACTACATTATTTGGTAACTGTATTTAAATTTGGAAAGAAAATTGAAATATTTCAATGAAAGCTCATCTTGTTGACGTTCGAGGTATTATTAATCTATTTTGAAAATGATGAGCTATCTTATGAGAACACGATGTAAAAATAAGACATTTTTTATTCATTAAAAAATATTTTTATGCAGATCAACAATGAAATGAATTTAAAATTCACTTCATTTAACTAACTACTATAAGAACTTATTTATTAATAACTTTTAAGTACGTGTACTTACAAAGTACTTTTTTATAATTTATACAATACCTCAAAATTTTATTCTAAAAAAAACCTAATTTGTAATAAAATTCAGCTTACAATTTTAATTTCAAGAAGATTTAAATGACATGAATATAGAAATTATATATTTTTTCATTCAATTCATGCGTATATGGAAAAATTATGACGTCTTAAAAATTGTATTCTGTTCCTCGATTCTGTGAATCATATTTAGTAAAATATTCTTGTCATTCCAACTTTAATGTCCAAAAGTGTTTCTGCGACCAATCAATTTAATATTGATATTTTAATCCTTTACAGTTAAATAGCAATTAAAAAAGAACATAACGAAGCATTTTTAAAGGAATCGATTATCTAGTAAAATTTAAAAGTAATAGACAAATTTCAATAATTACGGTTTTTGTACGAAGTAAAAGAAAAGCAAAGCAATTTTTTTATTAAAATTTGTAATATATATATACATAAACAGAAAAAAAAGATCTAAAAAGGAAGGAAAATAACAACATAAATAACGGTTTTGGAATCAGTAAACAAAAATATACAAATAAAGACCCAAAAAAAGATTCATTCGTCATTTAAATATATAAAACTAAATATTCAACAATACATTTCATTAAAATTTTAAATAGTATATTTTGATAAATAACTTTTAATATACAATAGCATTTCAGTTCAAACTTTTACCCAATTACTTCTGTTTTCAGTAAAAAAATGGTTAAAAGCATGAAAGCATTGTAATAAACTGTTTTTGATTTATTTATGACGGAATTGATTAAGTGATTTTAAGCAAATTGTAGGAAAAAAACGCAATGAACTTGATACATAGAGTGAAAAAAATTGGCAAATTGTTATTACTTTGAATTTTCTAATGAAATCTTTCTAAATCTTTCTAAAATTAAAATATCAATACAGACAGTTTAAACAGATGTTCCTCAGTTAATACATAATAAATTTGACAATCATCTGATGTTTCTGTTTTTATTATTACAATTAATTTATTAATAACGATCATTCATTGGTTACATTGTGTTGTTATTTTGCCTATCTAAAACTGAAATAATTAAATCATTGTGAGTAAAGTCAATAAGTTAAAATCCATATAAAAATGACTCTGCAATGACAATAATAATCATATCAATCTAAAAGCATGGTATAAAAAGCGAAATTTGACTACAGGATACAAAGTTCAATTAAAAAATATCTTTATATCCCCATTAAAGCTCGTTGAATTCATAAAAAAATCATGAATCAGTATTCATGAAATTGGTCAACATCGAAATTTGAATATTTATTAATGTATTTCACATATCTCTTGAGTTTTTGCATTAAAGTTTCTGAATTCAACCACAAAATAAAAGATCGCCTATATAAAAATAACTATTTTCATTTCAATCATTTCAGGATTTAATGAAATTGAATTATAGAACAAATACAAATTTCAAATTAATCTTATTCCACAATTCAAATTATTTCTCAGGTCTTTGTATAAATGTTCCTGATAGTGAAGGCCAAAAAATGATATCTATAAACAAACTTCCTTTTTTAACCATTAATGCCTAAGATCTATGTCTTTAATAACAAAACAGTGCAATAATACATAATTTACATTAAATGATCTTACATTATCTAACAAATCACAAATCAAAATTGTACAAATATGTAAAAACATACAAATAACAATTAACTAAGTAACAATATCACATTAACAATTTTAAAACTAAGAGGATACACGAATAATGCTAATTTTATTATTCGATGGTTCCAATGCAACAGTTTCGAAGTCATCCGGTGGATTAGTGTCTACGGCGAGGTACGCCTTGTGGATAGTATCAATCTCTGGTTTCTCAATTATTTCATCATCTTCCTCACAGCAAACCTTCATCTTCCTGTAGACTCTGGTCAAGATCAACAATGCCCACATGGGAAGTCCCGTCAACATCAACTGGGCGATGACCGGCACTGATGCTAAATCGGCTTCTGGTTGAGGCAGCGACAATAGAAGCATCACAAAAGCGACAGCTGGATTTTGGAAAGCTGTCTCAATAGAGACAGCCATGATTTGAGATTTCTCCAGCCGAAACAACCATGCCATCAAAGCACCGAAGCAGTACCCACCCCAAGCGATGCTGATTCCAGCCAAGACCACCTGCCATGTAAAGAGTTTAAAAACAAAACTGTTGGCGTAGAGTCCCACGCAGATGCCAACGAAGACGCAGATGAGTGTGAACGGTTTGATGATTTTCTGAGATATCTTGGACAGCCTTGGCGAGTACTGTTGGATCAGAAGACCGATTCCGACAGGGAAGGTGAGGAGGACCAAGGATCCTGCTAGATTGATGTAAGGGATGGTGGCCTCACGGTCCCGGAAGAGAGAAGCCCCAAGGGTGAAAATCCATAGTGGCATCATTGCTAGAAATGAAAGCAATTTATCCATCAAAATAAAACATTAAAAACAATCAAAAACACATTAACATTATGAAAACCATAACTCTTTCATCATTTGTTCCTTCATAAGATTATGACGCGTGTTAATAATAGTAATAATATAAAATTATTCTTTTTAATGTGATGATACAAAAAACACCTTTATACTTTTATTATTATTTTGCTTGAAATATTTTTAAAAGTTTTTATTGCGATATTAAAAAAATGAAATAAATCATATGAAGAAAAATATTTCGATTTGAAGTAAGTGCAGATTATCAGCCTTGTTAATAAAAATCCACAATACAAAGGGTTGAAATAGACGTGAGAAAAGCCTTAGAGTCTAGGCCAGGGTGACGAAATATTGGCACGCATCGCCAGATGACTCCAAATCAGCATGCGTTCGGTAAAAAGTAGTATCTTGCAATTCTAATGTAGGTACGACAGGAGAGAGTATCCATCCCTTTTCGCCAAGAATATTTAGCTCCAAATATGGTAATCCGATGTTGTCGTTGGAGGATATCTTCCTCGGGGAGATAAGACACAAAAACGCGGGGAATTGGCGATTTTGAAAAGTGCCCCAAGGGGATGATGTTCTCTACGGATCAACTCTAATATAAACTATCTGTTATCTAATCTGCAACAAAAGAATTTACACTAATGCTTCTTTAATTCGAATTACACACATAAAATCTTTACTTACTTCTATACAATGCAAAATGTACTTTTTCGTAGCAAATGAAGAGTTGTTAGTATTTCGTTTTAGTATTTTCCCAATAATCACAAATAAAAATTATTCGATGGCACGACTATACCGCATTAAACATTTCTTTATTTAAAAAAATGTCACGTTGATACGTAAAGGTCCGCGACCCCTGGCCGAGGCACTTCTATTCAGTTTGAGATAGCTAGTAGCAAAGAGAAAAACAGAAATAATCTAGTACTGGTGCATCAGTTGAGCGGAAAATATATTGCTTAAAAGCATTTAAGGCGTAAATTGAAGCAGTTATTTAGATGCAATTTAAATTTCGAAGATGTAGGCTTAAGTGGCAAAGTCCACTTTGTAGAAGAATAAAGAAAGGCGTATTTTCCATTGCAGTGGACATAGTTAATCTGTTCCTTGATTATAAGATTTTCGTGAGTTTAGAGTTGATTAAAAAGATTTCTAGAAAGTTCTTTGATGGAATCATTGGACATTGGAGTATTAAGATCTCTGGGTAAAATACTTTTCGAATATACCAGGGAGCATTGATCATGATGCAAAGTATTTTATTTTGTAAAATTTGAATTTTGTTTCGATTGGCTTTAGAAGCAGATCCCCAAATGTGAGCAGATTGAGTGAGGATAGATCTTAACCCTTTGCACTCCGAAAATAATTAGATTCAAAATTATTCACCTAATGCAATGATTTGTTTATTGCTATGAAAAATAAATATACATAATTCTTTTAAATCGAATTTCATTGAAAAATTAATCTACATTTCTTAACCATTATGTAGGCGTTTTTAACAATTAAATTTGAAAAATAAATAAATAAAACGTAAAAATGATGCACAGTCTTTTATGGTGAGTCAGAGGCACCATCAAAGTGCAAAGGGTTAAATAATAAAGTAGGTTGATCCGTAAAGAACATTACCCCCTTGGCGCACTTTTTAAAATCGCCAACTCACCGCGCTCTTCCGTGTTATAAACCGGAGGAAGATCCTTCAAAGACAACATCGGGTTACCTTATTTGGCGCTAAATATCCTTGGCGAAAAGGGAATGATGCTCTCTCCTGCCGCACCATAACATTTTATACTTTAGTGAAAAAGAGGAATGCCTGCCAATGATTGGGATAATCAAGTGAACTTTAGCCCCGGGATTCTTTTTACTATTGTTGATATGGCTTTTAAACACAATACAATGGGATTAGTAATAAGAGAAAGTACGTGTAAAATTAAACAATAATTTTGTGGAATTGAAAACTTCATAATTATATATTTGTTCGCGCATTTTTCATGTGTGCAAAATACCCACCCAATTAAAGTGCTCTGCATTGTATTTAAAGTCGATCTCAATACAATTTCGTGTTTTAATGTGCTATATTATAATTAGTTATGATAAAAATAAAAGAACTTTTCTTGACTAAAGAATTCGTTATAAAAAGACAATACCAGATTATTTTAAAATTGAAGTTATCAAATCTAATTAATTAAAATAATTGCATAGCTTTCTATTATAAAATACTCCGTTGAACGACATCTTTTAAACTTAAAATTTTATATATTTATTTAAAGAAAACAAATTTAAACGTTACGAAATACATAAATAATTAATTGTGTCGGCAAGTTAAAATGTTGATAAATGAATAGATTTCAATTAACCTGGGAAATCACTCTCAAATCTCAAATTTGTCAACTCTATAGAGATATGCTTTGGTAACAGTGCATATCTTGATTTTAATTTCATGCTTTCGTTAATTTGTTTAGCAATTTGACTCATTCAATGCAATGACTTATGGAAAACGTTATTGAAAGAAACCGTGCCGATAAAAACAATATTTTTTACTATAAAATATCAGCTTTCAATTTATTTTATATATATTATTATTATTTAAACAATATTTCTTCTCGGGCGTTTTATGTAAAAAGAAGCTGGCGTCCTGGAATAGGGGTAGCGCATCTTCCCCGTAATCTAAGCGTCTCGACTTCTAGTCCCGGTTATGGCAGGTTGTTCTATCTGTAAGATGTATGAATGTGTCCTGCTGTAAAAAGAAGCTGCGCAAGCGACTGTGATGAGTGCGTAATTAAAGTTTTGTTCTGGTTGACGCTACTTCAAAAACAAGCGAAGCTCATTAGGTTTAAAATCGCTGACGGCAACCAGCAGTGTCTATGAGAAGTGCCATTAGTTACAACAACAAAAAGAAGCCGTCTTTTATGATAATGATTGTTTTCAAAACTCCTAGGGGATGCTCTTGCAACACTGTTAAAATAAAATAAAATAATCTGTACAGATATTTTAGATATGTAATTACCAGAATAAAGGAAAATCAAGACATTGTAAATAAAAAGCTGCGTATAATCAAGGTGTTTGAAGTGGTTTATATGAGGTATACAAAACCACCTTAAGATTAGTTAAAGGTTTCAAAGTTCATATTTGATGAATGACCTTGAGAGTAATTGAACCGAGTTCAAATATCCTCAGTTCTTATTCTGGGTCAATGCAGACAAAATTCAGACACAACTGTTCATATAATCAGTGGACAAAATAATCGTTCAAGGCCATGAACACCTACACAACGATTGACCGAATTTATAGCTTACTAGCCGCCTTTGGCGACCAGTCGGTTCGCCAATATTAATGCCGACTAAAGAGTTAAATCATTTTTTATATAACTTGGTCTCATAATAAGTTTTTCAGCAAAATATTTTTAAGCTTCAAATTTCGATAGTCATATAATTCACTTATACTATTATGTAGGCCTTAAGCAGTCCTATCTTTGAAGCCGCATCTCTCTCGGATTTTCTATCAGTGCACGTACAATTCACTTTTAAATTAAATTGAAAAATTAAATTGATGAAATTTCAATTAATATAAGGACCTCTGTACTCAATCTAAGCATGTCTGTAAATAAAACTAAGAACTGAAAGCAGAATAGTCCGACATTGAATTTTTATGTTCAATACAGAAATTGAAACATTATAATTTTTTTTTTATAATTTATAAGATCTCAAGAAATTATTCAGCAAAAATTTCACAAGTTAATCGAAACCTTTAGTTTTTAATTTTAGTTTTAGATGTATATAAATGCTGTCAATAATACCATTTTTTTAGGTTTATAAACATATATAAAAAAATTATGGTTTAAATTCCTTTGGTCTTATATATTCATATTTGTAAAATATTCTTAATATTTCAACTTCTAAATAAATAAATAAGCATTTCTATCTTCTTAAAATCTGGCTGATTTATTCAGTTCTGAATATTATAAGTTAAGAACAATCATCATTAACTCTGATTGGCTTCTTTGATATCTTGATAAAGTGATCTAAAATCGCCAGTTTTTATCGAACAGTTATATTGAAATTTTCATAGATCGATCAGATTTGATGATTGATTTAGTTTATTGGAGTACCACTTTTTTATTTTACGGACTCATTGTCTCAAGAATATTTTGTTAAATATGATTCACAGAGCAGATGATGTATGTAAAAATTTAATTCATCAGCATTTTTTCCTTCAATCTACTAATTATATGTTTCACTTAGACCAATTTCTAAGAGATTTATGTCTCTCCCAAAAAAATTAAGAAATTAGATGTTGGGCTCCGATTACAGAAGATGCCTTGTAGATGTTAAGCCATATTTGCCTTAAGTAAAACTGTTTAATTGGATTAGTAATATATGTGTAGTAAAATATCATAGAAAACGTTTCCATGCATTTATTTTCCAAAAATATCATGTTTCATATTTGTTTCATTTTATACAGACATGTGCTGAAAATGACATTTTTATATGTTTAATTTGGAATGATAGTTTATTTATTTTTTCTCATTTGAGAACATGATGAAAGTTTTGATGTCTCCGAATAGTTTTATATGCTTTTACAAATTTTGCATTATGGATTATTACGTATGCTTGTTTGAAAGAAGATACATTTTTAAATAGCTGACCTGCTTTTACCAGTATAGCTTTAATATTACGTTTGCTTCGTTGAAAGCAGTTGCGTTTTTATTTCGCATGATTCATTAAAATGCGGAGATAAATTACAATCACAATTTGATTTGCACAAAATATCTAATAAAACAGAAAATAAAAATAAAACAGAAAAATTATATTTTTCTGTTTTATTTTTGGTAGTAATTAACTTTTTTTAAATCAGAATTTCTGAAAATGTGATGGCAACATTTTATTAAAAGCTGATTTTTTTTTATATTTTTTATATATTTAAATAGCTGACCTGCTTTTACCAGTATAGCTTTAATATTACGTTTGCTTCGTTGAAAGCAGTTGCGTTTTTATTTCGCATGATTCATTAAAATGCGGAGATAAATTACAATCACAATTTGATTTGCACAAAATATCTTCTTCACATAAGTAAAAGTAACAATTCAAAGCATGTCTTATTGTTTTAAAAATTAAAAAAAGAATGCAAAAATATTTTATTACTACTGATTATCAATTGCTTTTTGTTCGTCGTTTCTTTGAAATAACGTCATTTTCAAAGTTCTTTTAAGATTTCTTGTTTTTAAATAATTAATCTCGCTCTCAAAAGATTATCGTTTGGTGCTTTTATAAAAATTCTTTTTCAGTTTTAACTGTCGCATTTTTGTAATATGTTTTTACTTTGTATTTTTAATTCTTTAATTGAATTAATAATTTTGATACTGCTAACGATCAAGAAAAATTCTCTCTTGCATTTATTGTTTAAAAAATATAACATTTCCTATTTATTTCATTTCACAAAATCACGTGATAAAAATTATATTTTTCTGTTTTATTTTTGGTAGTAATTAACTTTTTTTAAATCAGAATTTCTGAAAATGTGATGGCAACATTTTATTAAAAGCTGATTTTTTTTTTTTTTTTTTTTTTTTGAGATCCTCGAGAAGATAGCATTTTATTTTTATTTTATGCGAAATAAATTGTTGAAAAAAATACGATTAAATTAAATGTTTAAAAATTCATAAAAAATAGAGTTTTAATTTATGTATCAAAATATTAGTATCATTGAAAAGCTAATTTTTTGATCTTTAACGTGATGCAAAAATCAATTTTGTGCTGTAACATTTTCGGAAGTTATAGCGAAAAAACGTCAAAATTTGGCTTATTTTTTAATTAAAATTTTAATTAAAAATTCAAAAAAAGGGCTCCGAGGTGCACATTCCCGGCACCCAAGGTATACATATACCAAATTTGGTAGCTGTAGGCCGAACGGTCTGGCCTGTACATCGCCAACACACACACACACACACACACATTGTGCTTTATTATAAGTAAAGATAAAGATAAAGATAATACAATGCTCTCGGATTAGTTTCGATGCTTAAACATTAACCACAAAAAAATCAAACACTTACATTAATCATTTTATTTGATACATTCAAATAAGTTCATTTTATTTATCATTACTTTGAATTTGTTTATTCTATAACAGATTTGTAAAGCAATGGTAAATAATGTTCAAGGGCATATTGACCAAAAATTCACAACGATATCGCATAATGATGCTTGAAAATCTGAAACCAATAAATTCATTACTTTTATAAAGTTAAATAAATAATAGAATAGACAAGTACAGACCGAGTGCTGCAATGGTGCTGATGAAGGTCATGGTGACACTGAGGTTGACATCACCGTTGAAGAGCAGAGTCCAGAAGTTGCTCATGGAACCGCCAGGGGAGCACCCCAGAGTGAACAGCCCCAACCTCAAGCTGGCATCTTCCAGAAGCAACATGCTGATGCCAAAAGAAGCCTAAAAGAAAAATACACGGATGCTTAGTGCATGTGGTAACGCAAATAATCAAAAACTGTCACATAAATTACATGTGTCATACAATTCACATGTCAGAAGTTGTCATTTAAGGTACATTTGGTAATAAAAACCGATAAGATCTGAGGATACGGATAAATCTAAATAATTGGCGACACCATTAGTGGTACCTAAGGTTGAATCCTAAGAGCCATCACCAGCCACGGTAAAGCCTCTACCGTGAGAAGAACGCCTCATCATTTGAAGGAGATAGCTGACCCAACAACATTTCTATAGAATTGGTGGGAACTAAGGCTGAATACTAAGAGCCATCACTGGCGACGGTATAACCTCTCCCGAGAGAGACACGTCCTCAATTGGATAGTGAGAACCAATCATCATATTGGAAACTTCTCATACTCATGTCTGAGAGTGCCATCCCCCCTGGTGGGGTGCGGTAACCTAAATAATGTCAGACCACCCCATTCTTTATATATTTTGAGTTCACCTCTTTTTTTTCTGCATTATTAACGCATTTTTCTACACTTCTTACAGTGTTGTACGGTGGACTACAGTTACTGAGCAACAGTCAATTTGAGACCATATTAAGTAGTTGGTTTCACAAGCTTGTCAGCCATTTGAGAGCTAAATTAAGAGAAGCTAGTCTTGTCAAAACAATAAGAAAATGTAAAACTAGTTATAAGCTATTTCATCATATCTATTACCAGGTTATTAAAGCACTGTGGTAACTCGATAATTAACTACTCAATCTAATTTAGTCTTTTTTTAGCCAGAATTATTTAATTTAGAGAAATTTTTCATTCGGAATATTCTCTGGCGAATTCATGAAAATATTTATCACAAGAGGTAGAAATCCACCCCCACATCTCTTTAAACTTTTGTTTTGAATGCTTTCTTAAATTTTGTACTAATCTAATCTACTTCGTTCTATTTCTGAGTTGCAATATTCATAGAGAGACAAAAATAACCTTAAAAAATAATATTTTCGCACTCTGAAAAATCTAAAATGCCAAAGACTCATGTAGGAAAAATAAATTCGTTATTTCGATACATTCTTTTTATTTCGTACGTAATAAAATTGGCAACTAATTATTATCATATGAGAACATGATGTTATTTTGGTTTAAAGTTTTTGAAGTCTCAAATTGAAAGGGTAACAATTGGCGACTGATCGCTCTTCAGACATCTATTTTTCGCTGCTAGGGTTATTACAAAATGATAAAGAAGAATGTCACATTAAGCAATTTATCGCCAACTAAAGTTACAACTCGATTTCCAAATTATTCATCATTGAATTCTTATGAATTGTCTTAATTATTTTGTCATAAACCAGTTTGAAACAATCATTAGACTATCAGATTACGTCTGCTTTGATATTTAAAAAAACGATGTTTTTTTTATCATGCCAGAACATAATATTGTTTTAGGAATGAGGTTTTGTGGCGTCAACAAAATTCTGTAAGCGAAAAATAAAAATTAGATTATCTGCACGAGCATCCCCAAAAATCAGCTTTTCATAGCGCGTTGTCATTGCATTTACAAAAGCTCAGATTTTAAAAAAATAAGTTAATGACTACAGCCAATAAAGTGACGATAATTGTCATTTTGAGCACATGATTATGTGAAATGAAATAATTAGGAAATGCGATATTTTTTCAAAACAATAAATGCGAGACAAAGTTTTTTGGATCGTTTGCAATATTAAAGTAGCTCATTCAATGAAACAGTTAAAATGAATAAAAATATAATTTAACTTGCACTATCATGTGGTACTTGGCCGTTCAAGAAATTATGTTCTAACATGATACATTGAAATATGCATAGCAGATTTCATTTTAATCTTTTATTTTGTTTTTTTACACCTCTCAAAATCCTTTTTTAACACCTCTCAAAACCTCTACCCCCCTCAAGAGAGAGGGGGGTAGAGGTAGATAAAAATAATTTCTAACCAACTTAAACTGGTTAATGATTTAAATGTATGAAAACAAATAAGGACATAATAAATAATAATATTCTCACATGATAATATGAAATTTGCGATCGTATATTTCATTTTTATATTTTATTTAATTTTTCGTCTTTATAAAGGAAATCATTTCTTGCTAAGCACACAGCCTTCGAATAAAAACGAATGAGATAAATGATTTCAAAATCTCGGCACTTTCCCTTCAGCGATGAACCTATTTCTCGTGTCCCGCTTCACTTCCGGAAACTACGCAAGGTGATCTACAGCTGTTTCGACTCCTCCGTTCGGAACACCGCCAACCCGTTTGCTTTAAGATCTGGTTCTTTTTCTATTCGGTGGTCTGCGCCGGTGAAATTGAAAGCTTCGAAAAAAATCGGGTCAATTGCCACATTTCGATTTCAAAAAGATAAGAACCCGTTGCGACACACACTCAAATGGAGACGAATCCTTTCCAAGTAATTTATCTTAAGTGTTTTTTTTTCTTTTACTTTCACCAATTAGAAATATACAATACTAGCTCTTACCCACGACTTCGTACGCATGGACATTTTGATGTGTATATGTGAGAACTGACAGTCTAAAATGTTCTCAAATCCGTATGCATCCATAAATTCTCAACGTCAATTGGAGCAACGCAAAGACGTGAATTTTAAGCGCCAGTTGGGGTAACGCAATGCAGATTAGAAACTTTCAATTTCAATTCATCTGTTTTATTTTTATTCAAAAGCACTTCTGAAGGAATCGAAAGATCTATTATTTAAAAATGTTTAATTTTAAATTTATCATACACTACAAAAATAAACGGTATCGTTTGAAATAACCGGTCGAAAACATGTTGCGTCTAACCTCATAAGTGTGGCGGGAAAACTACTTAAAAACTATGTAATTCAAACTATAAGGGTACTTTCCGTTTGCCGGGCGCAAACGAACAATCGCTAGAGAAATTTGAGGAAATTTGGCGAAATCTACATTATTTGCTAATGGAAATATACCACTATAAGCATATATGAAAAATATATAGTTAACGCGAATACAATCTAATTACAAAAACACTTAATGCAACAGCTTTAATATACAGTCATTTTCGCCATTACAAAAAATAGTTTGTCACCAAATTTTAGCGAAACGGCCGAATGTGGCGTGAACGGCAGCAATAGCATTTCCAATCACAAGGTTTCGATGAACGTTGCAGCAAATTAACGGAAATATAGAAAAAAATCAATAGATAGAGTAATATGGAATGCATTCAAAAAATTTAATCGCAAATAATGAAAGTAGAAAAAAGGAATACGTACTGCAGGGGGAAAAATCAAGAGAAAGAAACAGGAAAAATTGAATTATATTAACACAAGAAAAGCGTAAGAAAAAACATGAATACACCTGTTCTTAATAGTTTCATTATTACAGACAGATGGTTTTCTTAAATAGAAATTGGAAAGAATAAATATACTTACTGGGTTCAACTAATTTTTCTTATGAGCATGAAACGATTTAAGAAATTTTTATACAAAAACAGCTGAACTTTTCAGAATGAAAATGCCTTTCTGCCGAGAAATCCACGAAAGAACAAATAAATCCCAAAGAATTCCATTAGAATGGTAAGATAATGTTAAAATGAAAAACGATTAAATAAAAAGAAACGATTCAAAAAGCTCGGGCAGATTTTCTTTTATTTTCTATTCTGATGAAATTCGTCAGCAGACGATTTTAAACAGAACCAAATAATTATTCCTTTATCCTATTTATAATAAATGAACACCGGAAATAGAAAAATGAAAACAAACGCTTCAAAAAGCTCAGGCAGATGTTTTCAGATTTTTTTTGGTGGAAAATTTAGCTTTTAATTAATAAAAAATTAACCACTGAATTAACCGGATTAATAATTAGCCTAGGTTCTTCTGTAGACTATAATCTATCTCTGTGCTAATTTTCAACCAATTTCCTTCTGCCGTTCTGGCGTGATTGAACCCCATCATCCATCCACCCAAACTTTTGCATTTATAATAGTAGTATAGATAAATTGTCAAAAAACGTGACTTAGAGGCTCAGACGAATTTTGTACGTTTCAAGTATCTTTCATTGCGAAAATTATATTTATGAAATTATGTTTCTCTCTCTTTATTTAAAAAAAAATGTTTAAAGCTATGCAACTAGAATCTGGTAAATATTCATTGCATTAAATTCATATCGATTTATAAAAATTCATATCAATTTTTAATTCAATCCATTCACGGGATATCTGCCCGTTCATCCGAGTACAATGAATACGATTACCACAAAACATGATGAACTAGATGGAAAAAAATTGGCTGTCTGGCTGTAAAAGTGCAAATGTATCCACTATCTACTAAATGTATCCAGTATCCACTACACTTGTTTTTTGTTTCGTTTAGTTATATTAACGCCCGTTTCAAAGCAACTCTAGGACTATTTTGGGAGATCCTCGCAATTTTAAACCATGGCCAGATGACGAGGGACAAAAAAGTAAAGAGTAATATGGATAAAATTCAGTGCACGGATTTAATATCTTAATGGCAGTTTAACCGCTAATGCTCGATCCATAGCATGCTGGTGGCATCGAATTTTGGATCCGTTTCCGACATTGTGCTTTATAGCTACCCTGATTTGATACTTCTTTGGTAAACCGTCTCGTTTTGACGTGTAAGCGTCATTTTTTAATAATTAATTTTTGATGGAGAAAAATCAAAAGACTTTTTAAACAGATTCACACAAACCACAATTTTTTCTTTCTCTTTTAATAGTGATTTTTTTTAAAGTTTGCATGAATTTATAACGCACCCTATATTTTGTTACTCAAATTTATCTCAGTATTTTAGTTAAAACTTGCAAAAATAAAATCAAAACAAAAAAAAAGCGCGGTTTTCGAAATTTAGTTGAGGAAAAGTGGTGAAGAGTTTAGAATCTTGCAATATCTAAAGGTCTCAATAGATTTTAAGTTCGTTCTGTTTTCAAAATAACATTTAATTAATAATTAACAGACGAGATGTTGTAAACTGATTCAATTATTTTCGCCTTAAAAATATCCTTATATATTATATATTTCAAAATAAGATATTAACCCTTTAGTTAATCCAGTTTTTTGAGGGAAAAAAATTAAGTGTCTCTTTGTGGGAATTCTTCAAATAAGCTTGTGTCCAGTGTTTTTATTATTTTTTACCTTGCATTGTGAGTTTAAAACTAAATTAACGGTATCTTCTAAAGAAGCCAACAAAGTGTTAAATGAGATAAAAACTTTCCCCATTTCACGATTTTTTTAATTGAATGAGAGAATATAAAAAAAAGATATAAACTGAAGCCTTACAACAATGACTTCGTTTGAGCAGAAACTTTCTTAACCTTCTATTTTCGATCATTTTCATTACATTAACCAAACCGTTGTTGCGCTCTTTAGAAGAAGCCATAGTTGTGCTGTCTCTAACACTATAATATAGCAAATCTCAAATCAGTGTTTTAAAATGCTGTACCATTGTACTAAAGATTAAAATATGCCAAAAGGATGCCATAAAAAAGCATTTTCCAACTAAAAATGCCATGGATCCGAAATGGAGTATCACTAATCTTAAAGCTTAATTATATTAATTAATTAAGGAATTATATGAAAGATTAGTGTAATAAAAGTGGAACAGTGAATATGTAATAAATAGTGGATATTATACATAATAAAAAATTAATGTAACGAATAGCACTATTTCATATTAAAAGATATTCGATGTATCTGGCTTTATATTCGTTCATTTCAAGCACAAAACAAGTTTAAATTGCATTCGTATTCCATATTTATTTCCAACTAGCTGCCCCGACAGACTTCGTACTGTCTCAAGTTATTGGGCTTTCGTAGCCTAATTACGTACGTACGTGTTTCACAGCACTTAGAAAATAAAAAGAATCGTTTAATACATAAATCCTTTCAAGAATAAAATAAACACATTAAGAGCTCTTAATGCCGCATTAATGTATAAAAAAGAATTTTTATCCCTAAGAACAACAACAATAAAATAATTTTTTTATCAGAACACAATCAATATAAACATGAAAAAATGAAACAACATCAAATAAAAATGAACAAAATGATATTCACACACGTTTGGAAAAGTTGAGTTATGCCTTAATACTAAACAACGATTACTTACAAAAATAAGTTATCTATTTCGTACATTGAAAAACTTAAATAATAATGTAATTATATTTTCATTGTAAGGCTTTATAGTACACGATATTTTTTGTTTGATTATTTGCCGCGTAAACAAATAAATTTGACGGTTTTCCAACGCGGGAACAGGCAACATACAACTGTCCATGAGAGAAGCATGGGTTTTCAAGATTAATGCCGCAGAAATTCAACGATTGACTCTGGGATTTATTTATGGTCATAGCGAAAGCAAGCCGCACTGGAAATTGCAGTTGTTTAAATTCGAATGGTACATCAGTTGGTTCAATTGGGATGCGAGGTATCAACACATCTTCTCCCCTATATTTTCCGTATAGAATGGTTGCTTCGATCACATTGTTCAGTAATGTTTTTACTGCTAGCCGTGTGCCATTACAAAGACGTGGTGGGTTGATATTTCGCAACATAATGACCACCGATCCATGAACACGACTCATTGCACGTGATTCTAATATTTTAATCCTTTCAATTTCATTTCGTTCTTCAAGTTGCTGTGCAGTCCAAGTAGATTGAAAATTAGCTTGGTTTGTAGCATTTCTAGTTCTACGGCCGAAATTGCTACGCCCGCGTCTTATAGGTGGCATGGGTCTAAATGTAAACACACTAAACAAATAAAGTTACACTAACAACAGTTACACAATGCTAACAACAGTTGGTTTTCAAGACATGCGAAAATTTAAAAACAGCTTGGAAAATGCCGCGCTCAGAGGAAATAATAGTGACACACAAACTCTTTTCTTTTTTTCCCTTCCTTTTTTTCTACACGCCCTTTTTTTTCTTTCTATATTTTTTTTTATAACTTTTCTTCCTACAAACCCTTTTTTCCTTTTCTTATTTTTTTTTCTTCGCTGCCTAGACTTTATTTTGAGCAGGAATAGATAAAATATCCATACAGACTAAACACCAAAAAAATTAATAAAAAAGAATCGTTTAATATATAAATCCTTTTAAGAATAACATTAACAAATTAAGAGCTCTTAATGTCGCATTTATAAAAAAAAAGAATTTTTATTTTTAAGAACAACAAAAAACTTTATATCAGAACACAATCAATAGCAATATTAAAAAATGAAACATCATCAAATAAAAACGAAGAAAATGATATTCACGTCCGTTGAGAAGAATGTTTTTAATCAGTATAATCAGCTGCATAAAAGCAAGTATTTTCTTTCTTTTTTAAACTTCCCGTTATCTATGAATGAAAACCAACTGACTTCGCGCATTTCTTTCTAAACAAATCATAATTTATTACTTCCTGCTATCTCACTCAGTTGGTGTGGGGGAAGGAAATGAATATTTTTGGCGGGAAAGTAAGAAAAGTGTCGTTTTAACTATTTTCCACGCAGTTTTTTAATTTTTTCTTTCCATAAGAACCATCCTCGTGTCTTAACGAAAATATTTTTAAAAAATTAGCCGAATCGCTCGAGCCGTTCTCCAGTTTTGCGCTTAGCAACGCATTTCGAGCTGCATTTTTATTATAATAGATAAATAGATAGCATGGCTGAAAATCCAATTTATCCAAAATAAAATAGGAATTAAAATTTAATCGCTTTGTTGGAAAATATGCTTATACTCTTCTTTTTTTCTCCCCAGAAATTCGTGATTTTTTTCCTCGTTAAACTTAAATATCTAAAATCTTATATTTTTCTTTATCAGAAACGGTCAGGGTGGCATGGCTCATGAACTGTACGGTTTCAAGTTTGCGACCAGATTCCACCTAGAACCGTCGTGTAAAGGGGTCTGGTACACGTTAAATCTATCAGGACAAAATGTCCTGTCGTTGGTGTGATGTGATGTGGAGAGGGGGTGCCAACTCAGGCGTCGTCCTAGTCATCTGAACGCGGTTCAGATGACTAGGAGATCTGTCCCAAAATGCCGTAATGTTGCTTTACAATGCGGTGTTAATATAACTAAACTAAACTTTCTTTAACAGAATGTTCGAAATAAAAAATTTAAAAAAACGGACTTTATTTCCAACTTTCATTTTCACTTTAAAAATTTTCCAACTTTAAATTTTCAAAATTGATAATCTCAAGCTAGCATAGCCGTCATATGTACAGTTTTAATGGGCTCATAAATAATGTGGGATTTGCTACCTGGTTCTGATGATGGCACATATCTCCTACAGGAATTCTCTCAGAAATCAAACATTTTTATCACCAATGCTATTGTTTCGATCATTCAGTTTATTCAATGTGCCACAAAGTACATCAGAACAACTAATTGCTATTGCAGATAATTGGATACACTTTAAAAGATAAAACTTTAAAACTAAACTCAAATTATGTCTCTTCCGTTTTATAATGATCTTCGCCAATTGTACTTGGACTTATGGTAAATGAATATCGTTCAAAATTTGACATGAATCTACAAATTTCTCGTTAGGTTCGCATACCAAATTTCATCAATGTTGCTGAATACGTTTATGAGATATCATGTTCACAGACAAATATTTATACAATATATTAATGAGTATCCGGCCTAATGTGGAAGAAATACAGGCCATATAACAAAAAAGCCGGATAGACCGGAGTTTTATGACTTGATTCTTTGTTTATCTAAATATAAGACAAAATTTGTACACAAAAATTCATTGTTACAATGCGTATTTTCTCACTTCTTATTGATTACTAAGTCCTCCAATCATCTCACACCACCCAGAATGAGAACGCGGACTGAACCTGGTGAAGCATAGAAACAGTTAAAAGAATAGAAGTTAAAATAGAAAATCCTGTACTGGTAGTTTGTATATGTTTTTATGCTTCGCTTCAAAATTTATTAGAGTTAAAGTAAGTTAAAGGGATGTAACTATTCACATGTAAACATGATTTCTGTATACTTCACTTCGGTATATTTAAAAAAATTATTAAGCATATCCCAAAATCAATTTACGAATCCAGTACGCACTGGGCATTTATAATCAGGAGTAGCGGCAACAATTGAGATCCATTGCACATTGATGAAACAATGAATTACGAGCAGAATACAATTTGCATTTTACAATCCTTGCTTTTCTCAATTAATTATGGTAAAAAAAGACCGAAATTAATTTGCCGGATAGTTCAAAAGCCGGATACTCGCAAGTGTTCCCTCGAAATGAGGATGAGATGCTTACGGCATGGTGGTTGGATCTCGTCGCCCTTGTGGTTACGCTAATAGCTAGGAGAAGGCTCCTCCCATAGACGACGGGGCGTATTTCCTACGGGGAGGATTGTAACGTATCCGGTGATGGCCCTTAGGACTCAACCACAGTTCCCTCCAGTGCTGCTATTTAGGCTATCCGGTCATTCAGTTTTATGGTCTATTTCGTGTGCCATCGGACGGATCGGAGAGTCTGGTATGACTTACTTGAGAGCGTACTATAATTCCAAAAATGTGTTTTCAGAATTAGGTAGGTTTGAAATGGAACATTCGTCAAACTCACGAAATCCTTTTTTTTAAGATTACAATACTGCAGCTTTTTTTATACGAGAATGTAAAAAATTGGGTGTGTTCTTTGGTCAATCTTTTGTACACCCACATATTGATGACACTAACATCAAGCGGACAAATAAATTTGTGCCAATTGTTATGTTCCATTACCATCAATAGAAATTCTTGATAACCAGCCAAATCGGTTTTTTCCTCGGTTAGAATTTTTATTTAGCTAACTGAATACTTTACAACGAAAAATTGGCAAATATTATACTAAGAGAGGCATTTTTATTTCAATTTATAAAATCAAAAAATTATCCATCGAATCCCCTCCAATAAAATGCTTTGTTTTTTTGTTTTCATATTTGACATCATCATTATTTTTTTAATGAACTTTGAATCAGAGAACGAAAATGACTGCATTTAGAGTTTTCATTGAATTTAGTGGCAACGCGGCAGCAAATGACAAAGTAAGTTAAATAATTAAATTTCCGGTAGCTTACCATTTATTTTCTTTTTCAAAATATCTGATCTTGAACTTTGACAATAACTCTTTGAACTCCGACTCTTTTTTTATAACGAGAGAGTCAGAGAAAAATAGCAAATGTTTAGTTTCTAGTTGAAAGGTTTTCAGTAATCGTAGTACAAAAACAAGTAAAATAAAAAATTAAGTCAATTACTACTTAGGTCAACAAAGAAATCATATTTTATTTACTTTTTTAAATGATTACAGTTAATATAAATATTTAATCAAAACATTAACGATTTTCGCAAGAATTGAACGCATGAACGCGAAAAATACTGAAATCTCAGCATTTTAGCGATTGAACTACCTGATGATTTTAATTTTCATTACAAACTGCTAAAACTCTATTTAAAGTATAAAAAATTAACTAAATTCAATTAATGATTTAATATTTAAAAAAAACTGCATTAATATCGAGAGTCATCCTCTACAAGTTTAAAAAAATGTATTTGAACTAAAGTGGATGAATAAAAAATATTTTATTAACAATTGAAAATTTGAATAAGATATATATAGGAAGAGTGTGTACTAATAGTAGGAATTGAAAAAATGAAATAATTAACCATATTAAATAACATATTTTCCCTTTTAAATGCATTGTGTGTATATCGGTAACAGTCAATATAAAGATGACTTGAGCAAACATCTTATGTATTAGTAATAATAATAAAAATGAGACCCAACGATTTTATTTCAGTAAGATAGAGTATTGTCTTCGCCATTCGTTTTCAGTTTTATGTCTTTGTTTTGATCTACGTAAAATCTAAGTACTTTTTTGTACGAGTATAGTCTTTTTTTTTCTTCATGAACGTAATGGTTATGTTTACTTTCTTAATGGGTACGTTTCATATGTTTATAATTCCAAAGATACGTCAAGCACAAAAATTTTCAGTCATTGAATTCTGTTTTATGATATATTTAGTTTCTTTATTTATATACGCTTTGTAGATTTATTGCATACATCTACTTCTTCATCTTTTTTCCACTCGTAGAGCACTGAGATTTCCATGCATTTATTGAATAGTATTGTGGAAATATTAACATAACCTTTACTAGACTTTTTTTTATAAAAACGTTATAGCTTTCTAAAAATTAGGATCAGATCTGATACTTGCTTTCTTCCATTCCAAAACGGGAAATCAGTTTAGTTTTCAAATGATAATTTATTTATACATTTAAAAAAATCAGCATTTTTTTTCAACTAACAGTGAAAGTTTAATCATCTGCATAAAACAATAAAATATTTCAAACAGGAGTTTTTAAACATCCTGAAAAATCAACATCAAGATAAACATTTTGTTTATCATTAAGTACAAGTAGCATAGCAACAAAAAGAATAGGGAGAGTATAAAAACAAAGAGAGCAAGACACATTTGGGAAAAAAGGCATTTTTTATTATTATGTTTTTTAGTTATGCAAATGTTTTATAATTATGCAAATTTCTTCTGTACTATGCCACTATTTTACTTTTTTAAATGAAATATGAGAATGGTGTTGAAAAAATATATTGTGTTGTTGGTGCCATTTATGTTGCTGGATAACCAAAATGTTTTGAAATTTATGAAATTAAAGTAAATTGTTTGCTGGACGAACTGATTCCCAGTAATTCGCCAGCTTTAAACCTAAATCATACAAGAAAATAAAAATTAAGTATAATGATACAACAGCTCCTTTTATAGTATTTAATTAAACAGAAATAGGAATGTAATAGGGATTGAATATGAATATCCTATATATTAGTCTTGAGAATCTAATGAAAGAATTATGGAAGTGCATTTTTATAGAAGCCTAATTACTCTTTAATATTATTATATTCCATTTTTAGGAAAATAGAGTGATAAGGACATTTATTCTTGATGTGCAACTAATGTAACTGAGTACGCACTGTTTATTGAAGGCCTAAAATTTCTCTCACTTCCGTCAGCCTTTCATAAAAGATTCTCTAAAATGATTTTTACAAAGAAAAATAACATAGAGCTAAAATTATTCTATAATATTATTCTAGAGACCCCCGAAAGTAAAAGTAATACAAGTGTTGCAATTTTAGCTTTACATTTCTTTCCCCGCGGTGACCCAGCTTAACTGTTTAGAGTGTTCATTTCAGGTCTTCTAAAAAATGTATAAGATTTAATTTTTTCGATTTCCTTCTTTATAAGTCATCACCCTAACTTAACATAACTAATATCCACCATAAAATCAATTTAAGATGAATTATGATGCAGTTATCAATTATGTTATTGTTTATAATGGCACTTATCATTGACAAGCTTGCTGACGCAATCAGCTATTTTAAACCGAATGAGCGTCTCTTGTTTTGAAGTAGCGCCAACTAGAGCCAAGAGTAGAACTTAGCTACTTACACATCATATTCGCTTGCACAGCCTCTTTTTAGAAGGGGCACATTCAGAAACCTCACAGAAGAAAAACAACCATGCCCTAATCGGGATTCTAACTCAGGTGCCCAGACCACGGGGAAGACTCACTACACCTATGCCAGGACGTTGGAATTTCTCAATTACACAAAGACTGATTTTGATTGAAATAATGGAAAATCAAAATGTAAGGTATGGTATACCGTTGGAGCAAATAGATGGCAGAAGCACTTGAATAATTTTGTTATTTTTATTCATAACCGAGCAAGGTATTTCATTACCACTTTTCCCTTACTTGATTAGATAACTTTTCTGAAACAGAGAATGTTCTAGAAAATAAAGTGAAATCTGTCTAATCTGAAACTTCCATAAGTCAGACGTACTCTCTGTAACATGCTATTTTGTGATGAACTATTTTTTTATGTTAAAACTTGAAATCCTGAATTTGAAACAAAACAACTAGAGTAGTTTTGTTTGGATTTTATTTCACTTGATATATGCCGTTGAAAACGTAAAAATTTCGGACGAGATCATAAATGGCATATCAAGATAAAAGGATATGGAAATGGTAGAGTGTTGAAATTTTCATTTCGTTACAATTTTCTTAATATTGAAGATAAAAAAAATAAATCCAATCAGCCAAATTAGAGCTTTCATATTTAAAGATTTTCGATAAATGCACAATCTTACAAGTTAGGAGCTAAAAAGTGATTTCCAAGCCTTAATTTTAAATGTTTCCAACATCAACAATTTATAGTAACTCAGAAATAAAGGAATATATCTTTCTCTTCCAGCTTTCCTCGAATTTTTTTTATTTAACAAGCTTCTATTCAAAACCTTAACATAGCATTTTTCACTTCAGCATGTTGGCGAGTTACATTTACGTAGGAAAGTATATAATTACATAATTCTGTGATGTCTATACGATCCACGATAGCACGGACATTCTATATAACCCAATAGATCTTCGCACCCATACACGTTGGATTTTTTTTAATCGAACATTTAGAAATCCTTGTGCACTACTAAGGGGGTTTACAGAAGGAGAGAACACATTACAGAAAGACATCACATACAGGACAGCTACTCACGCATCACATTCGCTTGCACAGCTCCTTTTTACGGGGGGGGGGGGCACATTTCAACATAAGACAGATATAACAGATAAAGAACATCCAAATCACGCGATAGACGCGCTATTACTGTGCCAGGATATCGGCAAACGCGTTGGATGTTTTTAAGATTTTTATAAAAGCATTTATAATTTTGAATAATTTGTCTTATATCTATTTGATAGAGTTTACGATTTTATGTGAACACGAATACGCCCTTTGTCCTGACATAAAATAAAAGTTCAGGAAAATGAAGTTACACATGCATGTCCGTTTTGATTTTAACTCAACAAAGGCGGGCGTTTACTCATCCTTTTTGTACCTGTCTACGCCCTCGTCTGCTACGCCTGGCACGTAATACATCACAAGGGTGTTAAAATGCTTTCGATTAAATTGGGTTATTAACATACAAACTCTGAACCTCTCAACAGTAATGGATTCCAGAGTAAGCAGTTCAAGCCTTTGGCTGCTGAACCAAAAAGTGGTTGGCATAATAACGATGATTAAACAATTATTATTCTTCTAGTTATCAAATTAATAAATGTGCAAAAAATACAAATGACAGGAATGTTATACTATTTGGATAATATTGTAATCATTAGTATGATTATTTGACAGGCATATTATATATTAAATGTCTGCTTCAATCATATTAAATGCGAATTTGAATTCAGAGTCGCAATTTAAGTCATAAAATCGATTCATGAGTCACGATTAATAAATATATGTAAAAGTATTTTGGCAGATGCGGGGACAAGAGGAAAAAACGTTTGAAATTTTAAAATTTCGGAATCAACACATTCCGGAGGGATAATTTACAAAGATAAAAAACGGTTAGAGATACGTCAATTTACAAAGCGACACATGAGCAGAAAAGACCAAAAATTATCCCTTCAGTGATTTCATAATGAGATTATGATAGGGATTTCTTCGACATGTGTCGATTTAGGAAAGGGAAAGGTAGGTATCTTTAAAAGAACTTATAAATATTAAGTATTTATTATAATAATATTATCCTTGTTAATATTATATTAATATAAGGATTTATTCTAATAATATTAAGGATATTTATCCCTTCACTCGGAGAGTTTTTCTATTTTCTGAACAGCGTCTAAAAAGCAATAAAATAAAAATTTGAATTGGATTAGTAATAAAGTGAGCATTTTAGAATGAAGTTAATATGGATTAAATTAAAATTAAAATTGGGAAATTAATAGGGATTTTAATTAAATTAAAAGATATTGTTACGTTTTTAGCGTAGCGGGTTCGGATTGAATGGACTTTGTACGAGGACAGCACAAACAAATTTATTTACAGCTATTTACAATTATTTACAGGATAATTAATAAAGTAAAAATTTCAGGTAAATACAATCCAGCAGTCAACAGTCAATTACAGCGTAAATTCAAGTCTTACGTACGATAAAAACAGACTGCAAAACAGCTATCGTATAGCACAGATACAGTAAATCGCAGCGAGCTCAATAACACAGCGTTAACAGCAAACGGAAACACAGCTCACAAATCCTTTAGTCCAGCGAGACGCTTTTTATTACAAAACAAACTCTCAACTAACTCGATCAAATCACTATGGCAACTAACTAACTCGCTCCGGCTATTCGTCCTTATATAGCACGAAAAGCGCGTGCACCTGAGTCTCGTGGAAATTCTCAAAACATCGCGCACAATCTAGCGGCTACTAGATTATTCCTTTCGCCAAACCAATCAAGCTGGCGCGAGGCTCCTCGCCAAACGTCGCCAACCTTGGCGAGTTTTCGTGCCGCACGCCCGCTTGTAACAATATCATTGCATTGCTGAATTATTCAAAAAGAGTAAATTGAAATAAAGAGAAAATGTATTTATTTAATGTTTTTTTTTTACATTGTAAAGAACCGAGATTTAAAAGATCACTAAATCTGAATTAGAGAAAAAATTACTAATTTATTATATCAATTTAATCGAACACTACCAGAGTCTTAATCTCGGGCATGAAATTTGAAAATAAAAAAAGGCAGAAAGAATCTATTTTGAACGCATAAAAAGAACAATTTGATCTTAGGATCTTTACATTGGTATCTTTTTCAACTAAGAGTCAACGAATGATTTGATGAGTCACCGACAAAGAATGTACTCAAAGTTCAAAAATCTCTAATTAAAAAAATGGATTGACAAATTCTCGGTTCTGTTAAGTGCCTCAGAAGAAGGCAGTTACATAACAGATAAATAAATGTAATTTCGAATGAATTCATCTATTCAATATAATGTACAATTTGTAACGCCAACTACAGATTTTTTTTTACAAAATGCAACCAAATAAAAACTTACTCATTCTTTTAAAAGCGTAGATTTATATCTCTCCTTGTCTTTACTTATGTATTCAGCCGATAATAAAAAAAATTCCTTCTATTTCAAGTGCTTATGATTCAAAATGTAATAGCACTGAAACCACGGTGCAATCAATAGAATGACAGGTCTTTGTACAGTAATAAATCTATTTTCTATGGTTGTGTAATTTTTGCGTTTTTTCCTTTGTGTGTATAATATATACAGACAATAATAGCATCAATTCAAATGATTATAGCAGATACCGTCCAGTAATCTTAACTTTTTAGTTTGCTTAACATATTCATAAAATGGTTGCCTTTCAGAACGAAAATTTCCTGTTTATTCACAAATTGGAAATAAGGTTTGTTCTTTTTAAATGTCGAAATGAAGCTATGAAAATAATATTCAATCTACAATTAACTGCAACTGCAGCTGCAATTTTCAGTGTTCTGTAAGATAACTTTCATTTACCGAAAATTTACTTTAATAAATTGACGTTTCTTTCAGATAATCAGACATCTCGGATGAATCTGAAATGTTCGCAATTTAAAATTACACTGACAAATATGTACCAAATTTAATTTAAATGAATCCCGAAATATTCAAGCTTTTTTTTTACTTTTTACCGTATCTATAAAAAGGAATATCTTGTTTTCTTTTTACAAAAACTAAACTGTGAATTTTCTTTTCTGAACTTTACAGAAAGCTTTTATTCGAAAAAATTTATAAAAGTGTTATCGTTCATTTATACTTCTTTCTACTCACAAGCTTTATTTCGATTCTATTTATCTCTTCTAATAGTTAAATAATATCTATTTTTTTTATCTCTCTATAATTAAATCTTATTTAATTTTAATGCTTTTATAATTTACTATTATTTATTTTATTTTATTTATATCTGTTGTCTATTTCGATAGTTAAATATTTCTTTGCTTATGCATTGAAAAACTGTATTTTATGATTAACCTTACTTATTTCATTTTTGATATTTTTTCAATACACCTTACATCTTTATCCACCGTCGGGTGCAATGCCTGGTTTCTAGCGTATTTTGAAACGTTGTTTACCGAAAATTAAGTGTCTATTTACATCATAAAGATTATTACGTGTTTACTGTTGGAACAAAAAACAAAAGGAATAGTAATAATTTCTGAATCATATTATGAGAAAGAAAATAAAAATGTTTTTTTAAAAAAAACAAATATTAAATTTTAGAGGGAAATAATAGAATTTTGTTTTATTTTCATTATTTCCTGCTTTTATCTTTAATTAATTATTAAATATCAAAAATATTCTGTAACTATAAAACTAATATTTGTCAAATTCTCTATGAATTGTCCAACTAACGTGGAATCAAAATTTAAGTAAAATAATTTTATTAGCAGATGTTTAAATTCTAAATTAGAACATAAAGAATTGCAACTTTTTAGAAGTGAGTCAACTACGAAATTCCATTTTTACAACATAAAACAAACCAAGTTAAATAAAACGATTAAAATGAAATCTGCTATTCGTATTTCAATGTATCATGTCAGAACATCATTTTTTGAACGGCCAAGCACCACGTGCCCGTGCAAGTTATATTATATTTTTATTCATTTTAATGGTTTCGTTGAATGAGTGACTTTAGTATGGCAAACGATCCAAAAAAAACTTTGTCTCGCATTTGTTGTTTAAAAAAGTATCCCATTTCCTATTTATTCCATTTCATGTAATTACGTGCTCAAAATGACAATTTTCTTGGTTTTATTGGCTGTAGTCATAAACTTATTTTTTAAAAATCAGAGCTTTTGTAAATGCAATGGCAACATGTTATTAAAAGCTGATATTTTTAAAATGCTCGGGCACATAATAACATTTAAATTTTTCGATGGTTCGGTAAAATTTCAATTTTTTGGATTTTAGTTGACGCCAAGGACTTCAGACGAAAAACAAGATCATGTTCTGACATTATAATAAAGTGTTTTTTAAAAAAAGATAAATGACTATTCACGATGGGAAATTTTTCGCGAACCCTTAACAAAAAAAAAAATGGAAAATTTGTGTGTTTCTCTTACATAGTGCAGAAGGTATATTTATAGAATTGAGAAGCTCAGATTGTATGCGTAGAAAATCGAAACTTTCTCGCAATAGAATGCTTAGTTGTAAAAAAAATCTTACAATTGTACAATCTGAAAGCTTTTCCATTTTGTAACATGAAAAGATATTATCGTCTGTTGTAGATATTCGAATGAATACCTACAACAGACGATATTCATTCGAATATTCTTATTCGAATGAATAAGAATATTCGAATTTGTTTTCGTCGTACCGTTAAAAATTTTCTTACCTCATTTATTTTATTAATTTCATTACTTTGCAAGATCTTTTTATGTCTTTCGAATATTTCGCCTGCAAATAAATCACGAAATATTTTTAGTTAAAAGGTGCCAATATTTCCATTCTTCTAGACATAACTTCTTTGTAAATATATCTCTAGGAAAAGAAATTTCTTTATTGAAGCAACATTCCTAATAATATTGTGTGTGCGTGTGTGCTGGCCTTCTAAAGGATAGACATTTCAAGTACTAGCATACTTTAGAGAATGAGAGTGAGAACTTCAGAAAGATATTTTTGCAATTTTATTTCGAATATTAATTAACTGAAAATAAAGCAAGATTTCAGCAATAAATTCCAGCAATACTAATGTATTAAAAATATTTAATAATTCTTAATTTTAAAAAATTAAAAATGTTTATATATATATTAATTTTTTAGTTTTGTAATTTTTTTCGGAATAGTGACAATTTTAAGAGAAAAACGTTTTATTTAATTTTCAAGAGTATATTCTATCATTGTATTTTAACATTTCTGATAGTAATTAAATAAATTGTTTAAACTGCTAAAAATAGAATGCTAATTTAAAATAAAAAATATTTCAACTTTTTAAATTTCATTAACAGTTTGCATTTTCCCTATAACTGTTCACTAAATGACAGTTCGTAAACTGTTTTTTTTTTCCAGTTCTAAATAACCTTGAGTTTGAATGGTCATTCTTCTTATTATTTTTTTCACCTTCAGATATTTTTTTCTTTGAAATTATGTAATCTCTGTCAATAATAAATTTCCAAAAAAAGTAGTAAATAATAAAATAATCGTATAAGAAACAGTTGATTTTCAGTGCAATATTTTGGCAGATAATGTGTATCATATTTCTCTTAACTGTTCTTCATAAAATCTGATAGGCTACATCATAAAAAAGCCTCTAGATATGAAAAGATTATTCTGATTGCACAGTAAAATCGTTCGTTTCATGTACTAAGGACGACATAGAGCTTAAATGCTCAGAATTTTATAAATATCTAGTAACATTTAAACAGCAAGAAAAATAAAGCACCATCAACAGAATCGGACAACACTATAGAGTCCATTGATATGAAAATGTACTATAACGAATGTGGCCTTTTGTATTGAGATTCCATATTTACGATGAGATTTGAGACATATTTAAGAATCCGATAAAATTTTCGATTAGAAATAGTTTTTAACAGATAAAAATTTCATTCATTTAGTCCTTACTAATTGAAATATTATTTCGTATAATACATAGAATTTATATTTCGCGTGACGTTTTGAAACCCAATTTGAATATTCAAAAATGCCCATAAGCCTTCTGTTGACTAAATAAATTATAGAGCTATACAAAACCCTTAGATTTTAAAAATAATAATAAAAAATTAAAAAAGCATGAGAAAGAAATATAAAGCCAAATAGCAATTAAGCAAAGAAACTTTAATAAATGGCACTAAATTCCAAACGATTTCTTGATATAGGTTGAAATTTAATTTTAACTCAAACGTTGCCATCTAGAGAGTATTAATTCCGCTTTGGATTATAAATAGAAAGTTGTCATTTTTCAATGCTTTAATCTAAAATTAAATACTTCAGAATTCTTCGCTGCTTTTTTTATTTTTACATCTTTTTATTCTAAGCAGTAAATAGCTTAAATTACAAAAAAAAAAAATGCTAACTGGTGATATTCGTTTGTTTCTATACTTTAAAACTTTAGTATCATAAGAGTTAATGTATTAGCCGGTTTCATGTATTATATAGAGGTAACAGTTCTAAATTATACATTAAGCCGGCTTTTTCCAGTTCTAAGTAACCTTGAATGTGATTAATCTGTTTTTTTTATGATGACTTGTTTCGTTGTCACCTTCAAATATATTTTCTTTGGACTTATATAATCTCTGTCAATCACAAATCTCCCAAAAAATAATAAATAATAAAACAATCATGTTAGAAATTAATTGATAAATGGTGCAGTTTCTTGAAACCAAAAGTATGTAAAAATATATAGCTTAGAATGTAAAATGTATGTTAATGTATGTATTAATTATGCCACAGAATTGTGTACAAATGTAGATTTCAGTTTCTGTTCAAGTCTTTAAAGAATATATTCAAAAATTCGTTACTTTAGAAAGTATATTATCATGAGCTTTTCAAAGTGAAATTATTCTAAAAGGTCCATTTTGCAAATGTTTTTTTTTTCCAAAGAACAATGTTTTGCTGAATAATTACATCGAAATCTTTTTCAATCCGTTAAAGTGAAATACGAAAGATATTTTAAATGAGATCATGAAACGATCTAAAATTGTTTATTATTTTAGATCATATAATTGTTTCTAAACCTCTAGCTCATACTTATAAAAGAACATTTTTCTTACTCGCAAAAACAATAAAAACGAGGTCATCTAAATACTTTCATATACTGATAAAGCTAAAATATATTTATATATAACAGTATTTTTGCTAAGTCAATAAAAAATAAATCATAAAGAAATAAAAAAATAATATATTAAAATTTAAAACTGTTTGAAAGAAAAAAATATATAAATTTTTTATTTGTTTATATATTTTGATTTTCAGTACGGATTAACCAATGCATTTTTACTGATCATCAGCAAATGCTTTATTTTATATTTAATCCATTTTATTCAAAATATTAATAATTATAGAAATATAATGAAAACAACAATAATCATCATAGAAGTTAGCCGCTAACTTCTATAGCAGTAAAAATTGAAATATAACTTGCAATAAAAAATTGAAATATTTCATGATTGATTCTAGTTATTTCGTAACTTCTAAAAAATAAAATTAGTAGGGGTTTTTTGAACCCATTAACATCAATCCTCCTAGTTATGGGATGATTATATTTCGTTCCGTGGCTAAATCGAATGCATTCAATTGTTTCCTTTTTATTTATTCTAAAAAAATCAATATGAATTCCCAAATCAACTATGCAATTTTTAGCTCTCTTATATCGCCCATTAACCAATTTTTAAATCATTTTGAGTTTTTATTACTTTGAATTATTTTCAAAATAATACAAGGAAAGTTATTTATAGTGATAATTTTCACAAGATAAAATTATAATATAATATTACACACACACACAAAAAAAGCGTTTCTGGTGAGATATATAATTTCCCATTCATCTTAATTTTGCTGTTGCCCAAAATGTTTTTAAAAATTTGCGAATACTTTATTTGTAGTTAATTCAAATTAATTCGAACAGTAATAGATTAATGTCATGCACACATTCTCCACGCAATTAAGTAAACAACACAGCTTTTTCAAAACTAATTCAATAGACACCCACAGAAAGCAAAGAAGTTATAAATATGAATAAGAAAAATCTCTCAAAAGAACACGTGCTTCACTTTTTCCACCAAATCATCCTTTTTTATTCATATTTTTTTCAACAATTAAATCACTTTCAAAATCAGAAATAATCAAATATGAATGGAATGTATATATCTGAAAATATACATTCCATTGCAGAGATTTTATATTTTAAAATCTCTGCAATCTTTTTTCCAGGATGCTTAAATACATTAATCCGGAAGGTGCGCTTGAACATTTTAAACAGGAAAGCAGGTGCTTAAAAAACGATGATTAAACAAGTCTTACAAGAACAGAGGTAAATAGCCAGTTGAATATTCACAGAAACTTGGTCAATAAACCACGTTTTTGTCCTACTTTATTGTAACTTATGGCCAGATAAAATAACGGTCAAAATTAGCCTGCTTTGAAGTATTACAGAAAATTAGACAGCGCCCCAGGCGTGACTGCTTCATAACCACTTCCTGTCCTAAATAGCCGTGCAGCTGACTTTCAAAAAGCAGATTTATTTTTCTTTCTCTTCTTTTCTGTTTATCACTCTCTTCCTCGTTTTGAGAGCTTCACGTGAGTTCATCTATGAAAGTCAATCAGAACGAAAGACGGCATGCTTTTTGAGGTTTCAGAAATCAAATTGTGCGTCAAATGCAACTATGTATTTAATTTATGCACGGTTTTGTAAGATCGATCTATTTTCTGAGCAATCAACAGGTGAAAGTATAACTTGTGTGCCATTTTTTTTTTGTTACCATACTAGCAGAAGCAAATGATATAATATACAATATCATAATAGAAAAACAAGTATTAAAAATCAAAATAGTGAATTAAGTATAAAGTATCATAATAGCAAATAAAGTATAAAGTATCGTAAAAGTAAATCAAGTATAAAGTATCATAATAGTAAATCAATTGTAAAGTATAGAAAAAGTAAAGCAAGTATAAAGTATCGTAGAAGTAAATCAAGTACAAATTATCATAATAATAAATCAAGTATAAAGTATCATAATAGTAAGTCAAGTATAAAGTATCGTAGAAGTAAATTAAGTATAAAATATCGTAGAAGTAAATCAAGTATAAAGTATCATAATAGCAAATCAAATATAAAGTATCATAATAGTAAATCAAGTATAAAGCATCGTAGAAATAAATCAAGTATAAAGTATCATAAAAATAAATCAAGTATAAAGTATCGTAGAAGTAAATCAAGTATAAAGTATC